>QEYB01000736.1:0-19560 GCA_017562135.1 Dipylidium caninum
GTTGCCGCGCAAGCGTCCTCTCACTTAGCAGCCTTATCCAATAGGTAGGATAAGCACAAAGATCTCAATTCAGCGGTAGCCTATCAAGAAGATACAGTCCGGAGGAGCGGAACACTAACACGAACGCATTCGGTGGCACCGCGGTAGAACCGGAGCAGAGAAATGGGGAGGGAGGGGGCTTCGCTCCAGCCGACCTGCCGGACGGATCGCTGAAATCATAGCGCAACACAGAGACTGGGGGACAAGGGAGAAGACAAGGGGGAATGGGCAATTCCAGTCAGAAGACGAACAAAACCGTTGAGACTTAAATAAATGGCTAAAAAGAACCTAATTATGGTTTAAATCAATAAGGCCGTTTTAAACGCCGGTTCTCAAAACACCTCATCTGAGGGACCGGCAAAAGGGGGCATAGGCTTCGTCACTAGATGCGCAATAACCACTCTCCACCGCAGAAGCAAACAAGGACCCCCGCAGGGCCATCGGCTAGTACAATGAAAAGGGAGAACACATGTTCGGACTCTCACTCTGTAAAAAATTGAGAAAAGAAGCCACCCCAAGAAATGAGGAAATGAGGGAATGAAACATCAGGGAAGTTGTTAATGATAGTGCCTTCGCGGTCAATGCCTGTTTCATCACCTCTATCGCACACAAATACACGGCGATTCGGGTCATGAAAACAGGCAATGCATAATATGAGAGCGGGAAGGGACAAAACGGGTGCGAGACACGACGAGACAATCAAAAATTGATGGTAGGGTTGGATTTATTCAGGAAACAGGGAAGATGGGTATCGAAGAACATCAGCGGAGCCTCTAGGCAACCTACGCATCTGCTGCGACACGCAAGCAAAACCATACACAGGAGAAGTGGTGTTGTTAGGAACAGGAGAAAGGGAAAACAAAATATGAATTTCATAGGTAGGGGTAAGAGGAAAAGAGAGATACAACAGTGGGAAAAAAAATTGGGGTAGACCCAAACCATTCCTCCAAATTCCACAACGACGCACACATACACAGTCGTTTAGTTGGGAGAAATGGAAAAGAACTATGGGGCGATTTTCCTGCTGTACTTTTTTTCTTTCAAGCCTCGTCCGCTTTTTTGTCTGCCTTTACTTTCAAACTTTGCCCTTAAAGCACGAACTTGCCGACAGCAAGAGCGAACAAGAATGTTGATGAGAAGGTTAAGAATTTGGTGGGACATCATCTAAGCGTCTTCATGGGGCCCGAGGGCGCAGGCCAACAGTCGGCGTGGGTTGAGAAGACGTTATCACGTCCCAGTCTATTTCATGCGGCCTGGCACTAATCAAGGAGAACGGAAAACCAAAATTTACCCTCATGGCCAACAATTGTGTTAGCTTTAGTGAAGGATGATCAGAACTAATAACAGCTATATTTTGGAAGTACATTGTACGCCAAGTGATGTAAATACACCCGAAAAAGCGTAAGAGACCGATGTTGACAAAAAGATAGAGCAAAAAGCGAGCAATCTAACTAACCCCGGATAATTTGGCTTTGAACTAAGGAACTAATCGAAAGAGTTGAAAGGGGTAACATAATCGCCTGTGCATACCGCGACGTACAAATATCACAGAAAGCGAAAATAAAACTACCGTGATAAGCCTAGATATCATCAAAACATCTCTGACCTATCCGAAATGGACAAAAAGCCCAAAACAGTCAATATAACCTCCTGCTACTGAGAATCTCCGAAATCATACAACAAAAAAAGGAAATTAACATGCGCGAATTCAAATTGCTAATGCTGAGACGGCTTACGATCAATAAACCAGGTTATATCTCATCATTTAGTTACAGTTTTTCGAACTGATAAAAAGTAAAAACTTAAGTTCACAAAAGCCAGAGTGGGGCACAAACCCAAGTACAAAGCAGGTCAACGTAATCAGATGAGGGTAAATGAATGCACGCAGCCCACTAAACCACGCGGCTGAATAATGCAGGCTGTTTTTATGTAACTAACGCAATGCGACCGGAGTGTAACATGAAGCAACGCATGAGTAATCAAATTAAAACAGGAACATCGGGATACACAAACGTTTAGGGATGTTAAGTAAATTCCTAAGCGAGCGTGAAGAACCAAAAATGGATGGAAAATATACATACAAGATGCTTGCAAATAAGTATCAAAAAACCAATATCGAAGTAGGAAGAAAATGACAATGGACACTTACTTTCAATTCCCTCATTTTCTTTACGGAGGTTCTCGATTTCTTGTTGAGTAAAGCTCACTGAGAATTGTTTGTCGGAGATAAACCGGAGTTAAACCACATTCCAAATGAAATACACCGGAACAAACATGGGAAATACGTGAATCGCTGCGTAGCAAGCACCAAACTAACCTGATCCTGATTTGGAAAAGTGCATGTAAAGAACTTTTCGGAAACCCGAGATTTGTCCACCAGCTGCCACTAAATATTAATAAAGGGTATGAGGCGATTAAATTGGAAGGGTACGAGCTGGCTGAGGGATGGAGGCATTTTCATCGGGGCCAGTACGGACAAAATAGCCAATCGGTCCCGTGACTCGCCATTCGGCTCAACGCCGGCAACGGTTTTGAAACTTTGACCATGAGAATCAAACCTTTTCCTTACTTTTAATAACTTTGGGTTTCACGGGGCCTTGATAACGTCCTCATTAGGGGTAACAACGTATCGTTTTAGGAGCATTTGTCTTAACTTTAAATGCAAGACATCCTTGGGACAAGTGTTTTTCGCAGTTATAAGACATGTTGAGATTCATTGACAGAACCTAGATTTCGGCAGTAGGACATGGTAAGGCCATACCGTCAAATACAAGCTCTTCTGGTTCGCATTTTAAAAGATCATCAGGCATTCTGAGGGAGCATTTAAGGCGAGCGTCACTGATGAGAGAACGGATCAGCATCTTTCCACTAAAAGCACACTTAGTAAAAGAGTAGGATATTACGATCTGTTCCAAGTTGTTCGTGGGATCGCCGTGCAGAACCATTGACTGGATCATAAATTTATGCCTTGTTCTTCTCGGGACCATCGCAGTCAAATGGTTGGAGCATGACTTGAAAAGGAGAATAAGGCAATAACTCTTACCAGCTACGTTAACCGTTTCTGAGGGCTCAACAACGCCACAGCTAGGAAACGCACAACAGTAGCGTTTCGGAACCGTGGTTTTGACTTTAAAAAGTAACTCTGTCTTCAGACGGATTTGTCAGTTTAATGACTGATGACTGGACATTTACAAAGGGACCTAGCCGCTTCCGTTAAAAATATGCATCAATCAATACCGAAAAAATCTAGTTCATTAGGCGGTTCAATCTTGAGTAAAGACTTGCGGAGGCCAGCCATATCCACTTCGGTACCTTATCAACGCTAATGAGAGCGGACGCCGCTTCGCCCCTGGATTGGCCAATGAGAATTGTGCGCCACTTTTTGAAAATATATCTGAAAATGGGTATTATGCTATGACATGCAGTATGGAACGTAGAGACGAGGCATTATTTGAAAGCAACAAAGAATTTACGCTAACAAAATCATTTTGTTGGCCACCGATAATTTTTTAAATGCAAAAATCTGTTTTATTAATGAAATTTTCGCGAAAATTTTTTTCAAATAAAGTCGTCTCATCCCGAATTTCTGGTACATTCCCCGAAAAATAGTTACCTTGCGCGAACTCATCAAGCTTCCAGGCCCCTGCTAGAGACAAATAAGCCGGCGTGGTATGGCAAAGCCATTTTTTACTCCACCGCGGTTCCCCTTTTATATGACAATTTTGGCTATATGCATTGCACAATATCTGGAACTAATTACTGTAGCACATTCGCTTTACGCAGGCTTCATAATTTACTTTCTTTTTTTCCACTCTTCGTAATGCTAGTCCCACGTTTCTACGCCAAAGTGCCACCCATTAAAACTTTAATTGCCATGAATTAGTTTGTGCGACCGCGACAGTCTTCAAGGACATCTTTTCAGTATTTATACTGCTTCTTGCATTTTGAGGTACAATGGTGTGACTCACACTGGCGATATTAAAGCTAGTTGGGGTAGCTACCATTTAAAGTTCATTTGTCCTTCGCCTCTAGAATTTGTTGCTCTGGAGGTGGTCTCTTGTTCAAGGTTTGAACTAGCTTTTGTAACTGATTAAGGCACCTCATTCAACTGATTTATTTCCCACATTGTCAACTATGATTGTGCAATTTATTGCTGAATATTTTTGAAGTGAGGCACTTGAGTAAAGTGATTTGCAATACCGTTAGTAAACAAATATTGCCTCAAAATAACTTTGCACCAATCTAATAATGCAAACTTTCTGATTATTCTGTATGATCTCCTTAATGTATATTCGATTTGTTTAAATGCACAGGCCATAATGTTACGTTGCACCACACCACCTAACAGTGTTCACGCTTGGGTCGATAACGCAGCGCCTAGTTGGAGGAATTAGGATCGATTGCGTTTATTTGAAGGATCTTTTCCAAAAGCTCATGATTTAGCCTTTTCAGCGGCGAACTAGTTGCCAATTTTGTGTTCTTATGCGTGGACATGATAGTAATACTCAAACAGTATTAGCATAATACACACTTGTAATCAGGAAGCTTCTAGGAGAATACAAGGGTCGGACTAGGCGTTCGCCAAATGGTTTTCGGGAACCTTTCTCTGCGGGTCTTCGGTTCTTCTTCAATTATTGTCACCTAATTAAGATAGAACTGTGTGATATTCCTGTAGATGTCATTAGCTCAGCAAGTGTCGGATGGACCGTACCGGCTCTCCGTGCGTCTCCTCACCTCTAGCACCATTCCATGCTTGTCACTTGGAGCGTAACTACATTCCGCAATTGAGGAGGCTCACTAGAAGTCCTTCGTGTCCTATCTTCACGTCCTCGGGAAGTCACCGGACAGGCAGGACTGCCTTCAGTGATCCAGATTACGCTGAAGGAATTCCTTCACCACTTCGCCAGTGTTGGTGTCAAAGCATGCCAAATTTATGTTATTATCAACTTCGGTGGTCATTCCATAAGAAGAGTGCCAGCAAAAGTCACGAAAGGGCATATTTGGGGGGGGGGGGGGCAACCGTCGGGACCCCTCAGGGAGGCATCAATCACCGCCTCGTTAAATTAGCCCCTTAGAGTAAATTCCAACTATCCGTGGGACGCTTTAAATCTGGGAATGTTCACTATTACAGATGTGTAATCGTTTCGCTCTCCATCCACCCTTCTGTTTATTTCACTGCATCCACCTAATCGGATCACTTGTTTACATTAAATGCCTACCACTCGAGGGACAAATCACACGGGGCGTGTGGCGGTGGGGGAGGGCGAAGGCAAATAGTCACTTTGTTCATTAATATCCGCGCCTCGCGATTTCGCCCTCTCTCATGGCGACAACTTTCTCCACCTTCCAGCTCCTGTTGGCCTTCACTGACTGCGACGTTGATGGTCAGCAGGCGCTGCACACAACTTCTTTTCGCGGCGTCTTTCGAAGGCATCGAAGGCGGTCGGGGGGGGGGAGAGGGGAAGGGAAATCGGTGCAACTTCAAAGAGATTGGTTCATAGGCGGGAAAGAGGGGCGTGGGGATCTTCTTAGCCCTCAGCGGCTGTGGAGGGTGTCGGTCGGTCGGTCGCCCACATGCCGATGGGAAAAGTCTGCGAATTAGGTTGACAAGTTGTGAACAAGACGTTGTTCTACCCGGGGTCACATCGCTTTGGCCTCGGTCTCATACACTGACTGTGGGCCAATCATTCCGTACTTCCTCCCCTGGTGGTTTGCTCTGCTTTAAAATCACCCACGGACGGGAACGCGGTCGGTAGACGAGGAGGGAGGAAGCCGACGAGCCTCCACGTGTCCACGATTGCCCAAGCATCGCGCGTTCAGACCACTTTTGCAAAAAAAGGCTTCGAAGTGGTGCATAAAAAGGGCCAAACGGATCGTGTGATTGCGGTTTGCTTACGTTCACCCGCTTCCCTTAACGCGGGCGTGCTAGGTAAAGCCCGCTGGATTTGTGGCCATGGAGAGAGGCTTTGGCTTTTCCCACGTCCTCGAGTCCCTTCGACTCCGCTCTGGTGCTCTTCCATGGGAGGAGGAGGCGGCGGCGGAGGCGGAGAAGAAGACGGACGAGATCTTGACTCGGCAGAATGTAGGAGATCCCGCGCCGCCCCCATTTCAGGCGACAGACCGCACTTACCAGGTGGACACTTCGCAGTGACATTGTCAGTTAACTCTGCTGTCTGCCTCGCACACCAGTGGACGGCTGGAACCTCGCGCCTTCCGTCCAGTCGAGAGAGGTCCGACGCTAATCTCGGGCTCCGACGCGCTCGGGTGGGTGGAGGCGCGGACGAAGGCGTGAATTTCGAGATTAGAGCAGAAGTTGGGAGCGGACGGAGACGCGGGACCACAAGACGGAGGCCACGAGTCGGGATCCTAGCGGCTGGAAGCGGCCTGCCCGTTCCGTGTGGGGAGGGGGGGGGGGGGGAAGAGAAGCCAATCGCAGTGTGTTTAGGCGCGGGGAGAAGTCGCCTGTCGTCCGACTTCCCCCCGATTACCTCGCGGAAATGGCACATTTGACAGTTCAGCCACTCCCCGCCACCACGAGTGGATATTCCGCTTCATGGCGACGGAACTGCTTCGTTTGGACGTCGAGAAAGCCGTGGCGGTGGGTCGAAGTTGAGGCGACCGGAAACGCCTCGACCAGGTCTGCGCGTCGGACGCTGTGAAGGCGACTCTCCGCCCTGACTGGGTGCACCTGCAGGCGCCGCCACCGCGCCTCGGCGTGATGATTAATGACACTGGCGCTGGAGGGGACTCCGCCGTGCCAGGACACTGAGCGGTCAACCAGTGCGTGTGCGTGTGTGTCGCAACAAGTTCGCCTTCCAAACGCGGCTCCTTTGGTGGCGTCTCTTCTGCCCCGGTTGGGCTTGGCATCGTCTATGCTCACCCCTGGGACGGTATCCGAGCCTCTTCGAGCCTCTCACCCTCGCTCATGGCCCATGGAAACATGCTTGGCGAATGCTTCCGCTTTAGTGGTGAGAGTCGCTGTGGCATGCAGACTCCACGTTGTTTCTTCGCTCCACGACGCACTGGAAAAACCTTTCCTGTTTCCCATCTGGCAGCGGAGATGTTGAATGCCTCCAGGAACCCCCTCATCGGAGTCTTTCCCTTCCGAGCCAAGCACGTCAAATTGGACGCATTGCGCGTGACTGCCTCGTCTAGCCCGAACCGTTTTTCGTCGGCTGGACGATGAATTATGAGCCGCCAGGTGAAGCAGGCGCTGCCGTGGGCGAGTGGCGACTCTGCCGTAGGGACACTTCGTCAACTCCGCCACCTCAGGGCGGGGCATTTCCGTGGATGCGTGGACATTATGAATGCCGGGCGAATATCGTCTCGGAGAAATGGGGAAAGACACTTTTAACCGTCGATCAGGACGGGGAGGAGGACGAGAAGGACGAGGAAGCCGCGGAGTAGGAAGCAGAGGTGTAGGAGGAAGACGAGGAATTCCTCGACTGCCTGCGGAAGCTCTCCTCTTCCAAATGCCCGATCGCAGCTAAAAGGCCCAGTCCTAGTGCCGTCGAACATTCTGACGAGCCGCTTTTGCGGTCATTTCGTGTTCCACGATGCCCTCATCATCCTCCTCCGCCTCCGCCTCCACCGCCTCGGACCGCATTTTGATGCGACGAACATCGAAGCGGTCGCGCCTTTTCACGCTTTTGTCAGACCCCTCGACCTCCTTCCGGGCGGATACCCCAAAAACGCGCTTTTGCTCCTCCGTGACCGTCCCGCCCACCACCCCGACTGGCGTCTCCTTCGTGGAGGAGGATGGAAAAGGGTGCGGGAGAAGAAAGACAATCTCCAGCTCCCCCTCCCCCCGCCCTCCCTGCGGCCATCTCACTTGGACTGCGACCGACGTGAACTCGACGCCGTCGCCGAGGTAGTCGACGCGGTTGTGCAGTACAGTGGGGGTGGAGGGCGGGTGTTGTTGCTTCAAAGGGGTGAAGACCGCCCTGTCACTCCCGTCTGGCTGCCGGGGGCTTTGACAGAGCGGTGGCCGCCATGGAAAAGGGAGCGCTGGTTGAGGCATTTTTATGTCGGCATGTGCATAATTTTGCCCCACGAATAAACCGAGAGCAGAGTTTTATCGCGTCAGCCTCGCGGGTCTGTTGGACAGATAAAAAGAGTCAAATAAAGGTTATTTCGGGGCGGAAAAGAGCCTCCTTCTCGGGTCTGGCAGTCAGCGCTTCTCCCCTCTCCTCTTCGGCCGGCGCCGCCAGTGGAAGCGGAATGGCGTCTCCAGGAGAAGTGGCCCTTTCGACTGGCAATGAGAGACGATTTAACGCCATTCCCAGCGGCTTTTGGATTGTCCGGCCAAAACCAGCATCCGTCCAGCCTGTTGGTGGTCCGCGCCCGTCCAGCTGTCACCGCTCCAGATCGCGTCCACGAGCACGGGGAGGAAGCACGCCTTCGGCCACCCTGAGAGGCGTAAAAGGCGCTCCAAGGGTGTCTTGGCGGAGGCGGGCGGTCGAGGCAGCCTGGACGAATGGGAGGGGAGAAAAGTATTCGGTGAGGCTAAGTGTGCTTCTCGTCCACCCTCCGGCTGCGTCTAGCCTCGGGAACAAGGCAAATATAGGCGCAGGGTTGCCGGAAGTCGGGATCGCCCAGGGCAACCAGCGCGGCAGCCTCGAGTTTCCACGCGTGGCGAGGAAGTGGGCTGCAAGGAGAAGGCACGGAAAGGCGGTTTGACGGCAGCGGTGCTCCATTCCCGCCGATCGAGAGTAAACGCGGCCAGCGGAGGTCTGTCTCTCCCCTGCTCGGGTCGCGCTGTTCGCCGAGATGGCAGGAAGCGCACGAGTCAGTTCTCGGGCGGGGCCAAACTCCCTCAAGTGGGCTAACTTAGGTCAAATTTAGCCGCTCCTTCCTCGTCCATCTCATCGTGGTCCGTCAGTCTTGTCGTAGACTCACCAGTTTCCACCGTCCTTCCGCCCCGCTGCTGTGCTCCGTCCAAGAAGCTTCTGCAGCATCCACCCACACGAGGTGCAGTCGACGAAGCTCCAGGTCCATTTCAGGTCTGCGGCAGGAGGCAAAGCTCGCGTTTAAGGAATGCTGGGAGGGTGGAAATGGTTCCTCGTCTTATCCACACACACACACACGCACACACACACACACACACACTCTCAGGGCGAAGAGGGCCACGCCAGAAGAAAACGAAATTCCCGGAGAAACCCCACTGGAACTCTGCTGTCGCCTTTAGCCGTCCAACGAGATCGGAAGTTGTTCTGGCCCTTGGTGGGGCGGGTGGTTGTGGCGCGGCGTCTCCTGGAAGTAAAACCAAGGAAGAAATCAACGAATCCAGTCGTAAGCGGTCTGCGAGTCCTCGCCCGCATCGCCGGTGGTGAAAAAATGCCGCCAGCGGTGGAGTCCGAGGAGAAGGATTGCGATTTCCTCTGCGCTAACGACACAAGACGGGGTTTCGGTCCGCCCACCCTTGCGAAGTCAGCTGTCAAGCGGCGGCAAAGACTCCCAATGAAGTGTGATTGATGGAGTGGGCGGAAGACATCTTCTAACAGCCGGGGCTAATTGCACGAGGGGAATTTAGAGTTGTGGTGCCTTTGGAGGGCGAGAAACGCGGAGCGAACCTTTCTCGCCACGTCCACACGATGAATGCTGCGAGTACTCGCCCGCTCTCGACCACCGGGAGATGTCGGAGGCCCGAACTATGGCCGAGGTCGCCCATTTTCCTCCGCCATCCACTCCTCCGGACGCCGTCGTCTGCTGTCTGCCCACGGGGACGTGACGCGAAGACATAAGAACCGAAGGTCTCCTTCGGCCCGACCGAAGCTGTGGTATTTCCATGTCTCGCGCTCTCCCAACTCCCCTGGGTTGCATGTCTGCCCCTGCGGGGTGTGTGTGTGTGTGTGTGTGTGTGTGTAGCTTAATCGGATAGCATCTGTTGGCATCCACCATCGCCACAATTAGGCCAAAGGGGCCGAATTTAGGCGCAGGAAAACAGCGATTACTCACATGCACTGGGGAACGCTATTAGCGACTGCAATACACACCGGTTAATGCCCCGCCCGAGTGGTGCTGCTGCTGCCGCCGCCGCCGCCGTGTGTGTTTCTGTGTTGCTATCCTGTCGGGAGAGGGCAATAAAACCGCTCTTGCCGGTGACGGGTATCAAATCCAGTCTGCCAGAGGCTGCCGAGTGGCCATGTAAACCACTGACAAGGCGTCCATGGCATTTCGTTCCCCCCGCCCCGCCCCCCACTTCCCCGAGACATCGAAGTGGGTTTTGCCCCCTTTGATGTCACTTTTTGTTTGGAGCGGGGTGAGGCTTGCCAAGGCGGCGGTCTAAAAACACCTTTTTTTCCGAATTCCCACTTTAATGACTAGCTTTGACGGCATCGCCTCCTCTTCAGCCATCTGCCTTCTCATAAATGGGGTTTATATTCTCACATCCGAGATTGACCACTTTCGTCAAGTCCGCGCCCACCGCGAGATGGACACGGCTCCTGCGATCGTCCAACTCCATTCAACCGATCTGTTGAGCGTCCTTTGCGGGCTACCTCGCTGAAGCTCATACACCGCTCACACCGCTAAACTCCTCGTTAACTTTCCAGTCTGCTGAGTTCAGAGAATTCCTGGGGACCCGCGTTTTGTAGGCGGCCGCTGAATTCCTAATAAGTAGAGACGACGAATCAAGTCGTAAACGCGTCGTTACTCGACGCGTCGCCATTGGTCAATGGGCAGCCCGCATGTCAACCAACGAGAAGGTCGCCTTGAAAGGTAGCCTATACACGTGCCAAGAGTTTCGCGTGCCTTCATTAGCCTGGGTGCGTGTATTGTCACTCGACGACTCGTCTGCTCATCCTCCATCCACTCCGTCAGGGCCACCAACTCATCCTCGCCTTCCCGTCACCTGCTCGGCGCTTTCTCCTCCTCCGCCTCGCGGTATGCTTCATTAGCACGGGCCCAGCCAGCAAGTTGAAATGATCTCCGACGGTGGACATTATGTCGATGGCTCCTGGCTTCTCTCCATTCGCATCGACGCCCTCAATGTGGACCGGCAGATGAGGGTCAAGGGCGACTGGTCGATTGGCCGTGTTCTGGTCGGTCTGACGACTGGATTGGCACAGCCACCCAAGTTGCCCTGTGAGGCGAGCGACATCTCCCTCCATCCTGGCCTCGTCAACTCCGGATGGTCCGATTTTGCTCTCTGGTGGCCCGCGAAAAATAGGTGGATTCTGCAGACCCACGCCAGCCTCGATCAGTACGGCCTGCAGGCGGACGCGAGACTCCACTTCATTCGTGTGCACGGACGTCTACGAGTTCAGTTGCCAGATCTACAGAACCGTGTTTTTTGTGATGTGAATTTCACCGAGCCCGTCTTTCGTGTGGTCATTCTTATCTGCAAGGACTTGGGCATCGCGCATCCCGAGGAGCTCTCCCTCCAGTACGCCGATTCTGATCGAGTCTGCAACAGCCCGCACGCCAAAACCGCCTCAATGTGGAACGAACAGTGGAGTACGCTGCCGGCGTCGGCCAGACGGTCATTCAGAAAATTAATCTTCACCTCGCCCTCGAAGACCGACTTGCAACAACGAAGACCAGTCAGCTGCGTCCTCTCCCCCGTCGATCAGACGGACAAACAGCCGTCGCCTGTCGTGACAAACAACCAGAGCGTCACTCGACGTCCGCAGGTATACGGACCGCCGAGAGTGCGAAATCGTCCCGTCAGTGGGAATGTTTTGCTAGCCCCGGCTAGACCCGATTCTATCTACTTGTCCCAGACCCTTTACGGTGCACCTCTCAGCAAGTTGGAGGTCTGCGAAGACCCCAGTTTGGTGTCCAGCCCGGAGATCTGCCTCTCCGAGGCTCTGGCCTCTGGTGGAGTCCAGCGACAACGTGGATTCTTTGGTCGGGCCCGCCTCTCAAACGCGTGGCTGGAATTGGGTCGTTCTCTCATGGAACAGGGCATCTATCCGACTACCCTCAAGTTGGATGACACCATAGAGTCCCACGAGGTCAACGCGGAGAATGAGGCAACAAAGGAGAATGGAGTGGGCGAAGCAGAGACTTACACTAAGATTCCTATGCTGAGGCTTCGATTCAAGTACAACATCTTCTATGATCTGACACGCAAGAATAACGCAGTGAGGATTAACCAGTTGTTTGAGCAGGCTCGATGGACCATAGTTACGGAGATGATTGAGTGCACCAATGAGGAGGCTGCACTTTTCGCCGCTCTGCAGCTGCAGGTAGGCTTTCACTAGCGTCCTCTCTGCCCGCTTCTACTGAGGCGGTTCCATGCGGTTACGACGGCTCCCATCCACTTCACCCCTACATTTTTTGCCCCACTTCCCCCGGTATTTTTACACCACCTCCTCTACAGTCGGAGGGATTTGGTTCTAGGGCTGAATTTATTTTCGTCCTGGTGGCAGGACACAGAGTAGGTCGGCTGGTGCCTTTTGAAGGTGTTGGTGGGCGAAGATTGAGGACTTCTATGCCAAATTTGGTAAATTAGAGATTTGGGCGTGTTGTCCGTGTGGAGAAAGTGGGCAGAAAGGGAGAGAGAAAGAGAGGGGTAGAGGGTACGCACGCCCACTTCCAGCCTATCGTGAACAAGCGACAAGGCCAGCGAATACCAAGTCGACCTTGGACCGACCAATCACGTGCTAGTATGCTATTTTCATGTCATAATGCCAATTTCTGCTCCAAGATTAACTTTTCCAAGCCAATTTAGTCTCTAGATTAATGGTAATCGTAAGACGAAATAATTTGTTAAGTATTGCCGCTAATATCGCAAGCGGCGATAAAGTGGTTAAAAAATAAAGTGCACTTTACAGGTATGACAAGGTGGAAGGATCCCACACTTTGTGCACACCGCAACACTTACAACAGGTAGCATCAGCCAACCCCTAATCTGATCTCTAAGACTCATTTTGCGCAATCCAAAGAGGAGCTTGTTTGTACTACTTGCAAAAGTTGACACGCTATGCTTCATTGCCTCCCTCCCACTCCCATCTACTCGCCTCGCCTCGCCTCGCCCACTCCACCCGGCGCCACCCAGCGCACGCACCCACCCTGACAAGGAGTGCAGTATCGCATGCGATAGTTGCTGTCGTAGGGTGTGGCATTATTTCACTCCCAACCTGCCTCCATCACACCCCCCTGGCCTGGCGTTCAGTGGGTTTGAATTGACACGTCATTTGCGGTTGTGTTTGTGTGTGTATCACCGCTTGAACCGATGGTGCCGCCAGTTTTTGCATGTGTGTGTGTGTGTGTGTGCCATAAGTCATCTTCCCCACATTTCTCGGCAGAGATGAGGGCGTCACGAGGAGGGTTGGGGGCGCGGGCGCGGGGCGTGGGCCGTGAAAGAACTGTGTTTAAGGTGGAGTAATAAGGGGCGGGGGCTAAAGAGGGGGATGGCGAATTAAGGGAACCTTTTTAATTAATGATCTGCAGTTCCATGCAGACGGTGTACTTGTAATAAGACCAGAGTGGAGATAGGCGGTTGGGCGGTTCTGCACAGGCGGGCGGGGGGAGGAGCTTCCGTCTTCCCCCCCCCTCCCGGCGATGCTGCCCACAAAAGTATCCCAATCTGACTCATACCCCAGACGGGGCTATGATATTTCCCAGGTCTCGCTAATATCAGTCCCCGTTGGTTTCTTCCCCACTGATTCCTCGCCACTGAGGGGCCTAACCGCTTCCACTATCCCCGTCCACCAACGCCTCGCAGTGGTTACGAGGCGTTATACTCCACATTCAGTCTGCTCCATCATTCAGGGCCTTTTGGAGACGGGAGAGGCGATAGCAGGCGGAGGGGACACTGATGAATGGCGAGAGAAAGGGAGTTGGAATGAGACGGAGGCGTCTCTCCCTTGCAGCCGAGGAGGCTTCACCGCGAAAAGGCGGACGGTCCTGTCTCTTCGGGCTAGTCGATGAGCATGAGAGTCTATTTCCCCGTGAATTGGCTTCTGCGAGAGAGAAGCCTCGACCATCTCCCTCATTAGTTCTCTGCCCGACGACTGCATTCGTCTCCGTTGACCTCCCGCTGGGCGAGGGGAGCGTAACGCGTTGGGAAAAGGGCAACATGAGGCCGGGGAGGACTAAGTGCCGCGTTATGGCTTGAGTACTTGTGCCGGTAAAGTACAGAGCGTCGCGTGTACCCCTCACAAGTTCAACCACGGCGCTGTGGCATTCCCCTCCACCGCCGCAGGAGGTTTCCTCTCGCAGGTGCGCCTGCTTGGAGAGTCTACTTTCGTTCCACACATACACATACACACATACTCTCACAGCCTTTAGAGAAGAGAAGAGGGTGGAGGTGGGAGGGGAAGGGAAGAGAAGGGGGGGGCAGGGGAGGGAAGGGAAGGGGAAGGGCAAAAGAGAAGCACACGGGATGCGTTTTAAGTAAGCCCCGTGGGACATAGCGCAGCCTTGATCTTCCGTCCGGCCTCCGCCTTCCAAAAGGAGAGCGAAGTGGAGTTGCCTGTTCCTCCCGCCCCCCCCTCCCCCGCGCGCGGCCCCCTCGCCCTCGGGAGAGGCCCCTTGGACCCGAGTCTTCGGTTGCGGTTATTTCGGTCCGGGCCATCTTTACGAAAGAAATTTTGGCGCCGTTTCATATCTGGTACCGCGTGTTTTCGCCAATTTGCCTTAGTAAATGATGCTGATGGTGGTTGGGATCATTGATGCGAATACCAGACGCCATTCTGGCCTGTTTCCGAGCGAGAGCGCGGAGGGTGAGTGCGCCCTGTTACTGAGGTGCTGGTCCGGGGGAGACCATGGTTGCAGTACCATCGCGAGGCGTCAAGTGGTCCCCCGAGGCTCCGATAGGCTGTTTTCACGCAAATCGGCTCTCTTTCTCTCTCATTCTCGGCACAGGACTTGAAAGAACGTGTCTCCTCCGCCAACGGTTCAGTCGAGTGCATGTTAATCGCCTGTCGGGTGGCGTTGGCACCTGCGTCAGACGAGTGTTTTGATCAGCCTTCTCGGGTAGGCGGTGGCTGTCGAGAGTTCCGATTAAATTTAAACCTCCGAGAGGGGTGGATGCAAGCGGAGGAGAGGCGAGGCTGTTTTCAGTCCACCTCTTCCTGCCTTTCCGTGGCACCAGCCCGTCGCCAACGCCCAATTTCCCCAGACACCGGCCGACGGCATAGAGGGAGGCCGATTTAGCAACTCTGATGCTACTTCGCGGCATTCTTGCCCGACGCGTTTCTCGCAAGTCGCTTAACCGACGGGCAAACGAGTTTTCCACCCGGTCATCAATCGATATGGTGGGATGGGACGGGACGGACAGACAAAACTTGCAGCGAATGGGGAAAACACCACGTGGTTAATCAGGCCATCCATCAACCCCGCCAACCCTCTTTCCCCCCCCCCCTCCGCGGACGGATCAGAGGCAACAGGTCGAAATGCCCAGGCGAGGCCAGGGCTCGACACTCCTTCAAAGTGTCACCTCGCGTCGCAGATGGAGTCGTCGCTGGCGCCTTTGGCCATAGCGGTGCCGAAGCTCACCTCTCTTTACTCCGGATGGCGTTGGTGGCCGAGCGGCGTTCGCAGGTGTGGCGGGAGCTGCGGTGGATCCTCCGGGCCCCCGTGGTGCTCGGGCCTCGCAAGCACCGAACTCGTGACAAATGCCGGCCGAACCCGCGGCAGGGTCGCAGGTCTTCCTCAGATTCGGGAAATGAGAAACTGTAGAGTCAACGTTTGGGCGGAGACGTCCCTGGCATACGTGAAAAGACGGCAGGAGTCTCCTGCATCTCCACCTTCAAGCGATTCCGAGTACTTTGACGCGACACTTGCTTTCGTGACTGAATATGGCCTTAATTTTTGCCACCACCTTAGCTAATGGCCAACAGTTTTGGTCGACACTGACGTTCGTGTTTGCAACTCGTTCTCGCGACGTCCTGGGAATGGAAGTAGTAACAAGACGAACACAAAAATCATCCCAAGCCCTCCACCTCCCTCCATTGGCCAGCGCGGCGAGACAATTGTGCCGCAACTCCGCCATGGGCATTAGTCATCGTGGCGTAGATTCCCTGCCCCAACGGGGGAACAGTTGCTGCGACACTCTCTCCTCCGCTCGTTACCGCCTCGTCAAAATGCCTTCATCTCCGCTCCCCGTCCTACCCGATTCGCTCGCGGCGGCGGATACGAAAACGAGGTGGCGGTAGGGCGGAAGTCGAGTGTCGTGTTATTTTACACCACTAGTTATGTGACAGACAACAAAATAGACCGCGAATAACACCGCAACATCCCTTCATAAAATGCCATTGGACGGATATTCAGGGTGAACGGCATTGTTTCATGTCGCACCATAACTTGTTTGTGCGGGAGTGAAAAATGCTTGTCCATTTAAGTTTCCCATGTACCGAGGCTAATGCCATCCGGATTTCCCCACTACTGACGTGTGAAACAGGACGATGCGCCTACCACGAGGGTGGAGTGGAGAGCCTCCCTGGCTGTCACATTGAGAATGCGCTGATTGGCCGTTTGAAGGTCACGCGAACATTCAGTTTAAAATTGAACTTTTTATACTCCGCTTGGTCGCCTCATTCCACTCCCGAAGGTGTTCTGTAATAAAATTAATGCGAGGGCATGTAAACGAGAGAATTAAAGTTGGGTGGCTTTCATTCCGTTCCATCTAGGGTTATTGCGCAATTAGAGGGCGACCAGAAGTGGTACGAAGGCTGAGGCGTTTTAATTTGCCTCACTAGGATAATTACACTGTCACGGCTAGTATCCGCCGCCGGGTGATGCTACTTCCGTGTTTTGAGTGTCACTTTGTCGTCCTGTTGGACTGGTGCAGACACAACTATCAAACAGGTCTTTTGAAAGGAACTGCGGTGTTTCGTGTTAACTTTTAACTACGCCCGCAGAAAGCAGGGTGTAATCGAATTTCCGACACCGTCCATCACGGGCTTCGTTGAACGAAGGGCTGGGACTTGAAGACAGCTTCGGGGGTCCCAGGGGGAAGGGAAGGGGAAGGGTGGGCAAGAAAGGTGGTCAGGATGGCCCAACTGCTTGCTCTCATTTCTGACCGTGGCTTCTACTCATCCCATTCCACCACTTTGGATACAATGCATAAACATTGACACATTCTTTGGCCTCACCGCGCTGCCACCACTGGCCGCATGTGTGTTACTAAGCTGCGTTTGGGGTCAGGCTGTTCGGAGAGAAGGTGTGAGGTGATGCCGGGTCCCGCGAACTCGTCAGTAGTTAGTCAAAAGTGCGAGTGTCATTAGATTTTCTAAACCCGCTAATAAAACAGTCCTTCATTTAAATTACATTTCCCGCATTGCTCAGACAAAGCCTCTGCTCCTCGGTCGAGAGTCGACCTCTCAATCACGTCTTTTTCTCCTCCCTGCTTTAACTCAGAAACACATAGTACCGTGTGTGTTATAAGTAGCATATTATTCGCGGCATAGCCAGCCGCCCTCTGGCTAGGAATGGGGGAGGGCAAAAGGCGGTGGCTGGGAGGGGAATTTTAGGCTCGGGTGGACTAGACAACTGCACAACGAATGTTTGCAATTTGCCACACGTTTATTTATCCCCACTGACATCGCCCCCCCCCTCCCCCCCCGATGCTCAGGCTTGTTTGTCGGTGCGTGGTATTTAGTGTGAGTGTGTTTTTGTGCGGTGGAAGAATTCACATGAAAATTTGGCGGTCAACAGAGTCGATGTTTAACCCACGTCGCTGGGTTTAGCATAAAAGGCCGAGCGTGAGTCTACTTAAATGCCGCAACCGCAGCATGCGCAGCCACATAAACGAAATCGGATACACGATGTTAGTGATAAATCGAGAGAACTGAGAAGTAAACAGATAGATTAGCTGGGAACGTGCTCTGGGGCCTCGTAAATCTACTCATGGCGTTTGCATACAAACGACTATTTAAGTTCTGTGTTCCACTTTTTGCCCGGCCCCTCAGTCAAATTATGGGGTGAGGCGTCACGTATGTGTATAAATGAGGCGGAGTCTGAAAATTGAGTCACGTAAACCCACACATCATGCAATTTGCTTTGTCCACTCGCCACGATGTGTGCTGAATAGGATCACAACGCTTCAAACCAGTAAATCGGCATTTGGACTCCAGAATGATTGCGCATTCTCATTTCCCAAACCACGTGACTTTGAGAAGGAGCGAGGACTCGCAAGAGGTCCCTGGGGCTGAAAGCAAAATCCCGACCTACGAGCTGCTTTTAGGCCGAGAGATCTGCACCAATTGAGGCTTAAAGCGGGAACTCAGGCGAAATGGCTCGGGACCGCTCCACTTCTCTCCCGACTCCCCATGCGCAAGCTTGCAGTTTCATCGCGGAATCGTGACTTTACCTGTCCGAGATTCCGCGAAAACGCACTACATAGGTGGCGTTCATGGCGTCGGGCTGTGCCATTTGACTGGATTTCGCCCCCCGCCGATGCGAAAGCAACGTGGACATGGTGCATATGTAAATGGCGATTTGGGCGAACAAGTGTGTGGCGGAATGAGCAGGAGGACGTGAGGGGCAAAAGGGGACGCCCGACACCGAGTTCTACAAATCAAAAGCATTCCATCGTTGGTAAACATGTTTACTGGACTGGAGGAAAGTGCATGGGCGAGGTGATGGCGGGTAATCTGCCCTCACCTGTCAGGCTGCCGAAAGTTTTCTTTACGCAGATCGTCTCCCGTCGGGACGGGACCCAGAGAGGTTGGGGAGGGGAACGTTGGCGGAGGAATTTTTGCCTTTGTAGACTATCCAACAATCTCGAAGACCCTCGTCCGACGGGAGTGATCCCGTCTCTCGAATGACATGAGTTAGGCCCAGGAGGATCGTCTTTAACCTCTCCTCTTCTCCCACCCGTTGCGACAGCTCCGCCAGCTCTCAGATCCAAACCCCACGCGAGAGCTCGGTCCTTCTCCCTCATGTAATGGTCGGTACTACGACGCCAAGTCAATCCATCTCGCATCGCTCACGTCAACCTCCGCGGGTGTGTCTCCTCCTTCGGCAGCGATGGCTTCCTCTCGCCCGCCACCGCGTGGTTGAGAACCTGGACCACGAATTGACTTACTGGCTGGAGACCTCACACCACATGACTGCAACAGGAATCGCAATAGCCCCTCCGGGGGCGCCCAACGCCACCCACACTTCCCCTCGCGTTTTCAGCCGCGCCCTACAGCCCGGTGGGAGCGAGGCGCGCGAACGGGGAGACTTGCGGTCGAGGTCTCCTGCCCAGAACTGAAAGCTACCTGAAGGGTCTAAGCCCCGGCCTTTGGCATCAAGACCTACCGACGCTTCTACTAGTGCTCGAAGAAGACTTCTCTGCTCTCTACAAGGTAATTGCTTCGAAGATGGGAGTGGAGCCTACTGAAGGAGCTTTGCCTCCGATTGTCATGTTTCCACTACCCAACCGCAGAGACGAGAGTGTCGGGCAGTTGGCTTTGGACGTGTTCTCGGTCATTTTGTGAGATCTCCCTTCCTCTCAGAAGAGAGGCATTTGCCTCAAGCATATCCGCTGGTCGGTAGCCAATTTATACCTCGAAAGCGTAAGTCTGTCAGGGTGGTGGGAGGCTGATGGGACGAGAAGAAAACAAAATTGACATTTCTACGGGG
>QEYB01000738.1:0-146630 GCA_017562135.1 Dipylidium caninum
GGGAGAGAGAAGTAACTCGCGGCGGCATTCGCAGCTAATAGCGGGTCGTAAGAGAGAAGTCACTGAAGAGTGGCGGGCAATGTTCGAATAGGCTATCGTGGCTAAGTGATGGAGATAGAGGATGATGGTAGTCGGCCAGCTGTGGATCCTGGTTGGCCTCGCTCATTCATAGTCGCAGTGTTAATGAGTTTTGCTCCAAGGCTCGCCAGACCGGGCCAGCTGGCGCGGGCTATTCAAAAGATTCGACCTCGAAGTTGAAAATGGCGTAGGGTGGTGATTCTGACGCGCTCTGGCTGATCCACAGAGTTGGTTGTCGTTCTTGCTGGCAGCGTCACGCGGTCTGATGGACTGCCGTCATTAATAACCACTTATTTTATGATTTGCCAGCGGACTCAAACTCATCTGTGGTCTTAACTTGCCTATATCCCTTACCCTATGACTTACTACAAATAAGCGAAGTTTTACGCCTCAACTTTGATTGGAATCAGGCGCCTTTTGTGGAACTATCCGCGGAAGGTACTGGCTCGCATTGCAGAATCGGCAAGACGAGAGTCGTGTGCACCGGCTCACTGGTTCTGCCTGCAATCATTCTTCATTTGTTTCCTTGCCCTTCTCTTCCTTAGTTCAGGGCTAATGCATCTCGAACGCGTTCGGCCCAGCTAATTCTTCATCGCCATGCCATCCGTGGTTCCGTCACCGACTAGTTGCCGACCCTTCCAACCTTTACACCGTCTCTTGTCCATGTCAGTAAGCCATTCTCTTCCGATCAGTTTGTCTATTCGCCCTCCAGTTTATTTATTTCGCTCAACATAACGTCACATCTATCTTACGTGCGTCTTGTCATGTCACTTATTTTGTGCTTCCTTGCAATGAGTAGCAGACGAGAAATTCTCTACTATGTGTGGTTCTATGGTCGACAGATCACTCCCTATGGGCGGGGCTGCTTTATCTGTAGCCTTGACTCCAAGTGGGTTCATAACAAAAGCCAGAGGCCCTCAGACACTCAATGTCTACTTTAACGCGATGCTGTTGCGAGGTGCCTGTGATGAAATGGTGCCCCTGTCCCTTTCAGAACCATCGAGTCATTGGACCTGACGACGAGCGAGATGTGACCCGACCGGCGATTCTAATATGCGGGGCCAGGTAGCAGAAAACTGGTATTTTACGGACGAGGGTGCATCGGGAATGGGAGCCTTTCCGAAAAGACTGTTCCTTTCACCCTGCATCAAACGAAATAATGGACACTGTGGAGTTGTTTCTGTCCATGTGGATTAAGTGTGGAGAGTACCTACGACGACACAAGTGACTTTTATTCCACACAACACGCGCCACTACCTCCGCCACCTCCTCGCCTCGGGGTAGAGATAGACTTTGGTGGGAATGGTTGACCATCCCCCTTGCCCCTATTCTGCATCTCATGAGTCCTGGCTGACGTGGTGGTTGTTCCTTTCTCTTCTCTTCTCTTCCAACCACTTATCAGTGTGGATCTCCGGAACCGTCTGCGGGAAGTTGGTGTAATTCCAACTTTTCTGTCACGGCATTATCTATTTAAGCTGTTGTTTTGCAACTAAAAGCGTAGCTGATGGAATTGGCTCTCTGGGCCTCTTTTCAACCACACGGAAGCGTATCCAAATCCTCCTCAGACGGACTAAATATGTAAGCTCTTACTGCAATTCGTAGGAAGGCGCCGTGTTCTGACATTCATGAGAAGCCGCATATTACTGAGCTATCGCTATTTCTCCTTCGATTTCGTCTACAGAGTAACAAACAACTCTGGTGATTCACCTCCCTCTGATTTTGAAGTTGGCTTGTGGGAATTAGTCTACTGGACGGTGGTCGGCAGGAGGAAGAGACGGAAGGCGAGGTGTACGTGTTCCCTCTTACCTGCCACGTTGCCCGCACTGTCTCCTTGCCACTCTGCTGTCTTCGCCATAGCCACTAGCTACCTGCACCCCTTGATCGTCAGTCGTCCTTCGCCTCCCGTCCGCCTCGCCTTCTTCGCCGATTGAATGTGAGTCAGGGACCCAACATCTCCCTGTGGTTGGTGGACCCGATCGGTTATTGTTGGTTATGTCGAATGCTTTATATGTTCCGTGGTTACAAAAGTCCTGTTGTATGGGCAGCTCGAACGACTATGAGAGAGATTGTTTTACATGTCCTCCATCATCTATGGTACTCATTGGCTGATCATTACCCATTCGGTCAACTCTTTCCCACTTTGATGTTTGAACAACCCGACCTTAATTTGGTCAGCGTACAGCATCTCATCAATTCCACACTAACTTCTGTGGTCTTGCAAGCAGCCTATCTCTATAAATCGTCGGGTTAAATAGAGACGTCTGAAATGACCACCCCATCCTCACATTTGATTGTTTTTGTCGAGATCCCACCATTCTTGCTATCGGCCTCTCAAAAGAGTCTGATTTGTCACTCACCGCTGAATAACCACTTTCCACGTGATTGGTTGGCTAAATGGCGCCGACCACTCCCCTCTCGGCGTTAGACTGGGGCCTCGAGGAAGCTGAGGAGAGTTGATTACCAGATTTCTCTGCCACTTCCCTTGCCTTCTATCACTGTGTGATAGACTTCCAGCTGTCCCATATTTTTAGAACAGACAACCTTCTCGGAACCAAAGACTATTCCTCGATCTCATCATGCATGCAGGTCTCCTCAGGGCAGCGTATCTGTCACAACCATCTGCGAAACGTGTCCACTTTTAATTTCGCACGTCCACTGGTACAAAGTAGAGGCAAGGGCGAGGTTCTTGAGGCAGGAGGTCAAGGCCAAAGGTGAGACAACTTGAATAGTGTTGACTACCACTCCGAAAAAAGTTTGCCGCTTTCGGTTAGCGCTTAGGCTGCCCATGGCAGGTTCCAAAGGCACGTTATATTCCGTTTAAATGACGTCCCACACTGACGTGTCTTCGCAAAAATCTTCTTGGACCCCCTGCGCCTAAAAAGCGGTCATTTCTGTGCAACTGTTGGTTACTCAACACAAAACCTCCACAAACAACAGTATTACAGTCATCAGGCACGGCTGCTCTGTGAATTCCGAGATCCATCTGCTGTCGATTTCTCGAAGCATAGTCGGCTTACAGTTTGAGACTGCTTATTTCAAAAGGGTAAATTAAAAAAAAGGCTAGAAGTCGCGAACATCTCTTCGCGGTCTGCCACACACGTCTCTGTCAAATGTACGCGATTAAGCCGGACTGTAGTTCGTATCATCTGCGCGATAATTGAGCTTGGTAACCTGGTCACAGTCAAGGCACATATTTATTGATACAGTTTCGATATAAAGTAAACTGCTAAAGCAAATTTCACGGAGGTAGGCGTCGTGGTGTTTATGTGATGGCACGTGGTGACTATCCCCCTAGTCCGCACACCTCTTCGCCAAGATTTCAAGGAATTAATTGGTCTCCGAAGTCTACTTTAAGCGTGTCAGCAGTGGAATATTTACAAAGAAGGCAAATAACTGTCGCAATTTCAATATTCTCTCATTCAATGACTTCCTCGCGCTTCTTCTGAGTCACTTTTCAACTTCTCAACACGATGAAATCAAACCGATGGCGCAAGCCGGCCTTGAGCTCAGAATAGTGAAACATTTGTGTTTAAAAGCATTCGGTTTCAACAAGTTCAACAGGCAATATCGGGGAAACTACCCAGAAGATTTATGCGCTGCGCAGCAGAGACCACGTAGACGTCTCCAAAGGGGAAATCGTGACGAGAAAGGAGGGACGACGGGAGTCTAACAGGCTCCAAAATGGTGTCAACATCGTTGCTTAACAGTACTTCTTTCACTTGCTCAGCCGCCTTTCGCGAGTGGAGCAGTTGAATTTGGCAAACAATGACACGAAAACATTTTCGCCAAGTTAACTGCCTTCCAAGCCTCTGGTGGAGAAGTGAAATGTGGTATTTGGGGGATAGCAGGTATTTGCGATGAAGGTCATGTAACGTTAAGCAATCGGAAGGCTAGTCGGCCAAGAGTGCAAATTCAGGAAAAAATTGAAGTCAATAGACGGCAATTTCCACTTTGTGCCTTAGCCGGGCAGATGCAAGCACATGCGGAATTTACATTCCAATTTACAAAAAAAATTTTTCTACACTGTCTGAAAACTTCGCAAGTAGAATATATGTTTTCGAAATATGCGTGCGCTTGTGCGACAGATCTATCTGGTTGTAGACTGCCGAATACCGGAGGGACCTGAGACTCAGGAGTGCAGAAGAAGTCACTCGCACGAACTACTTAGTCCTTCAGCCCAAGTCAAACAAAGGCAAAAATTGCATGAGAAAAACTGTCAATAGTGAAAGAAGAGGTTGGGTGAAGAACAGCAGTTACAAAAGAAGCGAGTTCAAGTGGATCCTGGCATTCACAATAAGAAGCATTAAACAAAAGGAAGTTGAAGGGAGGAAGCTGAGGCCAAGACAGTAAAATTTAGAGTCCGCGTTAGGTCAAGCTGGTTGACAGACTGGTTAGTTTCGAATAAGCCACTGATGGACCGTCAAAGGATTCTTGACATTTAGGAATGCACAAGAGACTTTGAAAAATCTTTGCTGGAATTGTGACCGGAAAAAGGGCGAGGAAGAGAGGCTCTTATCAAGTCCACAAGCGTAAATATAATTGGGTAATGTGTAAACTGGAGTAAAAAAAAGCCAGTAAATCAGAAGAAAATGGGATCTACTTAGTTTGACTGCGAGAAGAATTCGCCTGTAGCAGGATCACAGTCAGCATTGGTTGGCGAACAAAATACAAGGCTAGATACCAAGCCACGATCGCTTAGCATAGAATTCGCAATCTTAAAGGGAGCAGATGCGAGAATATAAGCATTAAAATCAAAGTAAGAGGCCATGAGGGAAAAGTGTGTACTTAATCCGCCTACTGTGCGTGTGTCCACCGCATGCGATGGCGCTATGTCCTTGTGATGAGGGTTTTCTAGAGATGGTTCGCCTTGCCATAAACACCAGCCACCTTGTTTAGAGCAACAGAGCATGCGCTTGCCAACGAGGCAGCCCAGAGCGTAGCGCTACAACTGACTCACCAGTAAAACCGCGGCTGACATAGTTCCACGCAGTGGTGCTTGTTGGTTGGTCCAAAAACCCAGGGAGTCCGGGGCTGCCAGAAGAACAGGCGGTTCGCTCCACTTGCTTCAGGAAGGCCGTGTGACGCAACGGCGGAGGGGACGAACGCGCCTGCCGATCGCCACTTAATTTAGTGGCTATGGCTTCCAGACCTGGTGCGAGGAGAGTGATGCAAGAGGAACCGCGGTAGATAAAGCTAGACTTCGAACATCAACATCTACGGCCGCATTTCCACACAACTCCTGTTACCATTAACTGTCTCCCCTTCTCTTCCCACCTATTTGACATTGCAGTGTTCGCCGTGCTGATCCCAAACATGGCCAGACGTTCGTTATGATAGTGCGAAAATTATTCCACATTTTCTTCACGTTCTGCACCGAAACGCAAGGCTCAAATAAAACAAAGCATTAGTGAAAAGAAGGCAAGAGAGCTCGCACCCCATCAGACCTCAACAGTCAACGAAACCGTCATTGGAGGGTATTCAGCATTACTGGGGGCGTGAATATCACTCGAGTGTTTAAACAACTCCAAATGGCCAACAAATTCCCAAACGGAAGAGGCAACAAGAATATCAAGAAACACCGCAACATGGGCGTACGTTAGTAGAACAGGGAAGGTGCAAACACACAAATCTCGGAAACTTTTCCACATTATGACACGATTCACCAAAACCAAATGTTAGAGAGCGCAGGGAGACGAGGACCAAGTCGTCACGCATTCGGACACCGCCGACCAACTAATACCAATACCGCGTAGCGTACTTTAACTCATGAAACTTCTCAACAACTCGCACTAAAGTCTCCTTATAGGATGTGATTGGGCTGACCGCAAATGTTCGTGGTATGAGAAAGAGGTCGACAAAGTTCACAAGGATAAAAGCCTACGGTAACTATGGGAAGCGACTGATAACTGCCTAGCGAGGACTTTGTCGCAAGCACAGAACAAAGAGCAACTTCAAACAGATGCCCTTTGCTTTCACGATAAACCAGTCCCATTAATCTCACACCTGAAAAACACAGAATACCTGACGAAAACGAATGATTCCAGGGTTAGTAACGACGCAGTAGAATAGTCTGAAGGATATTTACACTAGAATGACACGAAATGATAACGGCGGGAGACTCACTGGGTGCATCTGTCATGGTGATTCTGCGATGATGTAGATAGCTAATCGCGGCAATTTGAGGTTTCAGCGTGGTGAATGCAAATGAGGCGATTTTAGCCTCAGCACCCGACAGTGCCTGCAGTAGACTAGACTTCTTAGCATTCGGAAGTCCGATAAAGCCGATATCTGCAATTGGCTATAGCCGAAGACTATGAATTACGCGGCAGTTACACCTTTAAATCCGACATGAGTGATCGAGCCTGATCCGAGCACCAGATGTCATTGGTGATGAGTGAGCCGCCCACACTGTCTTGGGCAACAAGAATGCGTTGATCGTGTCTGTCGAGATCACCTGCCAATCTATTGGGCTCGATCGGATTACTAACGCAGACTGAAATGTCAACCGGCACGGCGGCGTCAATAGCAGTTGCCTTGACGCCTAAGCACACATTACCTTGAGAACTGCACGGATGGTCACAGATAACCTGCACAAATAAAAGAAAGAAAGATTAGTCATACAATGGCTCCCTACGTATCGGTAAGGGTACGTGCGTCAACACTGCGTAGGTAAACACTCCCACCGTTGCCACCTTTACCACGGATCAGGGGATTGCCTGTACTGCCTGAACCGAATTTCATGTAAATACGGAGACGATCGACAAACTGCCGGGCACTTCTGCTCATCGCATGCACAATAAGAGCGACGTCCCATCAGAAGTGTCAGTCTGACACCGTCAAGGACACATTTGAGAATAAAGTGGAATGTAGGTTTGAGAACGACGGAATGTTTGTGGCTGTGGTAAATATGGCCTTAAAACCTTGGACGACACGTTGTATTGTCAAGTTCTGTGTTGGGAATTAACCCCATGAACAATGAATAAATTAGCGAGTGCAAGATGCGACGTGTAATGCTCATGGCATTTAACGCCAAAGGGTAATTCATTATTCGGTGAAAAGAACTTGATGTGCTCTTCGATAGTCTTTCATAGGAGATTAACGTTTGAAGCTGCTGTAATGGCTCTTGATGGGCACTTGAAAGCTTCAAGCTTACCGAAAGGAAACTGTCGGATAGGCAGATGCTAACCTGCGACAAATGGCTGTCATCTCAACAACGCCGTGAGTCCACATCCGCCTCTATTGGAGTCTTGGACGAGGAGGCTTTTACCGCTCACATTCTTACCTTATAACTTGCAAACCAGATTGGTACACACACTCATGGGTGACCTGAACACTGGTACCATCGTATCATGCGACAGCAGCTAAGTTGCTCTCGTAAACTCATGCGATACTTGCTGTGAACATCTAACTCTTCTCCTGAGCTTTTCCTTCCCCAAACTTCACTTTCTAGGGGAAGAGTTTGTTACTTAATAGCTACTGAACTGCTGCTATGCCCTTCTTTTGGATAGAAAAATATGGAAGGGAGTACCCAGGTAGTGTTGACTTTTGCCGTGCCAGGATGCCTTTCGCCTCGTTCAAAAATGCACACAAGCGAAATGTTCGCTTGCATAAGGAAAGGTCTCAGGTACCTCCACTTCCACGCAAATAACATTCGATGTGGCTAGCCGGCTCCCAGATTCAAATTGGGACCCCTTCCCGAGAAGGCAGATTTTGTGCTGCGGACTAGAGACGAGGAATCCAAAGGAGAACGTCCTCGCGAACTTAGGCGGAAGGTCCTAACGATAAAATGAGGATAAATTTTATTTGGTCATGCATAACTCCGCCCATGCTGTGGGTAACCCTTTTGCGCTAATTCCGACTGCTAAAGTGGAAAAGAGTCATATTCTCCTGGATAATAGCAAAAAGTACAATAACTGCCAGTTAGTTGAGATGCTTTCTCGTGATCTTGTATGTCTGCATCACGAACTGGCAACAGAGCTGTCAAAAATTCGGGCGCTTGAGTCGCGCTTCAACCTCCTGCCCGCAGAACCTTCAGTGACATCCAAGCCCCTCACACCTAAGCGAACGGTTTTGTGGAGACAATCGAGGAGGCGCGTACTGTGAAGTCATCGTTTGATTCTTCGGTGGTGCCAACTCAAATTATTGCCAGCTTATCAGCCTCTGTGGCAGATGAAGTGATGCGCCTTCGGGCAGCCGGTTATGCGGAGCTTTCGGATCGTTTAGCTAGAAGCGGAACAACTGAAACTTGCCATCCGGAAGCGTGAAGCAAAGGACGATTTGGATATAAGCCTTATTTTGTGCATTGATGCCTCCTTTCCTTGTTGCGTTTTGTTATTGAGGAATCTATTTTCGTAGCTGAGCAAGGATTTCAATCACATTGTCATTTATGTAGGAAAGGCTAAACGCGAGCCAGTGAATGTGTTTGAGCGAAGGCGATATAAATAAACCTAAGCCCTCAATTCTCACATTGCTACTCTGTTCATGACCAAATGTCGGCCTTCGTATTTGCCTACTATTCAGTCGGGTATGAAGATTTGAACGACACATTTCGGTGTGTTATTTAATTTGAGTGATGCTTCTTGTGCAGTTTTGCCCTTTCTATCCCTTACAACCATTCCTCCTTTTAAAGTAGTCCTTTGTGTTTCGCGAATCAAACAAGCTAACTGATGTAATGATTGTACTTGTTTCAGATTATTCGATTCGTATGCTTTTGTTGAAATGGCAGGGGAAAAGAACCAAGAAAGAAAGAATCAGTGAGAGAATAGAGTTTCTGTGAACAGAAAGTGCACAGAGTGGTGTGGAGACGGCGACATTTAGAGACGGGTCGTCTCGAAGAGGTGATCTTTTGGAGAGGCCCTCAATGATTCGTGTTGTTCTTCGTTCCTTTCTGTAATCGCACTACCCTTCTTCTTCCGACAGCGCTGTAGGCATTTTCCCTTCCTAGCCACCAAAATGGTGTATGCAATCAATAGTGGTATGGGTGTAAAGATGGACACCGCGATAGGCATCACGGCTCCAATATCGCCCTCGGGTTGAGGCATTGTGTAGATGAGAACGAGCGTCGCAATTCCAATGTTCTGAATGCCCGTCTCTATCGATATTGTGATTATCTCAGCCCGAGAACGCCGACACAGCCAGGCGATCACGTGAGCGAGGAGAAATCCTATCCATGGGAGCGCAGCTGCCGTGGGGAAGAGGAGGGGATAGGCTCCCAACAGAGCGTAGAATGGATAAATTGGCGTAGATCCCGAATCCGATAACAAAGAAGAGGAAGACAAAGATCAATGGCTTAAGGAGGAGGCTGACGCAACGCTTGGCCACCTTCGGCCAACGCCACTTCACCAGCATGCCAAGGAAGGCGGGGACCAGAAGGTAGCACAGTTGTGCTGCGATTTGGGAATAGGGGATGTGGATGGCTTTGGTGTCGAGGAAGAAGCGGCCGTAGATGAAGAGTGTTAAGGGCATCATGCCTGGCAATAAAAGAAGTTAATCCTGCGTTTAACGTTCACGCGTGTGGACCATTGTTTAGGTTCGCTCTCTCGTCCATAATAGGTGGGTAATTTGTCAAAAGGCAAATTACCTCAAAGAGGTGACTACTGAGCTAGTGTGAGAATTTCCTGTTTACCTAGTAGAGAATAGCACTTTTGACGAAAACGCCTATTCCTTATACGCTGCTGGCATTTGGAAGGCTAGAGATTTGGACATTTCCGGAGTCGCTGCCTGTGTTTCGTAGTCGGTGTGCTGACGGAAGATGCTATGACAGCTGACAGGTAGGAGACGCAAAAGTCTGCTCCAGGGCCGGCTCTGACAGAGGCCCGAATTGGGGCTCATTGTTGAGATCACCTTTGGGTGACGCAAGAGCCACCTGAATTGGTAGTGTCGTTGGGTGGCGGGAGTCAACGCGTACACTTTCTCGCTTCTCTAGCGGTCAACGTCTCCCAACTCCCCTTGCTTTTATCTTTTTTTCCTTCACGCAATGCGAATTGTTCTTCAAGCAAAAATATCCCAACCACTGGTTAAATTACCGCGAAGAAAAGAAAGACAGAAAGGAAAGGGCCGTTGACTCAAATCAAATCATCCAATGACGCTCTACTTATCTCTGTTTGAGTAGCGTGCAGCGACTCGCTGATTAGCAATTGTGTATGAAAAGCGGTACGTTGAACTTCTCGTGAAGGAGTTGAGCGATCAAATAACTTGCGGAGGATGTAGCGCGATGAGAACTAAGTAGGCAAGGCTATTTTTTCGGGGGGAGGGAGAGAAGGAAACAAGCAGAAGTCTTCCCTCCGTGCTTCAAGTGCACCTCATCTCCTTTACCCTCCCCTGCCCCAACACTCCTCGTTTCTGACAGGGCCGTCGCCGGAACAGGCTGACCCCCAAGAGACCACGCAATCAGAGCTCGTTCTACCCCCCAACGCCTTTTCTCAAAACCTACCTCATGCCATTCAGGCAATCGTTTAGCCCGACGCGACTAGTGGTGCGCAGTCGTGTCCCGAACGAAGACAAGGCCCTGCCCGTCTCATTTGGGTCGGCATCACGGAGGAGGCTGTGTGGCAATGGAGTTAACACGGGGGCTCTGTGATCATTGGCCTCGGCCAAACACGAGTTAGTCAGGTTGGCACTCAAAGACATCGTCGGTGTGCGTACCTCTAGACTTCCCTCCTGATGCTTCCACTTTCGAGGTTTTGCTATCTCTCTTTTCTCTTTCCTCTCTCCTCCTCTCATACCTATAGAATGTATGCCTCCAACCTAATGCGGTCCAGAGGCGTCTACATTGGGACCTTTGCGATTTTTTTATGGGACGGATTTATTTGGCCCCACGAAGGTGTAACTTACCTCAACTCTCCCCACGACTTCTTACTCGTTTCTTCGTGTTTTTGTCTCAGGCAATGTGAATTCAAATAAAACTTTAAGTGATGTCATGTAGCGTGGTATTTGAAATCGTATTTACCAGATAAAAGCAAGGGACTTCATTTAGTGTACATAAAAAGAGAAAGGTTTGACAAGGCCTTCAGACTGTCTTGCGTGTTTTCTTCCTACTGAATTCGACGACTGGTGACGTCACCCATTTGAAAATGAGCTCCAAAGCATGTCACCACTGCAGACCTGTGCTTGCGTCGGTTTATTGTAACACCCAGACTTGGGCTGTCAAATTTTCACACTCGCATACAAGTAAATACTTTCTCATTGGAAGTGAAGACGTGCCTGCTGGAATATATTCTTAATGGAGCCACTGAAAAAATGCCCTTGAGGGCATATGGCTCACAAAATCAAAATGTCGGCAGGGCGTTGAGAATGATAGTTTATTAATAATAATAATAAAAAAAGCAACAGTGGGAAACAGATCTGCCAATTTTTGCTCCGATTGCGCTATGAGGCTGTTGCTGAGACTTATTACCGAAGTATAAGAAAGCTATTGGGTCCCTAGTCTCGTAGTGCCGGTTAGTAGTGTGAAAGGTGTGGAGAGAACAGAGACCAGGATGTGCGTCAGGGGCTAAACCTGGACCAGATTCGAACGAGATGTCAGCAAAACAACCCTTTCTACTCACGATTTCACTGACAACACGTCAATATGCAAAGTTAGCCAAGTGGAAGGTCGCATGGCGTGGATGAAAGCAACTCACCCATGGCAGCCGCAGAGCTGACGAAGGTCATGGTCATGCTGAGGTTGAGATCTCCATTTAACAACAGAGTCCAGATGTTTGATGCACCACCACCAGGACAGCAACCGGTTGTAAGGAGGCCGAATCCGAACTCGGGTTTGATCGGCACCATCATCGCCACGCCAAATGCTATCTGTTCCCGTCAGCGTCAGCGTCATCGTGTCGGTGCACACAATGGAGATGCACAAATGCTGGCAGTCAGTCAGTTAATTGGTCTGTCGGCTGGAAGAGTCGAGCATTCACGAGCACACACGCGCACACACATCTGCTGCTGACCCCTCCTCATCTTCCACGTCTTCGGAGTTTGATTCCTGCCAAACTCACTCACCTAACCTTGCCCACAACATTACTCAAACAACCAACCAAGCGTTCAACGATTTCAAGAAAGAACTAACCTACGACTGGACAGTTGAGACACCTCGGCCCCACTCCTTAGAGAGACCGCACTTTGCAGCTTAGGAGAACGCCAACACCCTTCCCGCAGCGCCAACATCCCAAACCAAACGCAGCTGGAACGCCGTTTAACCTGTGATGGTGGCAGCACTACGTCTTCGGACCTATTCGTCAGAATTTGCTGCTGTTGCGTCTAGTCTACATCATTTCCCAAAATCACCAGTTTTCACCCACTAAGTGGAAAGTCGGCGGCTGTCAGCGCCTATCGGTCCTGAGAAGTTAGATGTAAATGCAAGCAATAACAGCGCAATCCGACTCACCAGTGGCATTAATCCAAATTGGCACAGGAAGCCGATCAAGGGGGCCACCGGTTTCTTGAAGAACTTCAACATCGCAATGGCGTCTAACTCACAACCCATGACCAAGGTGAGGCAGCATATCATGCCTGATACGACGACGCGAAATACTATCTCTGCGACTCTCCTGGGCCGTAGAACCTTCAGGTGAATGCCCATTGCCGCTGGTGCTGCTGCCTCTTTCTCCTCGTACGTCCCACTTCCGTTCACCAGCCATCGGGTGTACTGATACACTGAACTGACGTTCAGTCGATCAAAGGAGTGTAACGTGCCTCCTCCGCCGCCTTGCTTCGCCTCCCTGATCCACACGTTCAAGTAGACACTGCCCATGCGATGTCGGGCTATGCTGAAGTTGAGCGTCATGTCAACCTCACCCGGACTAGCGTAGATCCAGAACGCGGGGACGAGGGTGGCCACAGAGTGAAGATCGGTGTCAAAGGACGCGACCACAGGAGTACTCGTGTGTCCGGTGAAGTTGCAGACCAGAGGGTGGGGCACAACATTACTCGGGAAGGTGAGATTTTCAGTGGGACAGGACAGATTGAAGGCATACATGGGAGTGAGTGTCTTCGTGGTCGTGGTTGCGCTCGCGATTCCACCAGAGGCCGACCTATTGGCAGCCTCGGCATCGATCCGCCGACGGTCGATGAGAACGCGAGGCTCGTAGATTAATCCACCTATTGACTCTTGCGTCTCGGTGGGAGAGAAAGCGGCCACGGAGTGGTGGCGGGTGCTGAAGAGGAGGATGAGGAGGCAGACGTGCATAGTCTTTCTCATGACAGTCGACGCAAGCAATTTTCATCAGTGTGTGTGCGTCTGTCTTGAGATTGCCAAACAGTTCTGTTTTTTGCCAATCAAACAACAATCTCACCTTCTCACGCTCGCACACACGTAGAGGCAGAAATGCTGGCACAGGCATAAGTACAAGCTCGCACACTCCGCACACAATGGACTGGAACCTCGGGTGGGATGGAGGTCTTCGCCTCTCAGCGGTGCGCACAACTCAAGCCCCATTTTGGCTGACGGGGACGGCGAGGCAGTTGTGGGTGGGAGAGTCGCTTCGCGTAGGGAAATCACCGCCTGTCAAACAGCTATCCCAGCCTCGCCGTCCACACCACCTCCCATCCATTCGAGTAAAGGTGAACCGACCCTACCGCAGAATTCTCACCCACCAATTGTCTCGATAATGCACCAGCCTGGAGGATGGTTTCTTTGTACTGAGGCTTCGACGACGCTGTGCTCCTCACTATCGTCCATGTTCTCTCCAACGCTCCTGCTCCGGGGTTTCCCGGATAGTAGCCACTTTGTGAACGGCCACGGAAACAAACACGCTTTATAAGAACAACTTGGCAGTGCGCCGGGCTCCAATGTCCCCACACCCTGCTTTCCACTCTTCTCTCTGTCCCTCTTCTCTCAGTTGTGACTTTTGCCCGCATTTATTTACAAAACGATGTTTCTTTACCTCAGCGATTTCAGTTGATGTGTAATGTTGAGGCGTTCATCTCGATGGCCTCATTGGCGTTACAGAACACAAGCAACACTTTTGAAAGTGAGAACATCAGTTTCGCCAGCAGTGGAAACTTTTTCAGGGGAGGGGAGGTGCCGAAGGCGGGGAATGGAGCAGACGGTCAGTGAGCTACTCACATTCACTATTTTGCATGCGTCGGGTGGGCAGAAACGGCGAGGTGAGAGTTTTTTGGAAAAAGTGCAGACTTTCTGGCTGACGGAACCTGGAATGTCATAATACCCGAAGGTTAAGTGCCCGTCGAGGAGAAGGAAAAGAGGGGAGGTGGGTGCGTGTAGGTTGGGGCTAGGTTACGCACAGATTGTCATTGAAATTGAGTGACACCTACCAGTTCATTTTCGACATCTGCTAAGCTGACTACACACACACTGCGTCGCACAGCTTGCAGAAAAATGATGATCTACACGAAAAGGCTGTACCGCAAACCAATTTGATCTTCTTCCAACATGACCAGTCGCGACAAAACCCCAGCTGCCGTCTCACCGCTTTATCGCCTCACCATGGGTCATTCCTCTTCGAGATCAGCATTAAGGAGATTGCCTCAGCGACTCCGGCTTTTTGGACCTACCTAGGGAGATTGCAGCATTAGTCTCAATCTGCGTCTGTAGTCTTCGTCTTCTCCACCCAACGTTGGCGGATTGGCACCATATTTATGAAGGCCTGGGTTTGGGAAGCCAGACCACGTGGCCAGTCTGCCTTTACCCAAAGTCACAACAGAGACACGACAGATCAAGTCAAGGCGTACTACGATTGGATTGGTCAAATATACAGTAGGTAACGACACCGCTGCCATAGGCTTCGAACTCAAGGTGCTGAGGCACAGGGGCTTACTCTAGCCGTCTCCCGCATTGTGGACTACTCTTCCCCATGGAACATGAGTTGGACAGACGGTTAGTTGGGGAGCACATGCAGAGGCCAGTGGCAACCTTCATCTCTTTCGTCGGTCAATTTGGGCTCTGATGAGTCCCTTTACCGCACAACATTCGCCAGATTCTGGGACACAATTGACATGTGAGATTTGGTAAAGTGGAGGAAATGCACAACTAAGGACTGCTGATGACGACGACGGCGCCGATGGTAGCGGTGGTGAGTCGAATTATCATACACTTTTCAGTAGTTGATCATGAAGGTTGAGGTTGTGCCCCTACGTAGATGACAAGTACACACGTATATTTGCGTGTGTTCCGCTAATTTGTTTCGTGACGGCAGATGAACTCTCTAGTTCATCAAAGTGACTCCTCAGGGGTGATCAACGTCCCCTGGTGGGTGTTGCAACCTCATCACCGAGAAGGGGCTGCACTATGAAGTGGTGTAAAAAATTTCGGCCGTCAGCGTTCCAACTCCTTTCAACTTGCATAACGGTCGTCGAATCCGAAAGGGATATAGTAGCAGAGCGAAAAATCCGACAGCGTTACAGCGAATAAAACCTCGAAAGTGGAAGCATCAGGAGGGAAGTCTAGAGGTACGCACACCGACGATGTCTTTGAGTGCCAACCTGACTAACTCGTGTTTGGCCGAGGCCAATGATCACAGAGCCCCCGTGTTAACTCCATTGCCACACAGCCTCCTCCGTGATGCCGACCCAAATGAGACGGGCAGGGCCTTGTCTTCGTTCGGGACACGACTGCGCACCACTAGTCGCGTCGGGCTAAACGATTGCCTGAATGGCATGAGGTAGGTTTTGAGAAAAGGCGTTGGGGGGTAGAACGAGCTCTGATTGCGTGGTCTCTTGGGGGTCAGCCTGTTCCGGCGACGGCCCTGTCAGAAACGAGGAGTGTTGGGGCAGGGGAGGGTAAAGGAGATGAGGTGCACTTGAAGCACGGAGGGAAGACTTCTGCTTGTTTCCTTCTCTCCCTCCCCCCGAAAAAATAGCCTTGCCTACTTAGTTCTCATCGCGCTACATCCTCCGCAAGTTATTTGATCGCTCAACTCCTTCACGAGAAGTTCAACGTACCGCTTTTTATACACAATTGCTAATCAGCGAGTCGCTGCACGCTACTCAAACAGATATAAGTAGAGCGTCATTGGATGATTTGATTTGAAGTCAACGGCCCTTTCCTTTCTGTCTTTCTTTTCTTCGCGGTAATTTAACCAGTGGTTGGGATATTTTTGCTTGAAGAACAATTCGCATTGCGTGAAGGAAAAAAAGATAAAAGCAAGGGGAGTTGGGAGACGTTGACCGCTAGAGAAGCGAGAAAGTGTACGCGTTGACTCCCGCCACCCAACGACACTACCAATTCAGGTGGCTCTTGCGTCACCCAAAGGTGATCTCAACAATGAGCCCCAATTCGGGCCTCTGTCAGAGCCGGCCCTGGAGCAGACTCTTGCGTCTCCTACCTGTCAGCTGTCATAGCATCTTCCGTCAGCACACCGACTACGAAACACAGGCAGCGACTCCGGAAATGTCCAAATCTCTAGCCTTCCAAATGCCAGCAGCGTATAAGGAATAGGCGTTTTCGTCAAAAGTGCTATTCTCTACTAGGTAAACAGGAAATTCTCACACTAGCTCAGTAGTCACCTCTTTGAGGTAATTTGCCTTTTGACAAATTACCCACCTATTATGGACGAGAGAGCGAACCTATACAATGGTCCACACGCGTGAACGTTAAACGCAGGATTAACTTCTTTTATTGCCAGGCATGATGCCCTTAACACTCTTCATCTACGGCCGCTTCTTCCTCGACACCAAAGCCATCCACATCCCCTATTCCCAAATCGCAGTACAACTGTGCTACCTTCTGGTCCCCGCCTTCCTTGGCATGCTGGTGAAGTGGCGTTGGCCGAAGGTGGCCAAGCGTTGCGTCAGCCTCCTCCTTAAGCCATTGATCTTTGTCTTCCTCTTCTTTGTTATCGGATTCGGGATCTACGCCAATTTATCCATTTACGCTCTGTTGGGAGCCTATCCCCTCCTCTTCCCCACGGCAGCTGCGCTCCCATGGATAGGATTTCTCCTCGCTCACGTGATCGCCTGGCTGTGTCGGCGTTCTCGGGCTGAGATAATCACAATATCGATAGAGACGGGCATTCAGAACATTGGAATTGCGACGCTCGTTCTCATCTACACAATGCCTCAACCCGAGGGCCGATATTGGAGCCGTGATGCCTATCGCGGTGTCCATCTTTACACCCATACCACTATTGATTGCATACACCATTTTGGTGGCTAGGAAGGGAAAATGCCTACAGCGCTGTCGGAAGAAGAAGGGTAGTGCGATTACAGAAAGGAACGAAGAACAACACGAATCATTGAGGGCCTCTCCAAAAGATCACCTTTTCGAGACGACCCGTCTCTAAATGTCGCCGTCTCCACACCACTCTGTGCACTTTCTGTTCACAGAAACTCTATTCTCTCACTGATTCTTTCTTTCTTGGTTCTTTTCCCCTGCCATTTCAACAAAAGCATACGAATCGAATAATCTGAAACAAGTACAATCATTACATCAGTTAGCTTGTTTGATTCGCGAAACACAAAGGACTACTTTAAAAGGAGGAATGGTTGTAAGGGATAGAAAGGGCAAAACTGCACAAGAAGCATCACTCAAATTAAATAACACACCGAAATGTGTCGTTCAAATCTTCATACACGACTGAATAGTAGGCAAATACGAAGGCCGACATTTGGTCATGAACAGAGTAGCAATGTAAGAATTGAGGGCTTAGGTTTATTTATATCGCCTTCGCTCAAACACATTCATTGGCTCGCGTTTAGCCTTTCCTACATGAATGACATTGTGATTGAAATCCTTGCTCATCTACGAAAATAGATTCCTCAATAACAAAACGCAACAAGGAAAGGAGGCATCAATGCACAAAATAAGGCTTATATCCAAATCCTCCTTTGCTTCACGCTTCCGGATGGCAAGTTTCGGTTATTCCGCTTTAGCTAAACGATCCGAAAGCTCCGCATAACCGGCTGCCCGAAGGCGCATCACTTCATCTGCCACAGAGGCTGATAAGCTGGCAATAATCTGAGTTGGCACCACCGAAGAATCAAACGATGACTTCACAGTACGCGCCTCCTCGATTGTCTCCACAAAACCGTTCGCTTAGGTGTGAGGGGCTTGGATGTCACTGAAGGTTCTGCGGGCAGGAGGTTGAAGCGCGACTCAAGCGCCCGAATTTTTGACAGCTCTGTTGCGAGTTCGTGATGCGGACATACAAGATCACGAGAAAGCATCTCAACTAACTGGCAGTTATTGTGCTTTTTGCTATTATCCAGGAGAATATGACTCTTTTCCACTTTAGCAGTCGGAATTAGCGCAAAAGGGTTACCCACAGCATGGGCGGAGTTATGCATGACCAAATAAAATTTATCCTAATTTTTCGTTAGGACCTTCCGCCTAAGTTCGCGAGGACGTTCTCCTTTGGATTCCTCGTCTCTAGTCCGCAGCACAAAATCTGCCTTCTCGGTAAGGGGTCCCAATTTGAATCTGGGAGCCGGCTAGCCACATCGAATGTTATTTGCGTGGAAGTGGAGGTACCTGAGACCTTTCCTTATGCAAGCGAACATTTCGCTTGTGTGCATTTTTGAACGAGGCGAAAGGCATCCTGGCACGGCAAAAGTCAACACTACCTGGGTACTCCCTTCCATATTTTTCTACCCAAAAGAAGGGCATAGCAGCAGTTCAGTAGCTATTAAGTAACAAACTCTTCCCCTAGAAAGTGAAGTTGGGGAAGGAAAAGCTCAGGAGAAGAGTTAGATGTTCACAGCAAGTATCTCATGAGTTTACGAGAGCAACTTAGCTGCTGTCGCATGATACGATGGTACCAGTGTTCAGGTCACCCATGAGTGTGTGTACCAATCTGGTTTGCAAGTTGTGAAGGTAAGAATGTGAGCGGCAAAAGCCTCCTCGTCCAAGACTCCAATAGAGGCGGATGTGGACTCACGGCGTTGTTGAGATGACAGCCATTTGTCGCAGGTTAGCATCTGCCTATCCGACAGTTTCCTTTCGGTAAGCTTGAAGCTTTCAAGTACCCATCAAGAGCCATTACAGCAGCTTCAAACGTTAATCTCCTATGTAAAGACTATCGAAGAGCACATCAAGTTCTTTTCACCGAATAATGAATTACCCTTTGGCGTTAAATGCCATGAGCATTACAAGTCGCATCTTGCACTCGCTAATTTATTCATTTGTTCATGGGGTTAATTCCCAACACAGAACTTGACAATACAACGTGTCGTCCAAGGTTTTAAGGCCATATTTACCACAGCCACAACATTCCGTCGTTCTCAAACCTACATTCCACTTTATTCTCAAATGTGTCCTTGACGGTGTCAGACTGACACTTCTGATGGGACGTCGCTCTTATTGTGCATGCGATGAGCAGAAGTGCCCGGCAGTTTGTCGATCGTCTCCGTATTTACATGAAATTCGGTTCAGGCAGTACAGGCAATCCCCTGATCCGTGGTAAAGGTGGCAACGGTGGGAGTGTTTACCTACGCAGTGTTGACGCACGTACCCTTACCGATACGTAGGGAGCCATTGTATGACTAATCTTTCTTTCTTTTATTTGTGTAGGTTATCTGTGACCATCCGTGCAGTTCTCAAGGTAATGTGTGCTTAGGCGTCAAGGCAACTGCTATTGACGCCGCCGTGCCGGTTGACATTTCAGTCTGCGTTAGTAATCCGATCGAGCCCACTAGATTGGCAGGTGATCTCGACAGACACGATCAACGCATTCTTGTTGCCCAAGACAGTGTGGGCGGCTCACTCATCACCAATGACATCTGGTGCTCGGATCAGGCTCGATCTCTCATGTCGGATTTAAAAGGTGTAACTGCCGCGTAATTCATAGTCTTCGGCTATAGCCAATTGCAGATATCGGCTTTATCGGACTTCCGAATGCTAAGAAGTCTAGTCTACTGCAGGCACTGTCGGGTGCTGAGGCTAAAATCGCCTCATTTCCATTCACCACGCTGAAACCTCAAATTGCCGCGATTAGCTATCTACATCATCGCAGAATCACCATGACAGATGCACCCAGTGAGTCTCCCGCCGTTATCATTTCGTGTCATTCTAGTGTAAATATCCTTCAGACTATTCTACTGCGTCGTTACTAACCCTGGAATCATTCGTTTTCGTCAGGTATTCTGCGTTTTTCAGGTGTGAGATTAACGGAACTGGCTTTATCGTGAAAGCAAAGGGCATCTGTTTGAAGTTGCTCTTTGTTCTGTGCTTGCGATAAAGTCCTCGCTAGGCAGTTATCAGTCGCTTCCCATAGTTACCGTAGGCTTTTATCCTTGTGAACTTTGTCGACCTCTTTCTCATACCACGAACATTTGCGGTCAGCCAATCACATCCTATAAGGAGACTTTAGTGCGAGTTGTTGAGAAGTTTCATGAGTTAAAGTACGCTACGCGGTATTGGTATTAGTTGGTCGGTGGTGTCCGAATGCGTGACGACTTGGTCCTCGTCTCCCTGCGCTCTCTAACATTTGGTTTTGGTGAATCGTGTCATAATGTGGAAAAGTTTCCGAGATTTGTGTGTTTGCACCTTCCCTGTTCTACTAACGTACGCCCATGTTGCGGTGTTTCTTGATATTCTTGTTGCCTCTTCCGTTTGGGAATTTGTTGGCCATTTGGAGTTGTTTAAACACTCGAGTGATATTCACGCCCCCAGTAATGCTGAATACCCTCCAATGACGGTTTCGTTGACTGTTGAGGTCTGATGGGTGCGAGCTCTCTTGCCTTCTTTTCACTAATGCTTTGTTTTATTTGAGCCTTGCGTTTCGGTGCAGAACGTGAAGAAAATGTGGAATAATTTTCGCACTATCATAACGAACGTCTGGCCATGTTTGGGATCAGCACGGCGAACACTGCAATGTCAAATAGGTGGGAAGAGAAGGGGAGACAGTTAATGGTAACAGGAGTTGTGTGGAAATGCGGCCGTAGATGTTGATGTTCGAAGTCTAGCTTTATCTACCCGGTTCCTCTTGCATCACTCTCCTTGCACCAGGTCTGGAAGCATAGCCACTAAATTAAGTGGCGATCGGCAGGCGCGTTCGTCCCCTCCGCCGTTGCGTCACACGGCCTTCCTGAAGCAAGTGGAGCGAACCGCCTGTCTTCTGGCAGCCCCGGACTCCCTGGGTTTTTGGACCAACCAACAAGCACCACTGCGTGGAACTATGTCAGCCGCGGTTTTACTGGTGAGTCAGTTGTAGCGCTACGCTCTGGGCTGCCTCGTTGGCAAGCGCATGCTCTGTGCTCTAAACAAGGTGGCTGGTGTTTATGGCAAGGCGAACCATCTCTAGAAACCCTCATCACAAGGACATAGCGCCATCGCATGCGGTGGACACACGCACAGTAGGCGGATTAAGTACACACTTTTCCCTCATGGCCTCTTACTTTGATTTTAATGCTTATATTCTCGCATCTGCTCCCTTTAAGATTGCGAATTCTATGCTAAGCGATCGTGGCTTGGTATCTAGCCTTGTATTTTGTTCGCCAACCAATGCTGACTGTGATCCTGCTACAGGCGAATTCTTCTCGCAGTCAAACTAAGTGGATCCCATTTTCTTCTGATTTACTGGCTTTTTTTACTCCAGTTTACACATTACCCAATTATATTTACGCTTGTGGACTTGATAAGAGCCTCTCTTCCTCGCCCTTTTTCCGGTCACAATTCCAGCAAAGATTTTTCAAAGTCTCTTGTGCATTCCTAAATGTCAAGAATCCTTTGACGGTCCATCAGTGGCTTATTCGAAACTAACCAGTCTGTCAACCAGCTTGACCTAACGCGGACTCTAAATTTTACTGTCTTGGCCTCAGCTTCCTCCCTTCAACTTCCTTTTGTTTAATGCTTCTTATTGTGAATGCCAGGATCCACTTGAACTCGCTTCTTTTGTAACTGCTGTTCTTCACCCAACCTCTTCTTTCACTATTGACAGTTTTTCTCATGCAATTTTTGCCTTTGTTTGACTTGGGCTGAAGGACTAAGTAGTTGTGCGAGTGACTTCTTCTGCACTCCTGAGTCTCAGGTCCCTCCGGTATTCGGCAGTCTACAACCAGATAGATCTGTCGCACAAGCGCACGCATATTTCGAAAACATATATTCTACTTGCGAAGTTTTAGTGTAGAAAATTTTTTTGTAAATTGGAATGTAAATTCCGCATGTGCTTGCATCTGCCCGGCTAAGGCACAAAGTGGAAATTGCCGTCTATTGACTTCAATTTTTTCCTGAATTTGCACTCTTGGCCGACTAGCCTTCCGATTGCTTAACGTTACATGACCTTCATCGCAAATACCTGCTATCCCCCAAATACCACATTTCACTTCTCCACCAGAGGCTTGGAAGGCAGTTAACTTGGCGAAAATGTTTTCGTGTCATTGTTTGCCAAATTCAACTGCTCCACTCGCGAAAGGCGGCTGAGCAAGTGAAAGAAGTACTGTTAAGCAACGATGTTGACACCATTTTGGAGCCTGTTAGACTCCCGTCGTCCCTCCTTTCTCGTCACGATTTCCCCTTTGGAGACGTCTACGTGGTCTCTGCTGCGCAGCGCATAAATCTTCTGGGTAGTTTCCCGATATTGCCTGTTGAACTTGTTGAAACCGAATGCTTTTAAGCACAAATGTTTCACTATTCTGAGCTCAAGGCCGGCTTGCGCCATCGGTTAGATTTCATCGTGTTGAGAAGTTGAAAAGTGACTCAGAAGAAGCGGAAATGAGTTGCGAGGAAGTCATTGAATCCGCTTTCAAGGATCACTTACCCAGAGAATATTGAAATTGCGACAGTTATTTGCCTTCTTTGTAAATATTCCACTGCTGACACGCTTAAAGTAGACTTCGGAGACCAATTAATTCCTTGAAATCTTGGCGAAGAGGTGTGCGGACTAGGGGGATAGTCACCACGTGCCATCACATAAACACCACGACGCCTACCTCCGTGAAATTTGCTTTAGCAGTTTACTTTATATCGAAACTGTATCAATAAATATGTGCCTTGACTGTGACCAGGTTACCAAGCTCAATTATCGCGCAGATGATACGAACTACAGTCCGGCTTAATCGCGTACATTTGACAGAGACGTGTGTGGCAGGTAAGCCGACAAGAAATCGACAGCAGATGGATCTCGGAATTCACAGAGCAGCCGTGCCTGATGACTGTAATACTGTTGTTTGTGGAGGTTTTGTGTTGAGTAACCAACAGTTGCACAGAATGACCGCTTTTTAGGCGCAGGGGGTCCAAGAAGATTTTTGCGAAAACACGTCAGTGTGGGACGTCATTTAAACGGAATATAACGTGCCTTTGGAACCTGCCATGGGCAGCCTAAGCGCTAACCGAAAGCGGCAAACTTTTTCGGAGTGGTAGTCAACACTATTCAAGTTGTCTCACCTTTGGCCTTGACCTCCTGCCTCAAGAACCTCGCCCTTGCCTCTACTTTGTACCAGTGGACGTGCGAAATTAAAAGTGGACACGTTTCGCAGATGGTTGTGACAGATACGCTGCCCTGAGGAGACCTGCATGCATGATGAGATCGAGGAATAGTCTTTGGTTCCGAGAAGGTTGTCTGTTCTAAAATATGGGACAGCTGGAAGTCTATCACACAGTGATAGAAGGCAAGGGAAGTGGCAGAGAAATCTGGTAATCAACTCTCCTCAGCTTCCTCGAGGCCCCGTCTAACGCCGAGAGGGGAGTGGTCGGCGCCATTTAGCCAACCAATCACGTGGAAAGTGGTTATTCAGCGGTGAGTGACAAATCAGACTCTTTTGAGGGCCCGATAGCAAGAATGGTGGGATCTCGACAAAACAAATCAAATGTGAGGATGGGGTGGTCATTTCAGACGTCTCTATTTAACCCGACGATTTATAGAGATAGGCTGCTTGCAAGACCACAGAAGTTAGTGTGGAATTGATGAGATGCTGTACGCTGACCAAATTAAGGTCGGGTTGTTCAAACATCAAAGTGGGAAAGAGTTGACCGAATGGGTAATGATCAGCCAATGAGTACCATAGATGATGGAGGACATGTAAAACAATCTCTCTCATAGTCGTTCGAGCTGCCCATACAACAGGACTTTTGTAACCACGGAACATATAAAGCATTCGACATAACCAACAATAACCGATCGGGGTCCACCAACCACAGGGAGATGTTGGGTCCCTGACTCACATTCAATCGGCGAAGAAGGCGAGGCGGACGGGAGGCGAAGGACGACTGACGATCAAGGGGTGCAGGTAGCTAGTGGCTATGGCGAAGACAGCAGAGTGCAAGGAGACAGTGCGGGCAACGGGGCAGGTAAGAGGGAACACGTACACCTCGCCTTCCGTCTCTTCCTCCTGCCGACACCGTCCAGTAGACTAATTCCCACAAGCCAACTTCAAAATCAGAGGGAGGTGAATCACCAGAGTTGTTGTGTTACTCTGTAGACGAAATCGAAGGGAGAAATAGCCGATAGCTCAGTAATATGGGCTTCTCATGAATGTCAGAACACGGCGCCTTCCTACGAATTGCAGTAAGAGCTTACATATTAGTCCGTCTGAGGAGGATTTGGATACGCTTTGTGGTGAAAAGAGGCCCAGAGAGGCCAATTCCATCAGCTACGCTTTAGGTGGCAAAACAACAGCTTAATAGATAATGCCGTGACATAAAAGTTGGGAATTACACCAACTTCCCGCAGACGGTCGGGATCCACACTGGTAAGTTGGTTGGAAGAGAAGAGAAGAGAAGGGAACAACCACCACGTCAGCCAGGACTCATGAGATGCAGAATAGGGGCAAGGGGATGGTCAACCATTCCCACCAAAGTCTATCTACCCCGAGGCCGAGGAGGTGGCGGAGGTAGTGGAGGTGTGTGGAATAAAAGTCACTCTGTCGTAGGTACCTCCACACTTATCCATGGACAGAACAACATCCACAGTGTCATTATTATCGTTTATGGGGTGAGGGAACAGTCTTTTCGAAGGCTCCAATTCAGATGCACCCTCGTCGAATCCAATTTCTGCACCTGCGCCCGCTTGAATCGCCCGGTGGGCATCTCGTCGTCGCAGGTCAAATTGGACTCGATGGCTGAAAGGGAAGGGGCACCATTTCTTCAGTCAGTATTCTTACTCGCAACAGCATCGTGTTAAAGTAGACATTTGAAGGCCTCTGGCTTTTGAATGAACCCCATTTTGGAGTCAAGGCTACAGATGAAAACGGCCTCGCCCATAGGGAGTTGATCTGTCGACATAGAACCACACTATTTAGAGAATTCTCGTCTGCTACTTCATTGCAAGGAAGGCACAAGAATAAGGCTGACATGAAAGACCGGACGTAAGATGAGTGGACGTCTATGGGTTGAGCGAATAAATAACTGGGAGGGCGAATAGACTAATGGATGGAAGAATGGCTTACTGAATGGACAGAGACGGTGTTAAAGGGTTGGAAGGGTGGCAAAGGGGTGACGGAACCACGATGGATGGGCGGATGAAGGAATTAGTGGGCCGAGTCGGTTCGAGAGGCATAGGCCCTGACCTAGGGAGAGAAGGGGCAAGAAACAAATGGAGAATGATTGCAGGTAGAACAGTGAGCCGGTGGCAACGATCTCTCGTCTTGCGATTTGCAATGGGGCGAGAGTACCTCCGGTAGTCCACAAAATGGGCTGATTCCAATCATATGAGGCTTAAAACTTCGTATTTGTAGTACGTCAAAGGGTAGGAGATAGGTAAGTTAAGACCACCAGATGAAGTTTGAGTCCGCTGGAAATAAAATTGAAGTGGTCATTAATGACGGAGTCCAGTGTGACTGAGCATAAACGAACAACTCTGTGGAAGCCAGAGGCGTAAAATCCCACCTACTGCCATCATTGAGGTCGTCTTTATGAAAGCCGCGCCGGCGGCGGTCTGGCAGCCTTGGGAGAAACTTTAAACACTGCGACTATGAATGAGCGAGGCAAGCCAGGGGAGGTTAAGCGGAACAGCCTGTCATCTCATCTCCACCGCACCAACGTGGCTCGCCCTCTTCCCACACTTCGTTTTAACAGCCCGCTCATTTTCCGCACGCAAAAGGAGGCGACTAAATTTCTTTGAATTGAAATATGATTAAAAATTGGAAGTGGTTTGATTAGACGAGCCAGAAAGCTTCTTGCACGCAAATACAGAGGGCCAAAATAGCGGGGAGAAAAAGTGGCGAGCTGAAAGTTGATGAAGGGATGGTTTGAAATATTCTCTCTTTCCTCTGAAAATCTTGTGCACAGTGCGAAGTCTACCTTCGAGATCTCCTGTCGATTTCTGAACTACTTCGTCTCCTCTTCTATGCGCTCCAACAGCCGAAAAACCATTATCTTCACTTCTTTAGAGCCAGCAATAGACAAAACACATTCTGTGGCCATAGACGCGTTGTACCATTGAATCTGTGATGTTGTGTGGCATTCACAATGGGGCATTTCAGACAGCCAAGTTGTAAGGACACAAGGCCTGAGTGTGAAGCAGCCCACATCCTCGAAGTGAAGAGCTATGGAAGTAGAAACAAGTGCATCAGCATACGATTTATAGAATATGAAAATGACCATGAAATATCAGAATACGACGTAATGAAAAGTGTGCCCACTGAATCGGAATGCCTGAAGACGGAAGGCGATAACATTCAGAAGACATAAAGTGGTGTTGCAACCGTGAAGTACACACGAGCTTGCGGAGCTTTCGCCCCAACAAGGACAGCAGTGGAGGTGTGGGAAAGAGGTGGAGTGGGCGATTTGCGAGGAGGACAGTTGGCTCTGGAACAGAATTTAACCGCCACTGAGACATGTGAGTGCCATTGAGAGTCCCGATTTCCACCAAAACAGCACACTCTGCCTCTCCTCCCCACAATCTGGCAAATTGACAATTCCTTATTATTAATTATTTCAACTCCCTCGGTGATGTCTGCCATAAGCGACTAAGTGAACAAGAATGAAGGCTAAATGAGTTTAATCGGAAAGGTGAAAAGGAATAATTGAGAAGGCATACAAGAGCTGTTGGCTGGCAACAGCATCTCGAAAGCAGTTGTTATTAATGTTGTGAAGCACGATATCGACGTGAGCAGGAAGTGGATGCTGCTCAATGGGAGAGGTGGAGCAGTCACCGGTGAAAGGAGTTGACTTGAACGGTTGGTTACGTCTCGCCTCTTCTGCCCTACCCCACGTCTCCACTCGGAGACTGTCCTCCCTGTCAAGGCGAATATTCATGCTAGGGGAGAAGTTGGCCACTCTTCCATCCCTTGCACCGTCGGACTGTAGACGTTCCTACAGGCAGCCATAAGAATCGCCTGGCTGGAGGCTTTCATCTTACGGCGTTTCTTCAACCCACTCATTTGAAATAGCTGATTTTCATTGGCACAAACACTCTTAGTTCTACCGACTGGCATAATGGATAAGAGTCACGTTCGCCGCAGTAATCAAGGCAAATGGTGTGTTTTGAACAACTTATTGATAACCTACAAACAAGTGTTTTGATGGACTTACTTCCTTTCTATCTAAGTCCTGTCTTAGTCCCCCCTTTGGCTTTTACCGGGCTCCAAAGATAACGTCCTTCTGCGTCTTTTTTTTCATGGCACAAGATTTGCCCACCCGCCAGTAAGGAGATTAACAAGTTTCTGAGAACCGCATAGAATATCGCCAGTGTAGTAAGTTGTGGGCAAATTTTCAATCCAGGAAACATGTCAGCCGTGAATAAGACTCATCAACTAACATCCAGTCACAGTTGACTAGCGAGCCTTGGAGGCGACTGGACCATTCACAAATGACGAATGATCTTCACTCTAAGGTGCCTGTTCAGTTGGACAGCCTGAGCTACGGTCGAAAGAAGCTGACTGGTGTTTGCGCCTATTTAAGGCGCCGTCACGGGACTTTCCTCTAACCTGCCCAAGTAGGCCCTGCAAACGGCACTCTCAACTCCCTCCCTTCTTGATGCAGTATGTGCTTAGTGATGCGAAAAGGCTGTTTGTCACGCAATAACTGAAAGAAGCCAGATGAGATGAAGGTTCAGTTTCAACTCTATGCTTCAACCGTTACTGCCTCGAGCAGGAGTGGCGATTTGCTCTGCATCACCGGCGTAACGACAGCAAGGCTTCATTGAGGTCAACAACCGTGAGGAAATGTAATGACAGACATCCTCTGCACAGGCGACGTGAAGTGAAATACCAACCATCGATGTCGCTTTCATCGCCATTCAGCCCCACTCTCCCCAACCTTAATTGTCCACAAGCCTCTAAGCAGTTTTCCGAAGCGGCCCCATTTTCTCGATTTTTTTGGTCGGCGCTTAGAGTGGGCACTTAACACTTCAAACAACAAAGTCGACTGACATGAAGTAGTTTGATGTTATTCACTGTAAAGGGATTGGGTCGTGTCCTCAGTTGCTTTCCTTTATTTTGTCAATTGCGCTGTTGCGTCCTCCGCTCTCCTCTACGTCGCTCAAAACTCTCTCGCATGTCTTGGCAGCAAGAAGATGTCGAAGGCGAAGAGACAGAGGAAGGCGATTGTCGCCTTGTAACCGCTACGTAACGTAATCTCGGTAGCACTCATGCGTCAATAATGCATTTATTGTCCCCATTTATTGATAAAGGATATTCTCAATTGCCTGCCACGTGGATTGGAGATTTCTTGGACATGTGGTGCGCAATAACAGCAGCGCGCGTAGCCTCGCACTTTGGGTAGCGTCGCGCCGGCCGTCTGGCCAGTGTCGGTTCAGCATGTTGGAGTTGGCATCCCTGCGCTGAAACGAGGGAAATCAGATCGTCTTCCTTCCATCAACTCGAGGCTGCTTTTACCTTCAAGTGGTAGTTCACGGAGTTCTGCCTCCTCACTGTGTGCAAAACGAAACGTATTTCGCGTCGATTTTGAAGTTGTTCCTTTTCACTTTCACCATTGCATTTACTATTTTTGCCTGTCTCTGTCTCCCTTCAATCATCAGCCCTGCAATTTGCTCCGCCTTCTGGCCGGATGTTGAACTAAGACCTGAATCACTGCCATTGCCACCACTCAAGTCGACGCGGTGTAGCCATTGTCACCTCCTGCCTGCCCCCCAATTACCTACGGTTACTCGTCCACACAGTGAATTCAGTGCCTACTTCTCGGAGGTGTAGCTCATGAACCTGCTTGTGGCACCCGACCCATTTCACTGCAAGTGAATCAGTTCGATTGGCCTATGTGGGCTACTAAGCTTTCTACCCCAAGCAGCCATGACGTGACATCACGTTTCACACTTGGACCCTCCCCCTATCCCGCCTGTCGATATAAGAGTGTATGCTGTTACCCTTCAGCTCGTTCACGAACACGAAGGGGGAGTCATGACAGTCACAACAAAAAACAACAAAAACATCCACAGTCTAAACAAAAGCAACAACTAATGACGGTCTTGCTGGAAGCGCCACAATTGTCCGAAGAGCAAGCAGGGGAGGACATCTACTGCGACCTAAATAAATAACCGCATATTTCGGTAGTGCTTTCGTCTATCGCAAAATTCGCACCTCCGTTTTGGCCTACACTCCACTGCAACAACCGCTTACTTAGCCGCTTAACGCTGATATGGAGAGTGTTGTGAAACTATAATACCGAGATTGTGTCGGCAATAGAAAAACGGCTTTCCGCAAATTTTGCCACGTTCAACTTGCACTTCTGTCTCCTCTACTCTTGCCTTTCCTTCTCTACCCTCCTCGTGACTCCTCGTCTAGTTTTGTCTACATTGTAGAAACGCATGCCCTCGTACCTTCCGCATTTGTTTTGTTGTGGCTTGCCAAACAAATACGTGCGAGAGAGTGTTGGAAAGAGGAGAAAGATATGAGAAAAGGAAGAAAACAATTGAGTCAACTCCCATTGCATGTGACATAGCTGTTTAGAGTGTTAATTCCCCAATTCCTTCGTCCTTCCACCCCAATTGCAAACATTTGTTCTCCCCTTCGCCTTTTGTTTGTCAGACATGGCATTTTGGTGACTACCGTGGGATTCACAAGTAAGAGAAGAGGAATAGGGAATGGGCACGGAGTCTGCAAATCAGGGCAAATGGTCTTGGAAGCATGTGGTCGAGTAAGGTTGAGGAGAGTGGTGGGGGAGCGGGCGAGACCTATTACTACCGCAACCATGTTTCTATCCCGAATCGTTGACGCTTTAGGGCCTTGGAGTGAGGAAATCCAAATAACAGGCGAAAGTAGACAGTAGCGGTTGGTTGAAATTGGACGCAGAAGTTTTCTAGGGCCTGAGGTGCAGTTCAGTGTGGCAGTGGATCATCTGAAACACAGTTTGACAAGAGTCAATGGGTGACCACGGTGGAAACGGCATTGAGGAAAGACTTGGACCTCGAAAACCGTCCTTAACAGTCACAAACTCCGACCACAACAGCAAGGGCTTCACGCCGAAGTCTCCTTGTTTCTCCTCTGAGCGTAAAAGTGGAGCATTGAGAAGAGAAGGGAAAGAGAACGGAAGCGCTCTCGAGCAGACGATCGCGCTTGTACGCTGCGAACTTCCTCGTGCAGTTGGAGGAATGGCTGACGCTATCTAACCACATATATGGGTTGGATTATCTCGCAATGCATCAACGCTTTGAGATGAGAATGCCGAACTTTCCGCCGCGTTTCTTAAGCTCAAAACCCCATGTAAAACGACTTCTGCTCCTCAAAATAAATATGATTTGCCGCGCATATGGATCAGGAGTTCTGTGCACGCCACAGTCTTCCAAGTCCAAGTGAAAGCAACTCGGTATCCACGACAAGACAGTCTACTGTGATAAGCGCATTGTATTGAGAATGTATCAGAATAATGTCTTCTACTTATACTCCAATTGAGTGTATTATGTTCTTTCTGCCAACATTGTTTCACATGTGTTAGTGTGCCGAAGTTTTCCAACTTCGACAGAATATTGGGTTCCTTCAATTCGTCAATTGTTACTCCTCAGATCTCGAAAATGAAACCTGTCGTACCGCATTTCCAACCACATGATACATTCGACGGAGAGTAAGCTCAAGTGTTACTGCTCGAAGTGCCAGCTTCCCAAGAGGCAGAACCCACTTCTCTTAACTCTAACAGCCCTCCTGAACCAGTGACTTCAACTTTCGACACGATAACACGTCAGCTACGCCTTCATGACGTCGCCAGTTCGTTAGGCCGCACTGTCCGACGACGAGGTTTAGATTCCCCAGCAATAAAATAATTGCGTCGTCATCATACACATTTGCCTAGCCAGAGTCATAAAGCGCATGTTGGGTGAAGTGAAATTACGCCTCACGTGATACGTGGCATTTGTTTGAAACCATTCCTTGGCCTCTCATTGCCTGTATGCAAGTCCTCCAAGAGTTTTAACTGGCCGAAAGTCATATTGTCAAACATATCTAAGCATTCTAACTGATATGGGCGTTCGATTGCGTCGAGGAAGAAGGTATCAAAATCAAGAGAGACGCAAGAGAGCACGAGGCACCGCTGATTTGGGCTAATGGGCGGCATTCGTCACATTCCAATGAGTTGAAATCCAATCGACCATGTCTGCATCACCGCGTGTTCACTTACTTCTCTCTTGAGTTGGAGATTCTCATCTTTGACGATGTCCAATTTCTCATAAGCCCAAATGGCACATCAGGTTGTTATCTATTTTCTGATCCAGCCTCACACACCGCTCATCACTCCGTGGCAGGAATGGAGGCGGTGAGGCGGGCCAGTGAGTTGCGGTCTCACGAGCGTATGCGCATGTGACTTCCACCGTATGATCGAATGCCCTAGTAAAGAGGGCACGCAGGACAAATTAAACAGCGTCCAGGACCCGGTGATTTCCACGTATATGAGCTCGAATTGAACGAAGATGAAAGTGACCCGTGCCTGTGAAAATGAAGTGAAAGTGGTGCGCTAAGGGACTTTTATGTGGCGAGAGAGGTATATTAATACGTGGTAAGTGAAGGTCGAGGTTAACTAGAGTGTTGACTTCAGCAATGTCGTCTGTGGAAATGGTCAAACCGGAAGACGACTGGGTGTCCTGCGCTCCGGTAGGAAGAGAAGGAGACCAGTGGAGCGCAGTTTTTGTGCTACGATAACCAGTTGACAGGTTGCTTCTTATTGACGTCGAATATGCCATGTGCAAACACAAAATCATCTCAGCAACGTGGTTGAGTGACATTGAGCAAGTTGGGTTGGGCATAAAAATAATGAATATTTACACGAGAAATAATTTGACTTTGACAACTATGCTCCGACAGAGTTGTCAAAGTGGCAAGTGTTAACTTTTCATTTGTACAATAGAGAGAGAGACAGGTTTGCTGCCGCTACTTCGGAGGCGCAATTGAAATGGTTGGAAGAGAAAAGTATAGTTGGAAATCCCTATAGCGATTCAGAGGTGCTAGTGAATTTGGTGGTTGTCGAGCAATTACGTTACTGAAAAATGTGCTGACGGGCGCAGAATTTATACAATGAGGCAGAATTAAAACGCCCTCAAATCTTCTTATTTTCGAAGTTCTGCAGTTATTCTACGATTACTGTGGTATCGGAATGCTGTTTTGTCTGGTGAGAATTTATGTCCATATTGAGAGCTTTTCATCTAAGACTTATTATTTCCTGTTCTGATCCTCCTCCTCCGCCTCAGGTGACGGTAGACTTGCTACTCTGTATCGTCGGGCAATTGGTCGTGGAAGGGAAGATGAGGCAGATCGTGCAAGTCTGCAGCCAGTTTTCGTGCAGTCTCGCCGTCTTGTGGACAAAGAAACTGCTCAAAGTGGGAAAGTTCAACGCAGCCCAGGCATAAGTCTTTTATACACTTGTAACCCCATCTGTTTGCTGAGCATTCACAGTCTTTACATGAAGGCGTAGGTGGATGGGAGGTTTGCACAGGAGAGTCTGGACTCTGAGCCAAATCCAAAATGACATGGTAGACAGGAAGAGGATGTAGATCACGATCGCAAACGCTTCCATCCTCGTCCATTCGCGGAGTGATTTGAGGTCATCTTGACCTGTGCTGTCTGGTCGGTTGTCAGGCAATCACAGTCCTCAGGTTGACAAGTTACACAGCTCAGCCGCAAGTGGCCTACTTCTGCAATTGTCGGACGCATGTTTTCGTAAGTACGCTCTTCAACCCCTTCCGATTTCATTTAACACCACTTCGCCTGGTGGGAGACTTTGAGAACTTGAAGGCTACCTGCTGTAAAGTGGAACGTCTCAGTGTCACAGGAACTTCCTTAGTAGACGATGTCCTATGCTCAGTCCTGCAATCCTACGCACAGTGTGAAGGGTTTGTATCACCTGCCGCCAAAACTCACGGCAAACTTCAGAACTCTACGCGTTGATGATCTTTGTGGCAGTGACAGCCGTACGTTGCCACCACCACCTTGTCTGCTTAACGGACGTTCATAGACACTGGACATTTCACATCATCCGGCTACCTCGACTCTCTCCACCACGCCTCCGACTACTTCACATACTTCTCCGCGAAGTAGTTCTGACGCCACCTGAGTCCTCTCAGACCTGGGCGAACGGATTGGCGCGGTCCACTTTGCCCGTACACCGCACTCTGCAGGACAGTTGCTCCAAGGAGAAGAAGCACCTCTGTGTCAGCTATTGTTAACTGGCTGCCGGAAAACCGACGGCCGCGTCTCACAAAATGCCCCTTTCCGGCTCCGCCTTTTCTCCACATGCGACCACAAAGACATGAAGCCGAGTTTCTTGCTTGGCACCCACGACGAGACTGCCTACTGTGAAAGGCGCATTGAGTCGAGCATGTGGTCGCCTCATGTGCGTGTTGGCGGAGTAAAGGCTACAGAGTGGAGATGTTCCTCGAATTTGAAAGGGGGCGAACACAGTCCTTCTTCAACTGGAAAATGAGGCTATGAAGAAGGTACCGGATGAATGCTTAATGGTGTTAACCTGCTCAAGACCCCAGGGACTACCAATTCTCCTTCTCAAAAAAGGCACCATCACCGGCGCAGATTTATCGCTAGCTCTTTGCACACCGCAGCCTTCCAAGTTTACGCGAAAGTAACGTGCTCCGCAGAGCAATTTGGCATCCATGAAGAGACAGCCCACTGCAAAACGCACATTGCGTCGAGAATGTGGCAGAACCACGTCTTTCACTTATACCTCAATTTAGTGTATTGTGTTCTCTCTGCCCACACTCTCCAATGCGTTCATCTGTCGTATCCGCTCCTACCCATGTGGGGAGTGAAAGCCAAGTTTCAGTTGAGGAGACCTCAGCCGTGAATGAAACTCATAAACCAACATCCGGTCACAGTTGACCAGTTATCTCGTGGGGAACCAGACTGCTGGAAGATGACGACTGCTCTCCACTCTCCGCAATCTCGTGTGCGGCTCCTCTGGCAACCTGAGCTGCAGTTGAAACAAGTTGATCAACGTTGGGGCCTATTTAAGGCTTAATCACGCGACCACCGTCAATTTAATCAAATGGGCGCTTGAAGTGACGCCTGTATATTTGTTTACCATGCTCCAGTCTTTGCTAACTGAATGGGAGTCGCTGGAAGCAGGGAGATCACTGCCGTTGCAGTCTCCATGCCACTATTACTGCCTCGACTCGCCAGTGGCTACTTTCCTCCGCATTGGACATGTCGGAAAGGAAGGCTTCGTTGACGACCACAATGGGAAAGGAAATTCGCGACCTACTTTCTGTGCCAAAGAGACGTGATGTAAAATGCTAACCTGTGAGTGTTGGGTGGTGAAGCTTTCCTCCTCTGGCGAAGGAGGAAAACAGTAAAACAGTAGTGTCCCAGTCCGTTCTCTCTTCACCGTCTCGTTATCGCGCTGATTTGCCTCATCAGAGTCAGAGCCCACTGGGGATGGAGAGAGAGAGAATAATCAATGGTCTCTCTATTTCCTTCGAGTCGGACGCGAAATGACGCCTTTGGTGAGGTGTAGCCTATGTTTACACCAACTCCTGGCCTCCAAATGCCTCTCTGCATCTCCTCAATCCGATATCGGCGATTTCGACGCGGAAAGGTTTTTTTCAAAGCTAACATGTGGGATTCTTCAATCCACCTCTCTACCAGCAGTCTTTAGACAAACTTCATTAAAATTCCCATTGACAACAACATGCTATCCACTCCAACATCAGGCAGCCATTGCGACTCGTGGAATTCTTCGGCTTTGCATCAGACTAACCGTCTTCCTTACTCGCTGTGACAGTTATTGTCGCGAGATTATTTTATTTGGGTAGTGACTGCATGGGAAACAAGAAGACACCGAGCAAAACACAATTGCACTATGCGATCCCAAGAAGAGGACTGCCTGTCGGGGTCGGGAATGAGTCCCGACTGCATACAGTTTATCCGCTTTTCTCCTTGGAGCTGGAGAAGGACACGGTTCAATTCATTTTCTCTGGCTGCTCCACACTGCCACACAAACAATGGCAAATGAACGACATAACTTCTTCCTGCAACCCTACTTCAGCTAGCATCTTTGCTACGCGTAAACAGAGACTACGTCAAAAAGGACGGAAAAAGGAGCGCCATTTGCAGAGCCCACTTGGTTTAATTAAGGAAAGCCCTGTGACAGCCTTGAATAAGCCCACACGTGGGACAGTTTCTTTCCACTGTATCTCAAACTGTCTATATGAACAGAGGCTTGACGGTGCAGAAAATGGATGCCGGCTTTCAGTTATTTCGGCAATTTCCTTCCCCCCGTCTTCGTCGTCTTCATGGCCGGACATGACTTCAGGGCTTATTGAGTTATCCGTGCCATCGATGGATGACAAAGACGAGTTGTCCACCTCAGCAAGTAGTAGATGCGCCGTGTTTTCCATCGTGTTGTCGGATGCTGACATTGCTCACTATGGATGTGCGTCGGTGTTGGACCATGACAGTGAACTGGAATGATCGGCGTCTAGGAGGTCGCTGGTATTCGATGAATGGTTGGTGAGAGGTCGGACGCCGAAGAGCCAATCAGAAGGCGACCTTAAGAATGACAACGCATAAGCGCGTGACTCGGATCAAAGGGCGGTTGGAGGGTAGAAGGAGAGAAGGTCGTTATTTGGGGAGTGAAAACGCCGTTTTCTTTTCTAGTTCATATCCGCTTGGTCTACGTTCTTACGACACTAATCCCGACGCCGACGTCACCCTCGCTCTAGCCTGCATGAGGAATCTGGTTGAGGTGATGGCCATTCATTGGACGGTGTGGCGTTCCATCTACTTCCTACTTCTCATCCACCTCGATGTCCCATAACCCCCTACACTATCGGAGTCGGTGAGTAATAGAACAGAAATGCATGTTGCCTCCTGACTTCCTACCTACGTTTATTGAATTCAGCACCATCGGTGCGTTTTTTTGCGTTTGAAGACGCCGAATCAGGAGTGCGCAGGAACTCCCTTCACACCTCCTGACGGAGTTGACATTCGACAAGCTCCCATAAAGGCTGGCAGTTTGGTTATTTTAAGCATATACAATCAAATTTGGTGTTGCAGTTCAGTGACGCTTGCCATAATACAACAAAGCAGAGAGCAATCAGCTAGACTTCAACGAAATGCGCTGGCATCCCTCAACATTGACAACCGATCCCTTTGATGACCACAACTCGTCTCTATCGTCCGTCGATGTTGTGGACAGCTCGATAAGCTCTGAAGTCACGTCCAGCCTAAATCTCGCCTCCACGGGCAACGACGAAGACGACGAAGACGATGCGGACGATAAGGAGAAGGGGGAAATTGACGAAATAACTGAGGGAAACTTCTGCGATGCTGCAGCGATTCATGCTACTGCTCTTGCACGCAAGAAGAGTTGACTCGCAAGCAGAGGTGCATCACTGCCATGCACACGGCGTAAATCGCATTCGACTGAACGTTGAGAATTATGAAAGCTCTGGAAAAGAACATCATCAAATTGTATGGACAAAATACAAAATGTGAGGAGGCGGTCAAGCGGGACGACGCAATAAGCGAAGAAGCATGGTTTCATGTGAGTGAGAAGAAGGTAATCGAGGCATCCTTCCCCACAGACGTTTTCAATACAGTTTGGTTTGCTTTCGGATTTGGTTTCTGTGACCTTCTTGTAGAATGCACTGGTGTGGAATTGCTGATGGAAAAAACTCTTTTGCAATTCGACACGGAGGCAGCCGAAAGTAGAGAATCAAACAATCCAATGAAATTACAAGCTCAGCGCCGAGAGGGTTCGTTAGAATTAAAGTAGCATCAAGTGAGAATATGCGAAGAACAGAGTGTGGATAATTTTCTTAGCGGCCTGTTACTCGGCCGACCTCATGCGCTACGTGCAAGGGACACTGTGGAGCAGGACTTCTTCGACTTCCGGGAGGTCGGCACCGTCACCAGGACCGTCGTAATTAACGCGATGGCTGCATTTTGTCCTTTTTTGCTTTCGAATAAATTCACAGCAGAAAGAAATGCGTCTGTATCATTTTTTCACTTTCCGTGCGCTAATTGGCGTTTTTTCCCACCCCGATTGGGAGGGTGAGAGCTTTCAGCCACATATTTTGTTCACTTCAAGACTCCTAACCGATGCCTTATTCTCCACTCTGGACAGTTCATCAGACCTTACACCAGGCGCCGGTGTGGGGCTTGTGCCTGGTGGAGTTGACGTGAGTTCAACATCGACAACACTTTCCTTCGTCTAAAACCGCATTGCAGACTCAAAAATGCTCAGGAGAAATTGGTGCCCCTGTCCTGCCTCTCGCCTTGGTGGTTATGCGGGGGACCGAGAGTGATGCCAATTAGTTAAGACCCAACTCGCATCAGATGAGGAGTGATATAAGTGGAGTTGAGGTCCGCTGTTTGTACTGTTGTGACGGGCTTTTTTCTTCTTCCAAAACCAATGAAATAGGTGTTAAGCGGAAGTACAATCGCACTGGGCGGTTACGCTTCTTTAAATGTACATTTAACGAGATAAGTGTTGTGCCAGAGCGCGACACCACTTCTGTTAGGCGACACTGATATTACACGAAATGCAGTCCCAAAATAGTTATCATTCTAAGAAAGTTCCGTCTCTCCCCAGTTCCACCTCGTGACGCTCAGTGATGCTGGCAAATCGGTGATGCACCACATGCACACGCCCACTTACCCATCTTCATGAGGCAAAATTGTGCTTTCAAATGGCAGCTGTCGTCTCCATTTGCCACTCATGAGGCTACAAAATTCGTCAGTCTCTCCAGACATCCTCCCACGGGCTGAGGCCACAGGCGCGCCAATGTGGGGGTGGGTGGATAAGATGCATCGCTAAACCGCCTCTCCCTACTTCCCGACCTCCCGAAGACTCCACTTCACTCCTCATCACTAGCTTCATACCGCCTGAGTGCATAGCAAGATTACATGACGATCTGGGGAAGTCGCTTAGGAGTCCATTGTCGGTTTTCAAACCTAACTATTCTGGCATGTCCTCATGCAGTTAGTGTTAATTGTCACCTCTGTTGCACCCGGTCAACTGCAACTCACGCTGTATTAATCACCGGCACTGATTACAATGGAGGGAAAGTCACAAAACCTTTTCAAAGTTCATTTAACTCGTCGGAAACGCGATGCAAAGGGGTCAGCCACGTAGATGTTGTCCTGCTCGGGAGCCACTCTTGCACATATCAGTTTGCCTGCACAATTAGGTCGGCGTTGTCACCTACGTAGAACGGACGACTGGGTGGCTTGCTCGCTTAAGGTCAAGCCTACATGTGACTGGACACAGGTGCATAGCATCGCCAGCAACATTTGCGAGCATTCACATGTTCTTTCACAGGCTCTCCGTTTGGCGGCCTCATAGTTATCTCTAGTATGGTGTTATGAAAGATAAAACGGGGAGAAGCGGCCAATACCTCGAGGTATTCAGAGGCCTGCCTGCCAGCAGGTAAAAATATACCTAGTTAAGCCCTCAGTTACGCCGGAGATCATTTTGTCGTGAAGGTTGAAACGGCATGAATGCAAATCTATGGCGGAGTTGGTGCTTGGAACATACCCTTTCTCAACAGTCCACTTCATTTCGTTTCACGTTTGCGTAGAAATATGATTGATAAGCGCTTCGCACATGATTGGTGGCAATTTCTACTCGATTCATCGTTTCTCGTGATGGTGAGATGACGTGGCCTTCTCCCCAGGCTACTTGCTTCAGTGGACATCGCAGTCTGCTGCCGCCTGTCTTCTCCTACCTCAAATATTGTAGCCGTGACGAAAGGCACTGACCACTTGACAAAGGCTGCGTCATCTGGTGCCTATGCTCGAAGCTCCCCTCTGCCGTGGAACACTGGTATTTCACCCGCCTCCCTCTGCCCACACCTACTTCGCAGTACTGTTGCTTTTTTCGTCACTTTTCCTTCCCTAAAATAAAAATTACCCACAGTGCATACTGGCGCCCTCTCATCAGAGGCGAATGATGAAGTCCAAGTGCATTCGCCCTCGTGTGCGCACAGTCAACAGACAGACAAGGTGCCTTTCCACCACTAACAAGGGTAGTTTCAGGATTCTTGCGTCTGGCAATCAGCTTCAACGTCGATGATGCAGAGCATGTGAAGTAAACTTCAGAGGAGGCTGTCGAGTGTCGCAGATAATTATGAAGCAGTGATATCAGTGGTGACGAAGAACATGTGAATGGAACAGACCTATGTATTTGCCACTCGCCACGTGTCCGGCCTCACTATAGGCCCAGATACATGAACCCCAGCGTCCGGTATAGGCACCAGGTGGTGCGGCTTATTGTCAGATGGTCAGTGCCTCCCGTCATGGCTGCAAGATTGGAGGTAGGGGAAGACAGGCAGCACCCAGCTACTCAGCAGCAGACTGCGATATCGACGGAGACAAGTAGCCTGAACAGAAGGCCACGTCAACAGCAGTTTAAACCACGAAGTGAATTTCCAAGTGATTGTCAAACCTCCTGTCTTCATGTCCATAGGCATGCGTGTCATACTGGCATCCAAAATTCTGTGGAGAATTCCGTGCATGCCGGGAACTGGAAATTGGGCACCTCGGATCGGCTAGTCAAAGGGCCATCTGGTCCACGTATCTGGATTCACTCAGACTGATTTAGTGGGCTTCCAGCACAAGCACCAGAACGCGCACCATCGTTTCCTCATTTTTATTCCATATTAATTTGCACCTCAGACAAAGCAGTGTGTTCAATGGAAAGGAGCTCTGACTTGACCGGTTTCGTCGGGAAGGGCAGCTAGTGATTTGGGAAGATTGCGAAGTCAGTGTATTCGCTGTGAGGTCCTTTTGTAGCGCTCCAAAATCGGCGCTGCCGCAGTCAGTGCAGCTGCAAGGTAGTACGCCTCTGCGGGGTGATGAAAGAGCCTCAATGCATGAATCCTCAAATCAGTTGAAGGGACCTGGAGAGGCCAAGGCGACAGTTGTAGACAGACTCCTTACTACTACTCACTGCATGCGATTTGTGGTCTAGAAATCAGGTTTCGACTAGAACTCATGTTTGCCGGTGAAAGAAGAGATTTGTACCCATGTCCTGATTCCGAGGACTTGGCTTGAAATATTGCATCTCTGACGTTAGCGCGTGTTACTTCATGCCCTTCTTCAGACATTCAGCCTAACACCCAGTCGACACTTCTTTTCGTACGCGTCACTTCGTCGACGACAGGAAACAGCTGGCAGCGCTGTCTCCTGCCGTCCCTTCTCAGTCCCTCCTCCCGTACGTCGATGTGTGTGCCGAGAGGAGGCAACGCACGTAATGCTGGTTCTCGTGCTAGTTGAGCACAAAGGAGCGTAGTGGAGGGGGTAGTGAGACGGGCTGAGCTGTGGCCACCAGTTGGCTCCCCAAATAGGCGGCAACTGCAGTCAGCTGAGTTCGAGCAGAGCACACACTTGCAAATGAGGAGTCCGTCGCCAATGCCGAGAGCGAGGAAAAGTCACCAACTTCAGGTCATCCATCCGTGATTCCATCTTGCTCTGTGATTTCTATTTCGCGCCCGAATTTTGCGTGCAACGAGATTAATTTGTAATTAACTAACCAATGAGTCTGGTTCACTAGCCCTGGTATGGTAAACTTCCTACTCATTCCCGCCTTCGGCTTATGCTTCTTTCTACTGGAAGGTCAAAGCGGGGCTGTTGATCAAAATGACTGGGGACGAAGATGTTTCGATTAGCCCTCCGTCTCTGAGATGATGTACGTGTTCGCAAGACACGCAACTTAACCGGCGTTATGGCATTTAGTCTCGCAGCCAAAGGAAGTGGAGGAGGCAGAGAAGACTTTTCATAAAGCGAAGACACTAACAGGTGAAGGGAGTCGAGTGAACGTGTGGCTTGGTGTCACGCGACGTGGGTTCGACACTACCTCGTGGCTTCAGACTGCTTCCATGCAATTCCGCTATGCGTAACCGGCCCACCTTCAAATTCGCAAGCATGGCTTTCGCACCGGAGAAGAGAACCTTCAAGTCGACTAGTCTACGAGCCCACCAGTCAACAGGGTCCTGGTGGGCAATCTGGGTAGATCTCAGACCCCTATTGCTCTAATTCAATTCAATTCAATTCAAAGCCTGTTAATCTCGATCGAAATACACGGAAACCTCCGAATCGACTCACATTGAGGAGACGAAAGTGCAGACAAAAGCTACTGATTGAGAACGAGGTGGAAGTGCCTTTTCCTAAGAGACAGGCCAGAGGAAAGGGATGCCTGGGGTAGCTCAAGAAGACAGTTTTTGGGAGGGTCGTATAAAATGCGAAGGCGACCGATCGCAGCGTGGATAGCTGGAGAATTGGAAGCAGTCAAATAGACGAGTGTGGTCTATTTATGGTGGAAGACTAGGCGGGGGCTGTGTTCGCCAAAATATTCCTGGCAAGGGGGAAGTGAATAATGAATTAGTCCAACCTCTACTAAGTATGTCAATTCATCGGTTTTCGTAAAGGAAATGCGGGGGCAGGAGGAATTTGGTCGAGAGCAACTGAGTAACATTGCGCTGAATGCCTCAATGAATAGAACACGTCAACAACTGAGATCCAGTCACCTTTGTTCTCGTAAATTCGGAGACGGCTGCACCACGAGAGGGCGACGACTGGTCTCCACTCTCTGCTTATTTAAGGTCCCGTCACAAGGCTTTCCTCATTTTGACTAAGAAGGCCCTGTTGATGACATTAATCTTTCCATCCTTTCCTGTTGTAGTCTGCGCTTTAATGATGATCAATCTGTCAATTCACCTCCCTTTTTCCCGCAACATAAGTCTTAATATCACCTGCCGTGCCTTTCCCTTAACCATGCCTTCACGAAAATGGAAGATTCGTTGGAGATAGTCAACGCGCCAGGAGGTTGTGACGGATCTCCGATAAGAATACAATGGGTAAGACCAGCACCATCTCAATGATACACCTACAGCTTGCTCTGGCGAAGTACTTTACATGTCGAACCTAACACCTCAACACGCTTCCCCACGATTTCTCATAAATCACCCACTCTCGGAGTATTTGCATCGGGCACATGCCTGTCTTCCTTGACCGCTACATCATTTGCTATGGGGGGATAAAGTGTGGACGGCTTGTTACTGCCGTGTTTAGAGACAAGCCGAGCCTAAAAGAATATCTTCGTGGGGTGCTTTTCATGCTCAACACTGGACATCCTCCTAGGATCCAAGGATCTGGCAGTCTACGCAGTTTAACTTCGTACTTCGAAGGATACATTGTTTGGAGAATGTAATGGACTAACGTGCGTGTTGGTAGAGTGGACCAGGCGGAAGCGACAAAGTGGGGACTTTCCTAGGGTTTCAAGAGACGGTTTACAAAGTGGTACTGTCAATCAGAGAATAGAGATATGAAGGAGGGCCCAGATGAATGCTTATCGACGTCAACTTACGCATTGTTCGGCCACGTTCATGGGGTGGAGATGAACGTTAAAACAAGTCAAAATCCACCGACGGCAGACTCATTATCTGACACCTGAGACGCCTACGCGGTTCTACCAGTTGGTGTGCAATTGCTCCGAGCAGTCCTCACCCTGTCGACCCCACTGGTTGCCATTGTCGTCCTGCTGGTGTGCTAGTGCTGATCTCTGCTGTGGTCTTCTCCATGGGCCTCAGCGTATAAGCTAATCCTACTGCAGCACCAAATTAATGCGAAAGAAGTTTCGCGTGAGTTTGTCTCAGCCCATTTATTCCACCTGACTCCCTTTGTCAGAAGGCTTCAACCTACTCCTTTGCCTTCAAGAGAGGCGATAAAACTCGTCGTCGTCCCCAGGAAATTGAGACCTCATTGGGATAGGAGGGTGTGAAGTAGCTGGTAGCGAGTGAGAAGTGTGGGCGGATTTAGTTGAATGGGAGGTAGGTGAAAAGATGTATTAATGTCATAGTCCTCGTGATCTGTCATCATTTGGTAGGACTGATGATTGAACAATGGAAGAGATAATCACATACACGTACACAAACTGCCACACAAGATATTATGAGGTGTGAAATGGAGGTTATTTACTTTACCTCCTTTATAATTCAGGTCTTTACAGCAGCAACCGCACATTAGCAAGCGGGCCCTTATCTTAGATGGTATCGAAACGGAAAAGGAATTGGAAATGGAAATAGAGGGACGGTCGGCAGAGAAGGTGGAAGCAGAGATGATCTCAGATGTGGAAGTGGAGGCCAGGACGGTACTTGAGGATTAGGACAGAGAGGAAGAAGGAAGACGAAGTGGGGGAGAAGAAGAGGCGGAATGGAGAATAACAACGAAATAATAACTGTCGGAGGTAGAATGTGGAACAAAAGAGAATGTGAATCCACGTAATCAAGAGACACGGGAGCAGAATGAGAGGACGAATTACAATTGGGGGGCATTGCCACGGGAAGAGCAGTCTGGGGAAGATGACTCTAAGTCGGCTAAAGAAGCACTCCAACGCATCCGTGAGTGTTCACTTCGTCTTTTGGTCAACGTAGTCATTCTGAGGAGTGTGGTGCAATGGTGTATCAGTGATTTTTGACTGAAGAGAATGTGTCTCCCCTAAACAGTTGCCAACCGAATGCGTTGCAAAGAGGAGATGCTGCCGGCGTAACCATCCACAGCACCATCTCCCATCGGCAGCACTCATTTGCCCGTGACGCAGTTACTAGGCCTATGTATTGCTTATGGACAGTTTGAAATGTCGCCCACCTGGATCGGAGTTTTCGTGGGCATGTCACACGCAGTAACAGCACCGCATGTGTCCTCGCACGTCGTCTCGTCGTCTGGCCAGTCAATGCTGTATGCATGGCATGGCTGAACTGAAACGAGGGAAAACAGATGGTCTTCCTTCTTTCGTCTCATGGTCGCTTCCCATTTAACTGGAGGTTCGCGAAGTCCTGCCTATTCACCCTATGCCAAATGCAACATAGTATACGTCGATTTTGAAGGGGCTCCCTTCCACTCCTACATTTGTACCTACTCTTCCGCCTGTCTCACTGCGTATCTGCCACACTGCCGCCCTTCAATTATCAGTCTCGCAACAAGTTCCACCTCCCACCCCCTACCTGATGTTGAAAAAAGACCAACTCACTGCCATCGCCTCCACCTAAGTCGACTCGATGTAGGGATTGTCACCTCCTACCTGCCCCCAGTTCCTCACTTTAACACGTCCACACACTGATTTGAGTGCCTGCCTCTCGGAAGTGCAACTCACCATCCTGCGTGAATCAGTGCCCCATCTCGCCTATCAAAATTTCTATCCCAAGCAGACGCCTCAGCCCCTTAGCACGCCTCAGTGCTCTCATCGCACGCACCTCCACACTACTCGTGGCACCGAGTGACGCTTCCGCCTGTTACGGAAGTCTACATGCTCAGTGGAATCGCAACTAAGTGGCTTCGTTCCAAGTCGATACCCACATCTCCGCTACATACCTTCCGCCCGACCACCAACCACCAACTTGGAAATCCTCCCCGCTTACCCTTCACCCTAATATACGACAACCTGATGTGGCAGTTGGGCGTAAGAGAAATGGGACTTCACTGAGGATGAGGATACCCGACTCAAGAGAGATGTAAGCGAGCACAAGGGTGAAGCAAACGTGAATGCATTCCATCTCATTGGAAGATGATGAATGCCGACCAGGTGGCAGTGATCAGCGAATGCGGCATATGTATTGTGGAAATGAGAGAAAAGGAATGAGAGGGATGGGAATGCATGGCGGAGAAAAGTGGTGAATGGAAAAATCATAGCTCCTCGGAGCGACAGTTCGGGGGACGGTTATTGTGACATGAATCCGAAGAAACATTTGATGCGTATTTATTACCTGATGTCGGAGTAGATAACATGCCGAAGCGAGGGTAGGTCGACGAGCACCACATTCACCACCAGAATTAATGGTGCGACAGCGTTGCCTCGTGCTCCCTTGCCTGCTTCTTGATTTGTCGATCCTCTTCTTCGACGCAATCGAATGCCCTTTTCAGTTAGACTGTTTAGTCAAATTAGCCAGTATGATTTTTGTCCAGATGAGACGCATAGAGGAGTTGCTGAGGGACGAAGGAATTGGAGACTTAACACTCTTAACAGAAATGTCAGCTGCAATGTGATTTGACTCAATTGTTTTTCTTCGTTTTCACATTTCCTCCTTCTCCTTCTCCGATTCCGCCTGCAGTGCCCGAACGTATTTGCTTAGGAAGAACAGCAAAATAAGTGGATCAGGCGTGAGCACATGCACTTCTACAATGCAGGCGATACGAGGCGAGGAGTCGCTAGAAGTTGCAAGGGGGCGAGAGAAGGCGAGAGGTGAGGTGAAACAGAATTGTAATTTGGTCGCGACACACTTCGCGAGGAGCGGGTTTTCTGTTGCCGACTCAACCTGGATATTGGAGCGTCACAACACTCCACATATCTGCCTTGAGCGACTAAGCTAACCGTAATTAAGCCTACGGTTGCAATGGTTTCTTGGCCGACACCTTAGGTGTGAGTTGTACGTTGGGCGGAAGCACTGTCGAAATGTGCGGCTACTCATTTAGGTCGTAGTAATCGTCCACCGCTTGCTCTTCCGGCAAGTGTGTAGCCTTTAGCAAGATTGTCATGGGCCGTTCCTGTTGTTTGGACTGTGGTTGTTTTCGTTGTGTATTGTGGCTTTTTTGACTCTCGTAAACAAGCTGAAGTGACAGCAGACACTCCCGGATCGACAGGCGGGAGTGAGGGAGGAAAGAAGGGTTCAAATGCGAGATGTCATTCCATGTTAAGGTGATTGAGGCGGCTTGTTACTTGGCAATTGGGTGTTGGGGGTGGAAAGCTTATCAGCTCAAATGGGCCGATCGCACTGATTCACCCGCAGTGGAATGATCCGCATGCCGCACACAGGTTGGGGAGTTGCGCCTCCGAGAGGTTGGCACTTGATCGAGTCTTTGGACGCGCTCGATTAAGCAACTGCGTGCAGGCAGGTGACAATCGCTACACCGAGTAGATTTGGATGGAGACGATGGGAAAGGCCTTTGTTCAACATCAGGTCAGAAGGCGAAGCACATTCCGAGTGTGATTATCGAAGGCAGGCGGCAAGATGGTGACGCAGTGAGACAGGCGAAATAATAGGTGCAAACAAAGGAGCCCCTTCAAAATCGACACAAAATGTGTTTAATTTGCGTGCAGTGAAGAGGGAGAACTCAATTAACTTCCAATTGAATGGAAGGCGACCTCGAGTTGATGAACGAAAAGCGATCTATTTTTCCTCTATTCAGTCAATTCAACCACGCTGAACTGACAGCAGCCAGACGTGGTGCCTACACGACTCGAGGCGCGAGGCCACAAGCTATGCTATTAGTGCGTCCCCAATGACCACCAAATGCCCAATCTACATAGGAGACATTTCAAAATATCTCTAATCAATTCATGGCCATAGCAACTGCGTTATTGGCGCATGAGTGTTGCCCAGAAGGGGTTGTACAGCGGTGGGAAAACGGCGATAGCCTTTCTCTGTCTCTGCCTTTAACATCTTGTTGCCCCGCATCCTGCCCTTCAAGCTCAATGGGTGGTGCTTCGGGTGGACCACGCTCACGGTGAATGCGCACCTGCTCCGAGGCAAGAAGCTTCGGTGCGGTGGAGGTGGCGAAAGCCACTCTTCACATCACCGTAATCATAACCACTGTCATTTGACTTTGTGATTCAGGTGAATCCCGCTCTGTGTCAGAATCGAGGGGCTCTCCGCAGAATAAGAGGAGGAGTCAGACAGGTAGGGCCATGTCAGAATTCGAAGAAAAACGAGCCATCCTGCACTTATTTTGCTGTGGCTTGGCTAGCAAAGACATGCGGGAGAGTTCCTAGCGATGTAGGGGAAGAGGAGTGGGAGACTGCGGAAATGAGAAAAAGAAGGAGAACAACTAAGAACACGATTAAATCCCGGTACAGTACATAACATGATTCCATACCTCGTCAGTCGACTTTGCTGTTTAGAGCCGTAAGTCTTGAACCTAAGCGCGGAGAAGAAAAATTGTGACAATGGGTGCACTGCGGAAGACGGCTTGGGGGCTTGTGGACGATTAACGTATGGGAGAGTGGGACGAGGGTGGTGCTGAAAGTCGATGAAGGCGAATTTGCTGTTCACGCCGTCTGTGCAGAGAGAGTCTGTGATTACATTCCTTCACGGTTGTTGCCTCAATGAAGTCTTGTCGTTGTTACGTCAGTGATGCAGAGGGAAATCGTTACTCCTGCTCGAGGCAGCAACAGTCGAAGCATTGACTAAAAAGTGAATCTTGATTGCATTTGCCTTCTTCCGCAGATTCCTCTACAAACATCCTTTAGCATCACTAAGCGCAGCTTGCATCAGGAAGGGAGGGAATTGAGAGTGCCGTTTGCAGCGCCTACTTGTCGGATATGAGGGAAGTCTCGTGACGGCGTCTTAAATAAGCGTAAACATCCGTCAACTTCTTTTGACCGCAACTCAATTGCCGAGCTCTATTCACGGCTGAGATCTTCTCTAAATTGAAATTTCGCTCACCAATCACTATATGGGCGATGATCAAAGCGGTTCTCAGAATCTTGTCAATCTCTCCAGCGGCAGGTGGACAAAGCTTGTGCCACATAAAAGACGCAGAATGACGTTATGCCTCTCGACACCTTGGTGGACGCACAAGGTAGGGTTAAAATGGGACTCAGATAGGAGAAAAATTATTTCCAGCACAACATTATACCGTTTGCCTTGATTGCTGCGGCGAAAGTGACTCTTATCAGTTATATCAGTCGGTAGAAGAAAGAGCATTCGTGTGAGTAAAGAAGGTCCATTTAAATGAAGAGGCTGAAGAAAGGCCATGAATTGAAGCCTCCGAAGTCGTTATTTACGTCAACACCTACGTCCGCCTTCGCGATGCTGTCGCCATCCAACGGCATCTCCTACGCCTTCCCAGCTAACCATTCCCACCTTCCACCTTACACTCATTTAGCCATGCTTCTTGTTGACTTAGCTGCTTACTACTCAGTCTTTTCGCTTGCTTGATCAATCGCTTTGGGCGTGAAATTGATATGTGAACAGATTGTCGCAATGCTTATTTTGAATCTGTCAAAAGAGGACTTAGTTGAGCTATGCGAGCCACCCATTTTTCGGTAGTCTTCTCCTGCGTGAATAATAGCTTTCTGGGTGGTCGCGAGGCTTCATGTAACTTCTGTTAATTTCACCTCTGATATGGTGTAGGCTTTACGATGCACGAGATTATGAGGATTAACGAGGTTATCGAAATCGCCAAGAGATTTCCTCCTCGTTTGCAGAAGAGGCTTCTACTTTTACCAGGTAGAAGTAACATCTTATGCCCGTCGATCAAGAGAGTTCGACTCGCTCGAGGCAGAACAAGCACTCCCCATTACTAGAAGAACAATTTTGAATGCGAAGTCCACGGCGTTGACTGCATATTACTCTATGACAGAGAATGTGCATACTCGGCTGCAAGACTAAAGGGAAGAAACATCTACTCGCCTCTAAGTGGTTTTTTGCAGGTTGTACGATTTTACCACAAGCCTATCGCGTAATGGAAGGGCTTTTGAAGCCGGTACATGTCCTCGGCACCGTCTTCCACCTACACAACTCCAAAATCATCACACAAGTCGTTCCTTACTACTACTACTTCATCTTCCCTTTCAACCAGATGATTTTCGTCTAATGAAGATCAAGTGAAATAGGTGCTAATAAATGTGTCATGACTTCGTGCTTCCACCTGCCTAACCGTGATGTGGAAGTGGGAATGTATTTAACAGTGCATTAGGAGTTAGACACTTTGTATCCTCGGACCCCACTGTTACACCTTAGCGGTTGAAGGTGCGGAAAGTGGCAAGAAGGCAGGAGGAGTTGAACAGTTAGTTGCATTCATCGTCGCATTTGTCGATGGATTTAAAGAATGCCACGACGCACCCACCGACTCCTGGCCAACAACTTGCACCTTCCAAAGAACTGCATTCACTGCTCTCACAAACTGGCATCACAGCGACAACGGCCAAACTTTCTGCTCTGCACAACTTCATAAAGGTGGCTAGTGCTCAACCCACCTTGCAAATTTTTTTGCGAATTTTGCACAGACCCAACTGCTTCCTACACTCAAGTGTCTCCTTTCACTCCAACTCGCCTCCCTTTCATTTCGCCCCATCGCGCCCCTCTGCCACCCTCACCGACAGTTTTGCTGGTAGATGATGGACCAAACTCTGACCTGTCCACTGTCCCCTTGACATTCTAACTGTACTCCCCGTGGCCAGAGAGGGGTGTTCACGGTTGACTGTGTCTTCCAGTTGGAGACGTGCGCTAAATAATGAGGCTACTGGGATGAAGTGGAAGAAAGAAGGCCAGTCACATGGAAACATCCGATGGGGGTTCCTCTTCGACACGGTGGTTTTGCCACCGCAAAGTCGCTCTGGCGTCCGCGCAATACGCCTTTTGCAGGAGGCAGTCTTGTCATGGCTGTGAAACAGGCACCTAGGCTTCGCGGTCTCTTGGCATGGTGGGCAACTTGATGAGAGGAAGGGAAAATGGTGGGCATCTGGGGCGTTCTACAACCGGTGTAATCGGGGCTGAGTAAAGGACATTTACGTGTTGATGAAGGCAACTGAATGCTGCAATTGTGAATAAATCGGCAAATTAATCTAGTCAGTAGAACCCATCGACATACCCCTTCACGTGCCTACCACTCTGTCTGCCCACCTGTCTGGCCTGAGGACGTACTGACATTGCTGGGACAGAGTTGACATTGGGAACGCAATACGCGTGGGCAACATTCGTCATCTCTTTGACTGCAATGCTGAGTTGACGCTTTAGTGGAAAACCTGATTACCTCGGGAAGACGTCTCACTTCAGCCTAACAAACCGTCTCAGAGGCGTTCTCCCTGGTAAGGGACGATTGGACAAGCGATGTGGACTCCTCTGTCTGGCGTGGAGGACTGAACACTGCCCAGCAATGCCAGCCAATGCAAACTGGCAGGAGTGACTACTTACAGGTGGGCGCTGGCGAGTGTCGTGTGGGAAGTTGGTAAAGAAGGCGAACCGCCTTGGTGGGGTGGGGATAAAAGCGAGGAGGATGGCGGCCAGGAGACAAGCCACATTCACCGACGATAGACTCCTCCTCTGCTTATCAAGCTGGTACACGCCCCTCCGTCGGCCTTCCCCAAGTCAATCAACTGTATCTGTTTGCTGCTCACAGTGTTTACAATTTCATGTGGGCGTGACAAGCAGTCTTGTCTGTGCTCATGAGTAAGCACTTGAGAAAGGGCGAAGCGAGTAGAGGAGTGGTATAGTGTTTCGTAGAGTGGGATGAGAAGGAGGGAAATCTAAGAATAACGGTTGTCGTCTCACGTGAAGGTTTACTAAAATTGCCTGGTGAAAGCATAGTTGGAAATGGTTCGAAAAATTTGAAGCAGAGGGTTCCGACCCTTTTGATTAACCTCGTTCTGTGCAACCGTCTTTGATTAACGACGATTTTGTTTAGACCATGTAAAAGCAAGATCCTCTGCCCCCAACATCGGAGATCGTAGAAAACCTTAATTTAGTCAGAGAATCAGGGTGCCACATGAATAAATTGCTCGCTAAGGACGTAGTCGAGCCCTCCTTCAAACGGATGATAACATGGAGTGAAAGTTGATTGCCTACTGAAAAATTACATATCAAAGAGCACATTGGGGACCAGGAGAAGGTAGCCCTTATACCTCTACAACAAATTTACCTCCGAATAAGGGAATATTGCGGTGTGTATGGTGGGGCACTCAAGGACTAATGGATTATGAAGAAGTATTGCCAGAAATTGGATGATTTCGTCATAGAAGTTGAAAAAAGATGTCGACAATGTTCAAGAGGGAGAGCATCGTACTGAGTGAGAATAATGAGGAGCCAAATGCTGCCTTTGGGAATCCTCAAAAATTTGAGAACAAGGCCGAGAGATTCGCCGACTTGCAACCATTTGAATATCATGTTTTTCTTGTCCTCACAAATTTCATATGGCAGAGAAGAGTACGGAAATAAATAAGCTATTTAACAAGGACTGGTTGAACTTTTCACATTAATAAATGCAACGTTTTCAAAAATGGAGTATATAACTTGCTCTTAGGTCTACAAAGAGTCAGTTGTACATTATATAGTTGTTGGTGAGGAAAAATACAATTTGGTTTATGTCCGAAACAGAGTAAACTGTCCGATAAACCTCAGCCTGCGCCTCCTCCTCCCCTTTCCACCTCTTCATCTCAGATCTTACGTCTTCATGTCGCGCACCTCGCATCATCAGTTTCTCTGCGCTCACCTTCTCTTCTCAACTTTATTCGCACTCAAACGAGGCGGAGCCGTGGATGAGGGTGAGACGACTTGAGATACGGGCAGAATCCAGACTACTTTTCGTCACCACAACTCCGTCCCCGTAGCTTGCCCGACTCAGGCTGTAGGAGCTTTGGAGTAGCGCATACGTTCAACGGCATCCAGTAGAAGCGAATCGTCCCCATTTCCGCTCTGCCGTAAAAATGGTCAGAGAACGTGGAGAAGTTCCCATTCTATACCTTCAAATCTTTTCATCTCGCCTTCTTTTCCATATGTTATTTTGCGACGGAATAAAGAAGACAACTCGTGGAATTCTTCCAATTTATTGTTACATTTGACTGGTGGAAAGAATCGCTCGGGTGACATTATTTTCCAGAATGATTACCTCAGTGTATTTCGGCTCAGAACTCTACACATTTGTACACTGAATGGGCGGGGTTGACCAGACGAGTGATGGGGACCACGAGAGGCGTGTGGGAAACGAATGCGCAATTAAGGTGAAGTGCAAAAAGAAAGCCAACCACGTTGGTGGGGCGGAGATGAGAGAAGAAGGCGTTCAGGAGACAATCTGCATTCACCGACAATAAAATTATTTTCTAATAATCCTGCGTTGCGCACTCTTCGGGAGCTGTTTGTAGGCAGCCCATCGAACTTGATCACCGCTATTCGATCGCTCACTCTACCGTGTGGACGAGTATCGCATTGCAAAAAAGCAAACTGCGGGTGGGTCATGGCGTGTCCAAACCCCCACGACACCGACCATGCAAATTGTCTCGAGCAAAGTTGTCTTTATTGGCAGGTTTGCATGTGAGAATTGTTAGTTTTCGTCCCAATCCAATGCACTCCGCCCTGTCTCTGTTCTTTCGGCTAGCAGAGTACTTTTGTTGTTGCTTTGATCCGACAATCTACTTGTTCAAGTCTCGCTCCACCGAACATCAGCTCTTATTTACCTAACGCCACTCCTTCGGTCTGCTATCTCCCAGACCTCAGGCCGATAAACCGAGTTGACAGTCTGGGTCAGGCAGGGGAGCGAAAGTAGCATCTGCGGATACCGAGTTGTGAGGAGAGAGGAGTGAGGCGAGAGAGCTGGAAACGCAACTGAAGTGGGCCATTGAGCGGTGGCCACGCCTCTGATGCCCACCCACACGTTATTTCAGTAAATCAAACCAAATTTACGTGTGCAGCACGTGTGCGTGCCTGCGCAGTCCTACCTACAGGGTTGGCTAGTAATTGAGGGCGGATGTTAAGAATGAAAACCCAAACAACTTCTAATCAAGATAATGACACCCTCCTCTCCCTTTTATACTCCACTCTATCAGTCATATGACACGCCAAATCCCGACCACTTTGAAGCTCTAATGAGGTTTTCGGGACAATCTTCGAATGGCTTGAGTTGAAAAATCAGATGACTATTTCCACTCGTACATTACCTACTTTTGCAAGGGGAGATTCCTTATGCCAGTTCAAACTCGACCAACTTGTTTTCCAACTTGTGCTACTTAATTTGGAATGAGTAAAATAAAATGTTTTGTTCTTGATGTTATTAAGGAATTAAACGTAGGGTAAAAGTGTGCCACCATCAAAAGCGGTTCCTCATCGTCCAAGGAAATAAAATCAAGAGGATTCATATTGCACCTCCTCTCGTCTCACTTTGTGACGAGGGTCCGATTAAGCTCCTGCTCAGTAGATTTTCGTGCTCCAAGAGTTTGTATCGCTGTCAGGAGCATCTTCCGGCAAGCTGGCGTAGCAGGCGCATTAGTGCAGCGCGACAGGTTTTTGACGCGCAGTATATACGCTGAATATCAGCGAGCGGATTTCGAGGATGTAGACCGATGGAACCCTGTTCGAGTTGACCACCTCGAAGTCCCTCCACCTCCACCTCTACCTCTACCGACTCTTCCTAGAGCTCGTCCACCGCCATTACCCAGCCCAGAACAAAAATCCTCATTTCGCACCGTTTTGACACAGTTGGCCAGTGTGAGAGCAAGCAATTTATTAGCGGTACCCCTGAAATCTACGTGTTATAGTCCGCCCCAAATCGAAGGGGAAGGATGCACGAGTTCGATGAAGTTCGTCCAACAGCTTGGGAATTTGCTCTAATAGAGGGCTGTCGGCACAGATCTCTCTGAATCTGGGGTACTTTGCCATGGCCGAGAGCATGTCCATCTCCAAATCCGTGCACTCGGGGTGAGCTGCTTGAGCAACCGGCGTCAAGGACTCCTGATTGGCCATGACCAAGGCGACGCAGATGAGAATTCTTAAGGGCTGCATTGTCGTGTGATTGGTAATGAGAGACTCACGCCTCTGTTCCCTCTTTTATACTCCCCTTTGGGCGTCCAACGAACAATTACATTCGAGGATGAATTGGTCTCTCGCGGTTGGTCCATATTCATTCGAGTAGAGCTCTGAGAGGTTATCTACTAATTGTTTGTCATAAGAAAGGCTGGAATGTTTGATATTTTCCCTTGCCAGTCATTGCTGTCCTAGGGACACCCTATTCTTACCACTTTAAAGTCCTGGTGAGGTTTACAGGACTGTGTGTTACTGGTTTGGGTAAAATACCAATGACTCTATTTCTAACCTCGCAAATTACCTCCTGCCGCAAGAACAGATTCTGTCCTGCAGCACTAACTCAATTCACCTGTTTTCTGGTGTTTGCTACTGAATAGGAAACGATTAGCATAAAATGACCCTCAGATGCCGCAAAAAATTTCAACCGGTTACTTAACGCTAAATGGAGGCAAAGCCAAGCAAACCCAAATTTTACGTCTTGTCGGCTCACTTTGTGACGAGGGGTCCGGTAAACACCTGTTTAGCAAATTTTCATGCTCCATGCGCTTGTATCGCTGACAGGCGCCTCTTTCAGCAAGTTAACCTGGTAGGCGCAGCAATTCAGCCAGATGCTTTATTGTTGTTGTACGGTAGAAATCTTATATAACATCAAGCTTGGTCCTCTTGAAATCACTCAACGCTGAAATCACTGGACGGAGACCCTGCGACGTCTTGTGGAATGAATGTGTACGCGATTCCTTCGACTCTCCCGACGAACATATGGAAGAAAGGGTTGGCGACAGAAGAATATGTCTCTCTGGTACAGCATGGGGGCGACAGGCTGATGGACCTCATGAAGCCACATTTCTCCTTATTTAACCTGTCACCTGAGTGTCATAACGGCAGTTGCCAGGGCAATGATTAAAACTGCCTCATCGCTTTCATTGAACGTCAACCGTTATAACACTGTCGCTATAAATTATACCGGCTACCGAGTGTGTCTTGTCCACTTCCAAGTTGTTTAATGGAGTATTTCTGTAGGCAGATTAGTCGATTAAAATGAAGTAAAAACTTCTGAATATGACTTGGAATTACTGCCTACGGGGATGATATATGGCCTGTCACCGATTCGACTAAAAAGGTAACATGGTGTTCCCATGTTGACAGTATGGCCACCTGATAGGTAAGTTGCATGCATTAAAAAGCCGTCTTTGGAGAAAATTCGTGTGATTTAAGCTACTTCACTAAGTGAATAAATCTTGGGGCTTTTTCTCAGGATGTCTGAATATCCATGAAGTTTCCTATGAGATGTCTTACTTTGCGATTGTCTTCCCCATACTAGAGGACAATGACCTTCCGACTATCTCTTCTTTGTCTTCTGACCGTCGCGGTGCACACGGCCAGGGCCGAGTCACTCTACGACATGCAGAAGGAGAAGGATAATGAGGAGGAGGAGGAGGAGGAGTACTAGGAGGAGGAGGTAGAATAAGATGAAGACGAGGCGGATGCGAGTGGACCAGGGAATCAGCAGCAAACGAGGATTTCCAACTAGAAGATCCCCTATATATATCCGCAATCCCCTTTCCTCACACAATCCTGCAGCCACTTCTTTAAAGTCAATGAATAAAGGAAATGGAGAACCCCAGCTTCAGAAATAGTCGGTTGGGCGCACTCAGTAACTCATCAAATGGTAATACATCGGTGAACCATGGCTTTCTGTGTCCACCCTGCCAATCACTTCTCACCAGCCTAATGGAGGAGTCTTGATGAGTTAGTTACGCAGCTTGCTCCCCACTACTTACTCAACCTTCTCCTCAAGTAGCGCTCAGGTGTCACTCGCGTCGCCTCTAACATAGGCCGCAGCTGCTATTGACGCTGCTGCTGCTGCTGCTGCTGAATGCCCGGTATAATACATTTTCAAACAAAGTGCCCCAACTCACCAATGTGAGGATCGACGAACTCAATTCAACCGCGTTTACTATTTCAAGTCTTCAAAATGTTCATGTAGAGTTAAGTACCCTTATTACGGTCGCCAGTCCAACTTGCAACATAACTTGCCATGTTAACAAATTCGACCGTAGACATGACCTTTAACATGACCTGTTAACATTCGGCGTGTCTATTGGGCATTCGACTTGCTCTCATATATGAATGCAATAACAAGGAGTAGTGAGAGCAGCAATTGATTTCACTCTAACAGTCCGAACAGAGTAGAGCAAAGCAGACCAGGCGGGACGAGACGAGACGAGACGAGACGAGACGAGGGGAGTCCAGATAGGTCGGAGAACGAACAGTTGGTCCCGTTTTTCTTCTTCCACCAAAATCAAACCGTCATTAATCTCGACGCTGCAAGCCGCAAATGTGAGGACCTCACTGATTATGTGTCATCACAAGGAAATAAATGCTCCACAAGGCGTTCCATGAGAAGACAGGCGCGCAGACGGAGACGCAGACGCAGATATATTAATACACCTACGAAGGAGATATTTCGTTAACGCTTGCAAACAACTAAACCTCAAAATCAACCTACAAGTCGCTCCCTCCCTCCCTCCCTCGCTCACTCACTCACTCACTCACTCACTCAATCAGGCAGCATACAGCACTGTCAAAGCAAATCCACCCACCCACACTCCGACTGCACATTAACTCCCTCCACTAACTTGGTACGTCGTCTTCTCTCACTCCCAGTAAACAACAAAGTGACCAGGAAACTGCTGACTACAAAACGCTCACATTTATGAGCCTCCACAGGCAAATAGCACTGCCGGAAAGAGAGGATAACCGCCCACAATTCAGTGTCCTCGCTGACCTCTTCGTACAAGCCCCAACCACTCGGGGAATACAGAAGATAACGCATGCACAAGACCATACCCCAAACAACAGCTATCCACTTCTACGAAGATTGAAGCCTCCGAACTTTGCCACATCCCCTGCATACGCCTAAGAAAATGTAATCAGCCTAGCTAATATTCCCTTAAATGGAAATGCTTATCTACTCTCATAGACAAGGATGCCACATGCCTTCTTATTTCACAGCCCACCATTCAGGGAATAATGACTTCAATAGCAAACTGTACCTTGGTGTGGATTAGATGAGATATCTCTTGCGAGTCATTACTATCAGTAATCGTAATATAAGATTCCATTCAAGGTATCACCTCCCTGAGATCCTCACTTCATAACTAGTCTTTTTTAGAGTGGACACACTAAAAAAGGGAAGTGTCTTCGCTGTCAGTACATGTGAATGAAGGTGCTTTGCGTCACACTTCGTAATGGCGCTCAATCCTACCACCTAAAGGCATGGCGTTGTGAAAATACGCGGGTTACAAAATAAAATAATGATGGATATTACTCAAAATTATATTCCATAGTAGAGAGATGACTTGATTCCTATCTCGAGGGCAGCATCAACTATAGTCCTCGGCGGTTTAGCCTAGGGAATACACCGCAATTCCTACTTATTTACTCACACATGCACAAAAATTCTATTTTCGGATGAACTGTTAAGACTAACTTGCATGCGCTCGTTCACCGCACTTGAAGTGCCAACATACTCAATTCTTATCGTTTCAGCTAATTCCAGATAAAATGAAGCCATGTCCAAGCAGAAGAATTTAAAAGATGCCAACCCAAAGACGGATCTGATACCGTTGTGGAAACACTTTTTGCATCAAATAAGCTACGTCAAATCCTCTATAAAATAGGACTCAGGACAGGCTAGCAACACATCTTGAACGAATTGTCCCTAGGGGCTTTAGTTGACGGTCTCTCGCTCCGGTACGACGTGAAACACCCCGTCGAGTCTGTGAGAGTCATCTTTCGAGTAAAGATACTCCAAACTTTGCAAAGCCATACGAATCCTCACTGTCCAACAAATATATATCATATGAGACTCGAATAGTAAAGCGGCCTCCTTTTCTGCAGCACTCAAAAGTACTTCCACAAGAATGGAAAAATACGTCCAGAGAAGTTCTTTGTCAACACGCAAAGGCCTATTTGGTTTTCGGTTGCCAGCAATGAAAGTGACAAATGTCTGACTAACGAAGTTGGACTTGAAGAGGCACAAGTCCACTGACTCTACCATTCGTTCTTCCCTTCTCAAAAACTTAGCACAGCCACTCCACGCATTACTACGTACCGCCTGCAGATCTCGTTAGGATTTATCATCAAAAAGCGTTCTTGATAAATACTAAGCAACGAGGATAGGCAATCATACATTCACAAACGAACCAGCTCACTCCCAGCACCGTGCACAGCGCATCCTCGGCCGCACACAAATATCCCTGACCGCACAGTCCCCACTCACCTTCGCTGCATTAAAACAATGCATTGGTCCCTCTTAAAACGGACACAAAACTGCATTTCTTTATTGTTTTCTAATAAAAAATGCTACTGTCCTAGCTATCTTCACTGCCGCAAATGAGTATATCGAATTATTTGTCATGTCATTTTTCATTACATTTATGTCCATTCTACTTTGCTCAATATCACCCAGCCAAGTTGCTGTAATGATGTTGAGTCTGTGCGTGGCGCATTTCATATTACCTGAGACAACCCCACTCCGTTGATGCCATGTTCACAGATCTCCTCCACACGGTTCAGTTGGCGTTGTAGGCAAACGCATTGTAGCGTTTATTTGAAGCAGTCGAGATGAAACAGGGCGAGTCGAGTTGAATTGATGTTGGTTGATATTATGAGGTCTCTATCGAGTGCCAACCATTGGCACCGCCTCTAACGATGAAGGCGATGAGTTGGGATTGTTAGAAACCAACTATTCTGCCCCAACTCTTTGCACCCCTTTCTAACCACCACTTGCATAATGTCACTCTTCATGGTAACGCGACTGAGAGTGACATCTGCTAAATGATGGTCTCGGACAATTTTCCAGTCTGACATATTCCCCTCACTCGTTCGTATGGGCGTTACCGAGAAAGATGGTCCTTCGAGGATTCCTAAATGCAAATCATTTTCAATGTCCAACGTCTGAACGACGTGTGCTTTAATTCAGTCTGCTAGGGTGACGTTCAAGACCACAAATGCGTCAATTCCACATACGTGTAAGAACGAATTATGTAAATTAAACATTTAACGCCTCATATGAATGTCTTGAAGCCTTCGTCCTTCGAAAATTCAGCTTGTCTAAAGGTCTCCGATAGAATGGTAGAAATTTGCAAGTCACTTCCACGTAAGTTGTCAACCCTTGTGTGCGACTCGTCTGCTTGGCTCTCTGCTAATCTTCCCTTTTATCCAGTCTTTTCCTGCTAACGGGAGAGCTGACTGGTTTGACCTGGTATAGTGGCGACTTTTTCTCCATTGTGCCAACTTTTCGCCTTTCTTCTCGCATCTCCTCGGCCTATCTCACGGCTGAAAATTCTCTCAACGTAGAGGTGTTAGCCGCAAAGTTGAGGGCTCCCTGCCAACTGCGAGGCCTTAATGCCTTCAGTATTATGCAAATTCATGGCTACTTCACGGGTCACACATAACCAGACCATTGTCAGCCTGTCGTTTCCAACTGGCCTTGGCTAAGACGATTTAGGCCTTGAATGTTTTTCGTTACGACTCAAAAGGTACAGCTTTCTACCCGGAAGATTTAATTCAAATGAAAACGACCAGGAGGAGACGCTTCAATGGAAATGGGAGAGCGAATGTAATATAGTGGCTTCAAAGCCTTTTAATCAACATCTGCGTCATCTGTCCCATCCACACTTTATTCGCTCCTATCCCCCCACCATCTTTTATGGTGACTGCCTAATTCCATTTCGCTTCCTTTGTTTAGTCTAATATGCGAGCTTAGTTTCGACCCGTTGAACACTATACTCTCTCATTCGCCATTAAATCTGTTGGTTATCTCGACAACACCAAATGTTCTCAAATTCTCTCACCGAGGCACGTGTCACTACGAAATGATTTATATCTTCCCTCAGCCACCGAAGTAGAAGTAGAAGGAGACATCCTCTGGCATAGGGGTGATAGACATGTCTTGAAAATAAAGGCAAGTCAAATAGACAGTAACGGTGGATTCGTGGCAACGAGGCGACGAATCACACCTACCCAAAAAATGCAGCTATGAAGGTGTGTGGCCTCTTTGTCCCGTACCCCACTCCATCCGAGAGCTACTTACGGGCAGCCAACTGAACCTGTTAACCTTCAGTAGTGAAGCGCATTCAAGCCACAAAAACACCTACACTGTGAATAATTTCGACTAAGTGCAAGCACAAAGTGAAATCTTCCAAGCGATGAGTGACGGCGTCGTGGAAAATGGGCAGTCTGATGTGATGAAAGCCCACACCACGGCACCATATCGTTTGATTGCGAATAGAGTGGTGAATAGGAGGTGAATGGAGCTGATAATGGGAAGTGCGACGCATGCCGAACGCAATTTTTGGATGAAAAAGTCGGTCACTAGGACATGCAGGGCCGCAGAAATCAAAGTATAGGCGAAAAACTTTGAAAAAAATGAAACATACGGATTTTTGGCGTTCAACCTAAGTGTTTAACTGCCACGTCAAACGGAACTGTGACTACTGATATGCAAGCCCCGTTAATAGGTCCACTGAGGAATCGCCTCCTCAGCAGTAAATGACTCTATTGTCGGTATATATTGCCTTCCACTGGCCGTCTCCCTCTTCTCTCTTATCTCAGCCTCACCAACTCGATTTGCCTTCCGCATGCCACTGGCCGCTGGCATCATTGTTTCGCAATCCTTCACATCGTTCTTCGCCCATTCCATGCGCTAAAATGCAGGATCCGAAGTTGGAAGAAACTGAATAGTTTATTTAACGTAAGAATGTCATCCAAACAACCAAACTTAACAAAACTGAAATTGGATGAAAAAGTGCAAAAATGCAATGAGCAGCGTTTGTTGTGCTTTCTATATATTCTTAGTCTTTCACCTCCAAGTACGTGTTGCTGCCGTGGAGTAGGAGGAGATAGACGAAGTGATTTTAACGACACCAGACACAATCATTCCCTAAGATATTAGCACAGTCATTTGTTGACTCTACCGTAGCAAAATGGCATGTGAAAAAAATGATGAGGAGGTAAAATGGGAAATCGTCCCCGTCCTCGGCATTCCTATGTAGAGCGCGACTGGTCCTATAGCAGAAGCGATGCCGTTCAGCTAAAATCATCAAGTCCTGCATCAGATCACCTACTTTAGCGTCAGGACGTCTAATGGTCCCATGTACTGAAGACTACTGCTTCGCTTCAACTTCTGCTCCGTGGAGTCCAGCAGCAGTATCTGCTTCCTAAGGAGACAAGCGACGATAGACGCATTCTGCAACAGTGAAGCCGTGAGTGTGTGCGACTTTATCGTCGTGCTTCGCACCCATTCCATGGGGCCTTTCAGGCAGCCAACTTGACTTGCTTCCATGTTGGCTGGAATTGAGAAGCAATCAGGTAAATGATGCATATGATTTATGCTATAAGAAGAATTGCAACCATTTGTTGACCTCGTTGAGTTTGAATTTCTTCGCTTATTATCCGATTCCTTTGGCATTGGAGGGCCAAATTATCGCACGATAAGCTATTGTAACCTTAAGAGGTTAACATCTGAGGCTTTTTAGTATTTTTTTTTTCAATTCGGTGCCTTCCACCTTTGTTCCTCAGTCTTGCTGGAATCATTAACTCACTTTCACTTTCTTCCCCGTACCCGGGATTTCCTCACTCTACCGTACGTTAGATCGGAGGAAGCTCCTCTGGGGTATTTCAAGTGGATCATGCTCTCTACCAACCGCCATTCCCCCCTACTTCCGAATTCCGTTTCGGGAAGCGTGGCCCGAAAGCGTCAGCGAATTAAGATACACACATGTTAGCGGTAATTACAAACACACAGGACCTGATTTTCCTTGCAGCAAAACATAATTTTGCCATTGTTCAATGTCGCCTTCCTTACCACAGTTTTTCTCAACTCCGTTCTCCCTGATACAAGTGCCTTTAAGGGCCAGTCCCGCTCCATTCTCCACAACCTTACTCGGCCACGCCTGTTCGCTTTCATTTTCCTACTCCGTTCCCATTCCCTGCCCCCCTTCGCTGACTTGTGAATTTCAGGGCAAAGACCAAAATGGCATCTATGTTAGACAGAAGACAAGCAATTAGGCTCAGGTTATGTACATTACACTTGCTGTATTTCCTTATTTAAATAACTCCAGGGGAAGAGAGGGAGTGGGGATTTAACACCCAGAAAGGCTGAGCCCACGGACGTGGCGTGGATTGGAGTTTCGTATGTAAAGGGGTTTAACTGTTGTATCGAGTGATTTTCTTCGTTTTCTCACTGCCTCCGTCTCCTACTCCGCTTCCGTCTGCGTCGCTCGACGCCCAGAAAAATAAGTGCAGGAGGTTCCAGGATATGCGCTTCTACAATGCGGACAATACGAGGTGAGGAGTAGACAGGAGGGGCGAGAAGGCGAGAAAGGGGAGAGGCGAGTGGAGGAGAATGAAGTTCAACTTGGCTGTGACTCATTTTTCGAGGCGCGACTTGTCCGTTACCGACACGACATGAATATCACTGTATTACAACACTCCGCATATCATCGTCAAGCGACGAAGTTTAAAAACAGTTACAACATTTTCAATAGCGTGTAGGCCGGCACATGAGGTGTGAGATGTGTTGGGCGGAAGCGCTATCGAAATGGGGGACTGGTTATTAAGGGTCGTAGTAGTCGTTTACTGTCTGCCCCTCTGGCAATTGTGGGGCCACCAGCAAGATAATCGTTGAACCGTTGTTGTTCTCATTGTGACTGTAATAATTGTTGTGACTCCTCCTTCTTGCTCGATTCTTTATAGGACATGTGACTTATTGGAGAGCTGGCTCGCGAAAGAACTGAAGAATAACAGCACACACACTCCTAATCAAGAAGCAAGAGAAAGGAAGGACTGAAATTTGAGACGTCGTATCATGGTGAGGTGATTGAGGCGGCTCGTTACTTGGCAACCGGTTGGTCGTGGTAGAAATTGTAGCAGCACAGACGGAGTAGTCGGACTGATTTAATGAATGAATGAATGAAGCGATTTCTGTTGGAGCCCTTCCGCCCATCAGCGCGACGTGGGTATTGTGCTTTGTGTAAACTTCGTTCCTTCCTCTTGCACCCAGGTTAAAGATAAAAAGATAAAAACACCCTCACAGCGTGCATGTCCACATTCCCGCATTGAGCGCTCCACTATGTCTAGTGCCAGATCGTCCACCTGGCCGAAAAGGTCCTCGGAAGTGGCAAACATCGGTTCTACCTCGATTTGGATATGCTCTTACTGGAAACTCTAGGGAAATCTCCGAAACTACACAGTTCAGCAATAAGCGAGCCTGTCTCGAGTGGTTACATCGTAAACAAATTTAGTCAGTTCGTGCGCATTTCCTCCCGCATTACTCCTCCACTCGCCTTTCGCAACTCACTCCTGCACAATCACTCGCATCCGTGACCCCGCCATCCTTGCAGTGAGGTCTGAACGCCGCCATGAGTATGGCCATCAGTTTTATGCTGTTTAACACCACCGCGGCACGAATTAGGAGGTGGCGATGATCCACCTGCGGATCCACCTCTCTTTTCTGCGTAACATAAGCCTCGGCACTATCTGTCGGTGCCTTTCCAGGGCATTTTTAGTAATTCGCCTTCATTTTCCATTTCTTGGAAATATTTTGCTCAGCTGACACATCATTAAGGGCGCCTTCTATGAAAATGAATGACTCTGTGGGGAGGGTCAACGCGTCAGACATTTGTGACAGATCTGCGGTCAAAAGACAATGGACAACACTAGCACCATCTCGTTGAATGATGTGCATTATATCATTGTCCTGACCACGTATTTTGTACGGTCAACCTGACATTTCCATAAATCACCTGCTCTCGCCATAAACGCATCTAGCACACGCCTATCTCCCTCGATCTCCAATTCACCTGCCATGGAGAACTAAACGATACGCGTTTTGTTGCCTGTCATTTTTAGTGAAAAGTTGAATTCTTCGCATGGGCTTAAAAGAATATCTTCGGGTAATGCGCTTTACGCTATATACAGTGGCGGAACGCTCATCACTCAACAACCTCCTCGGCACTGATTTAGCTGTCTAGTTTAGCGGATTCGTTGATCACGGCCTGGAGTAAAGAAGATGTAACCATTACCATTACCATTGCCGCACAACCACCCCATCATCGGTCTCATGACGCCTCCTCTCCCACCTCATCAACGGTCTCCTCCTCATCTCGCCTATCACTCTACCACCCCCTGTCAAGTGGCAAAATCTCGTTTGTTGAGTGGCAACGAAGTCGACGAGGCAGCCTACATGGAGAATGTGGCCGCCGCACAGCCGCGAATTTGTGCGAGGGCGAGTTGACTGGCCTGGTATGAAATCGCCCTAAGCTAACCAAATAGGAGCTCCATTGCTGGAGTTTTGTACAGATGTTGGCGTGATTTGGTGTCATTTGCGCGTGTACTGTACTCATCGTGCTCATGGTGATAGCACGTAGGTTTTCGGCAACGAACTCAGAATCCCGCACCTGACTCGTCTCCGAAAGCGATCTTTTTCGTTATGAGTAAAGTGGTCTGTACACTTGGCAACTTGTTACAAAGGCAGCGTCTAATCGAGCTACGCAGTGGAATTGTGTACGTAATCGCCTTGTCGAATTTGTGCTCGAGTTGGAGAAAGGGAAATGTCGGTAAATGAGAGCGATGTCGGGTCAATTGTTCGAAATGGTGCATTGATTAAGGCGAACTTGTAGTATGATCGAGCTACATATCGGTTGCTTAGGCGGAATCGCAATGTTCACTATGTATTCGGGTAACAGAAATTGGAATTTTGGATGAACTAGAATGGGCCTTCCTAGCTCCAGTCAATTTGACTCAGTCCCAAGAACAGAGTGAGTGGAATTTTCTTCTCGCTTTGCCAATTGGTGTATGCTATGAATGACCATGTCTTTACCCTGTAATGGTCTCCCCGCTATGGTTAAAATGTCAATTCTATGAGCTGGTAAATTTAGCGTTCCTCAGAGAAATGGCTCGAGTTTACGGCAATTTGACCTATTTTCAGGCAAATGGTCTCTTTATTTGTTGCTAAATTCTCTGCTGCACTAGCACAAATACCACCACCCGTAAAGCTGCCCAATTCCTCACATGCCAGCAAAAGAGCAGTCAGAGCAGCAAACGGACTATTCTCCAAATGTCCCCAACATAGTCCAGTCAAATGGCGAGTAAACTTGCCAATTTTTTATTATTTTATCCTAAAACCCCCTCCTTCCCTGATCCAATTCATCTGCTATTCTAATGCGCAGGAAAGTCATTATTGCGATGACATCTTCTATCTTCGTCCCTCCCTCCCTCCGTCCCTCCCTCCCCCCCCCTCTCAGCTGTTCAGACGGCAGCTTTGACAGTTGAAACTCTTTGCCCACCTCGCACCAGCGTGACCTGAACAATGACAATGTTGTCAACCGAGAATCATGCAACATAAATCGATTTTCCAATGTGTTCGCATTTTCAAATCGCCTCGGCGCATAGCTCAACTAACGATTTCGCTACATTTTTGCTGCGTACACATTAATACGAGTTGGCGTAGAATTACTCTTAGCCCTCTTCTCCGTCCTGCCTCCACTGCTTGCCACCGTCGTCCTCCTCGTCTGCGTGTGCGAATCTCTGCTGGAGACCTCTCCACGACCTTCAGTTCAGAAGCCAATCCTACTGCAGCACCAACCTAATGCGGAAGAATTTACGCGTAAGTGAAGTTCTAGTCCAAGTACCCGCTTGCACTTGACTTTTTGTCACAAGGCCTCAGCCTACCCCACTGTCTACTGGTAGGGAGATACACGTCGTCGTCGTGGTCATCATGGTCGTCGTTGTCGTTCGAAGATGATGCACTTGCCCCCATGAAATGGACACCTTGTTGGGATAGCAGTGGCTAAAGTGGCTGAAGTGGGTGAAATGGGTGGTAGCGAGTGAGAAGAGGGGGTCGATTTGGCAACCAAAGACGAGGTTGATGGAAAGATGCATTAGTGCCATAGTCCTCGTGGTCTGTCATCATTTGGTGTTGGTAGTGGTAGAAGTTGGAGCAGTGTGAGAGGCTGGGCGAGACCATAGCATGGAGAGTAGGTTTTTAGGCTGCATGCCGCGTTGAAGCTTCAATTTTCCTGCCTGGCATTAGTCTTACCTAAACAGACGCGAAGGGTGGGGTCGACATCAGTTCCCCAGGTGAACTGATTGCAAATTGGCGTCACTTCCCACTGTCCCATCATTGGTGGGACCTCAGCCAAACGAAGAGATAATCGCATCCACAAACACACAAACAAAAACACACACTGCCATAAGAGCGGTTATGAGTGGGTATTGGAATTATTTGCATAACCCCCAATGTCCTCCCTTTATTATCTCGGTCTTGACAGAAGCAACCGCAGAGGGGCGGGTGGGGATGGACGAGAGGTGGACTCTCATCGTCGATGGCATCTAGGCGGGGGCGCAATTGCAAATGGAAAAGGAGGCAGATATGGAAGCGGAGGTGGAGACGGGGATGGAGACCCAAACGAGGACGGGGGCATTGGCTTGGGAAGAGGATTCTGAGGAAGAGGACTTGGAGTCCTCTGAAGATGCGCTCAAGCGAATCCGTGAGTGTTCACTTCGTCTTAAGATCAACGTGGTCCTCCCGTGTAGGGAGGTGCAATGGTTTACGAGTGATTTATGGATGATGATGTACCTGCCTCATCTGTGTAGTTGCGAGCATAACGCGTAACCGCGATGACACGCAGCTGACAAAACCCTCCACAAGCCCATCTGCCAACGCTTGGTGGACGTTTATATGGGAGGATGAGTCCGCGGAAGACGACTCTGAGCCGCTAGAAAAAGCCCTCAAACGAATCCCTGAGTGTTCACTTTGTCCTATAATCAAATTAGTCCTCCCCCGGCCAGTAGTGTTGTGCAATGGGTTGCGAGGGATAATTAAATGAAAACCTGTTTCCTGTGAATAGGTGCCAACCGCCAACGAAACCATCTACAAGGACATCTGTAATCCATTGATATAATTCTTTAGAAGCATTGGTGGAAGTTGGTGTTAAGTTCTTGGGGCATTGAAAAGCAATGACTTTTCCTATTTTGCAGCGGAATAAAAGACTGAGGAACCCGTTCTGTTGCTCCTGGAGGAAGACGCAGATGTCGTGAGTAGACGGTATAAATCGGAGAGACTTTGAGATGGAAGCGCAGCGGATATCGAGGAGCCGAGGAGCCGGCTAGTCGATTAGTCGGGGAGTCAGAAAGTCGAGCGAGGAAATGGGGTATGCAGAGATTTAGGGCGCACAGGTGGATACATGTAGAATGAGTGGAAGGGTGGAGCATTCGAATGTTAACGCTTGTTCGTGAGTAAGGACCGTGCCCAGTCACAATTTAACTTTCACCGAAGTTAATGATCAGCCAAAACGGCAGTTTTCTGTAAGAAGGATGGAGAGCGACTGTCCTCTTCTTGAACATGCGAAAACTACGAAGAACAATTTGTAGCTCATCACGTCAACAGACCATCAGGCAAGGAATCAAGGCAAGTCGGACTACAAGAATGGAAATTCATGAAAGTCTTCGGGAATGTCGGCTCACATGCTGCAGGCGGGGATTCCACTTCCGAGAAGAGGCCGCATTCCCGGTGACGTCCGTGCATTTGCGAGCTGGTCTTCAAGAGATTTTCAGCAAGTATAGTGCCTCACATCCAGGCGCTGGAGATAATCCCGTCGGCTTGGATGACTGACTCTTCACTGCAATGGCCCTGAGACATGAGAATGAGATAGGGCCGAGCAAAAGACCAGCAATCGAAGTATCTTGCTGAGAAAAGTGTAACCGTCCACCTCTCGTCCACTTGCGTAGCCCACTTTCATAGACTCCGATCGACTTCGAAATGCCTGAGAATGGCGCTGCATTCTACCGAAGGCAAATGCGACGAAGGAATTCCTACCGGCCTTCATTCGACTCTCGAGCAATCGAAGGAAAGCAAACGTCAAGTTCGTAAAGTGACTTTCTACAAGAGGAAACGCGTCTGCAAATTCAAATTTATTCAATGCCACAGCTGAAAATCGATTACGGCCGCGTCAATAATTTATGCCATGGTTAGCAGCACTTCGTGAGTAGGCTTGTTCAGGCTGTTTTCAGGGCTTAATTAAGTGCCATGTGTCCGCGTGTTTCGTGGCTGTTTTGCAGTGGCGTATGCCATGCCCTCGTGGGGAAATGAAGTCCGCGTGCACTTGTGGCTGAATTCAACCTATGTGATGAGGTCGCCACTCGGCAAATTCAGTAGGGTAACCAGTGACCCGATGATTTGTGAGAGGTGGGTGGAGGACTGACCCGGGGAGAAAACGCACAAGAAGTGACAGTGGCAGTGTTGTCGTGGGCAACGATTTTGACTAAGTATTTTCCGCTCATGCCCATTCGTGTAACCTATGGAGACATGACCATACGAGATCTCGAAGACTCTTTTGGCGAGGTGGAAGACCGGGCAGTGGACGTGGTAGAGTCCGTAATGCGAAACGCACATTTTGCTGAAGATGCGGTAAACTCACGTGCATGTTCCTGCAGTGGAGAAGGCGGAGGACAAAATTTGGATATGTTGCGCGTGTCTGAAGAGAAGGTGGACAAAGAGCTTCTGTCAATCAGGGAATGGAGATATAGAGAAGGACAAATCGGAAATCTTGCGATGAGAAAATCCCCACCCTGCCTTGAATTTGTCAAAGTGGAAAGCAGTACCAGAAGCCTCCATTTGGATCGCTTTCTTTCCTACACTTTATCTCAGTAGCCTCATCATTTAGTAAATGTCGCTGAGCAAATGATATACAACAACACAGTCTCAGGAGCAGTGTTTCCTCTCTTCCGTTCTCCCCTCTGTAAATGAGGAAACAAATGTTTTTTTGTATTAAAGACATTTGACGCTTTTTGGAGGAAGCCGATGCCATCGCACCAGTTGCACATGATCTCCACAGCAGCTACTGCAAATACAACAAAAAAGAAGGCCTCACAAAAGAACGAAGGGCAAGGAGTGTGCGACTGCTACTACGACTCCTATGAGCAGCCGCACTTTTCGATATTTCTTCCGCCCAAAGAACAACTCACGCCCCAAGCGATGGTCTACAAACCACTGCAACAGTAGTCACAGTGGGTCTAAGCGCCCATCTCCTTCAAATGGTGGACGCAATTCCATCAGGGATATGCGCGGTGAGACAAAGGTACACGAGTTCCTTGTCTTGATGCTCACTTGTCTAACTCACTCCGTCTTCCTTGTGTTAATGGGCTTCGAAAATTAATTGTTTTCCAAAGGAAGGATTGAGATGTGTCAGCAAGGTTGTTGGAGATAATTGTTCATCTTAGTGTATGTATTTGGGTTGATAGAGTAAAATTGTGCATTTTCATGCTCGCCTTCATGTTTGATGGAAGTTTTATTCATTTGTTTGCGTTGCATTGTTTGAGTTGGGAATAACTGGCCTTGGATTTTGGATACTTCCTACACTTTCATCAATATGCTTGCGGTTATTATTCTTCCTGAATTGCGAAAAATCACTCGAAATAGATAATCGAGTGCATTTTGAATGGGCAAAAACGTTAAATGCCCCCACTGCGTATCAGCGAGTACCATCGAGATTTGCGATTCCAACCAAAACAGAAGACTCTGCCGCCTCCGTCCCCACTATCTACCACATTGGCATTTCCCTGCCTCCGTGTTATCTGCGTTAAGCGACAAAGTTAACAAGAAATAAGGCTAAATGAGTTTGATCAGAGAGTTGGAAATGGTTATTTGGGATGGCGGAGGAGAGTATGGTGCTTAATTGGCGAGGTGGTGCAATCGTCGATGAAAGGACTTGGCTGGGTCGATTGGCTGCGCCTTCCCCCTTCTGCTTTTCGTCAGGCGCCCACTCGGAGACTGCCTTCCTTGTCAAGCTGAATATTCATTTTAGGGGAGAAAAGTCGGCCGCTCCTTCGTCCCCGCATCGCGAGACCGTAAACGCTTCTACACACAGATATGACTATCTCGTAGCTGGAGGCTTCACCCTAGGGCGTTTCTTCAACCTGCTCATTTGAAATGCCAAGTTTCCACTCGCACGAAGGCTCTTTGTTCTACTGACTGGCACAGCAATCAAGGCAACTGGTGTATTTTAAACAGCGTGATGATAACCTACATACAAGTGTTATGAGGGGATTACCTTTTGCATCTTAGTACTGTCTCAGCCCCAATGGTATAAGCAATGTCTAGGCGTCGAAATTGATTCTTGTTCGCCTCACTTTTAAACAGGAAAACGCCACGATCCGCCAACTGCGTACGAAACAATAATTACTCCTTAAATCATGTCTTGAATATAAAAGGATGTTGACAATTATGTATTTGGTACACTATGCGGGTCCTTCAGTCGCCAATGACTGAAATGGCCTCCATGTCTTCCTGAAACCTTCTTTCCCAGACTCTCAGGCTGGGAATTGTTGGAGAGCAGCCGAAGACATAAGGTAGCGAGGCGAACGCCTTCTGTGAATGTCTTTCCTACTCGCCAATTGGAGCGCAGTGCAGGATGAATAGGATTGTTGGGCTGTTGGAATTGGTCGGGTCCACGAGGACCCCCGAATTTAACCACCCTGGAGAATTGGTCGTTCATCTGGCCTGAAAACATGACCGCATCATCCCTCTCGAAGTTAGAGTAGGAGTAGGAAGTGTCCGTTTCATGAACTCCTGCACCCAGCCATTCCCTCGCCCACGCCCAGGCCCACAGCAAACCAAGCAACAACATCCCTGCACGAGTGGGATAAATACGAGTCTCTGTGAAATAGGCTCTGAAGGGCGAACAAGAATCAACGACGCGGGTGGTGTCAAAAGGAGTTAAAGACGACTCTATTTTCGAGTGAATCGAGTGAGGTGAGTCCAAACTCACCAGAGTCGACTTTCGGCGAGTGCCCCTAGGGCCTAATATTGCTAATTCGAAGATGTCAAGATCTGCACAGCGTTTGTTGAAGCAGCTAAAAAAGAGATGATATCGAACACCAACACACATTCGTGGCAGAGCAGTCACTAGTGTTTGCGATCGACAGGAAGAGCGTGGAAATCTCGTCCTCAACCGCAGTCTACCCCGGCGACTGGATGGAAGAGGAAAAGGTGTGCGGAAAGAAAGTAGAGAACTTTGAGGACTCCTGGTCTCTCACTACACCCAGTGACACTGTCTCTGTTGACAGTGAGGATCTGCCTGTGATTACTCCAATTAGGTAGATTGTAATTCTTTACCATGCATAACAACAAATTTAACAGTCGTCTAAGCAGTAGCAGTGTGGAAGACCTCATCCGACTCATGATTGTACGAGGCTGAATGTAAGACCAATTAGGAGCGGGGGACAAGAAGAGCAACGAGCATGTCTTGGGGCTTCGTGGTGGCTCCGATTGCACCCATCAATCGCCTCACTCTCCTGATCCTCACTTTGTTTGGTTTCCTCAATTGTTCAAATCTTTCGCTATGTTTCAAAATTTTGAAGATTATCAGACGATGCTGTGGTCATATTCTTCATGCCAGAGAGTGGACTTCCTCCTTCCCAATACGGAGGGTGTCAAGGCCAACAAAAGAAGGAGAAAGAGACTTTCATCATTTTATCTAATGGCTGCTCGATAAAAGATTTTAGGTATCCTCGCTTGTGCCAATATTCTCAAAGTCAGCAAGTCATAGATGTTTTAAGCAGTTTGAAAGAGGCAATTCGGCTCTCAAAGGTATTGAACGGAATGGTATAGAACAAGAATTAGGCGATGATATCCTGAGACTGATGGCGAAATTCGATTGTCTTAATATAACGGGGAAAACGAACTCAAGGTCGACTCTCCAATGCCTACAGCAGAGGCTTATCTTCGACAACAGGAGAAGTGGACAGGCAAAGAATTAAAGTGCCCTCATGAATTCTCCAAAGTGGCGCTCACTTCACGACGCGCAATTCGCTCATCTACTGTCTCGGGTATGGCATAATTCTGCTTTTGCCATGAAATGTCACTGGAGATGAGGAGTGGTTGCCATACGCTAGTATCTGTACGAAAGGAGTGAATTTCACGTACACGTCCCTCACCTAAACCACTACCCACAATAAGGCATTTCCCTCTTGGTATGTGAGTATCTCAGGGAAATCATACTCTGTGATTTGGTTGAACCCAGTCGGACACTTATATCCACAGCGAAAGTGGGCAACTGGAGCGGGCTAAACAAAGCTTTAAAAGAAGACTATCTGTTCTGATCAATTATGAAGGGTCCTTCAACCCCATAACACCATGCGTCATAGTGCAAAAAATAACGCATAAATCATTCACATTTTTCGAATTCGCACTTTTACGTCATCCTCCCGCAAAAGTTACAATGCAAATTGAAGCAATGTAAAGGAGAAGAACACGAAACATTTCAACTACCAATGCGCGGGAAAAGGTGTTACAAATGCAATTTTTTTTTATTTCGTCCTATAAAATGCGAAAGTTTTCAAGTCAAATACTGCCTTTCGCAAACAAACTAAATTTGATCAATTCTGCGATTACCCCTTAGTTCTCCAGGGGCTTATAAACTGCACTGAGGCCGTAAGTGGGCGTAACAAAGTTGGAAAAATTCTACCTAAGTCGCGATTATGCGCTCTTGGTTGCAATCAACTCTTGGAGGGCATAGTTCTTCACGACCGACATCCCCATCCACCGGAGTTGTGAACAACAAAAGAAGATAAATGGTGGACGTGGGAGAAGATCCCACGCAGAGCACATTTCGTCCAACTGCAATGAATCACCGCGTCCTCAAGCAGGGATTAAAGTGGAGGTGCTAAACTGAACCTGAGGTAGTGGAGAAAAAGGGAAATTTGCCGATGTTATGTGACTCAAGCAGATGCCGGTGAGAAGGATAAAAATATAACAAACACACCAATGCCAGTCAATCCAAGATCCACAAAGCAATGCGGCGATTCGTAATACATTGACGTAATACGGTTGGCCACTGTGTCACGCAAGCAGGGGACAATGAGTTATGAGAGAAGCCGTCTCATCGTGAGGACGCAGATATTTAGACTGAGCATCGACACACGCCGGAATGCACCGCGACGAATTTAAAGAGAGATTTAAGCCAAATTGTAACATCGAAGGGTGGGGATTGTGTCGTGCAGGGAGTAGTAGGAGAAAGAATGAAGCATTGAATGCCAAAAAGGGAATAGAATCAGAACGAGGCCAGACCGGTGCTCTTTCACGAAAGCTTTGCTGGGGAGTGTACTAGGTATGGAGAGAGCTGAGTCTTTCACCACCAGCACCAGCACCCCCACCACAATTAACACTCGCATATCAAACTACTCCCCGCCTCACCTTTACTTTTCCACCGACTCTACTCTTCTTCATGTGCTCTCTCGAATCAATCAATGCTTTCCTGAATATACATAAAATCCTAACTTTTACGAAACCCCATATCTGCATATTAGAATATATTTTTGGGGATTACTTTTGTTTTCATCTCCACTTACTCCGCCACAGACACAAAGTGCACTGATTCGATTTTACTGAGGCTCCGCGATATGCGAGTGTCAATGTCAACAATAGCCGAGTAGCGACGGACTTGGATGAGTCATAGGCGCAAGCATATCGGCCTGACTGTTACCCACTCACAAAAAGAAAAATAGATATCCTATGAGAACGAAGCAGTAAGTTGGCCTCCATTTCAGTAGTGCAAATTTACTCGTCCGGAGAAATGGGCAAAAACGCCTCGAATCGTTCTTCACCAGCAAGAGCTACTTCAATTGGTCCTCGGTTGTTCACAATGAATTTTACATGCTTGAATAATGAGAGCATACGATATGGCATACAAGTGAACTCACGTAACCACTTGTTCTTCCCCTCCACCCGAAGTAACCCCACGGCCCCTCGTTATACGTTACTTCCCACTCTCCCGCACGCATATGCTGGGCAGTCGACAGCAAAACAAGCACAGGAGGCGGGAAGCTATGCACTTCTACAATGCAGATAACAGGAGGCGAGGAGTCGCCAGGAGTGACGAGTAGGAGGGAGAAGACGAGAGGAGGCGAGAGGAGAGGAGAGGATAAATGCAATTTGAACGTGAATCACTTTGCGAGGAGAAGTTTGTCTGTTGCCCACACGGAAATCCAAGGTGGGAGTGACCACCTCGTCAACGAGTGACAGAAAATCCCGGCTTGTAGAATTCCTCTCCTCCTGCTCGTCCTCCTCCTCATCCGCCTCCAGCCGATATCGCCATTAGTAGCAACAAAAGCTTTCCCACAGTTCCGACTCCGCCTCATCCATCTTCTTGCTGTCTTTACCGCCCACTACCTCATAGTCCTGCCTACTCCAAGCCGAGGCTCTTCACTCTGACGCCGAGCCTGATCCACCTGCAAAACCAAGTTTATTAACCTCGACCACGACGACGAATAGGATAACGATGAAGAGAAGGAGGAGGAGGATGTGAAAAGTGGCTTCTGCACCTTTACCGCAGCAAAGCTGCTTACCTCGGAGTAGGTACTCCGTTAAGGTGACCGAGGTCCACGCCAGGCACCACGCGTTTAAGTTGAAGTATAGCCAGTAGGACAGCAAGAAAAGTTGGGAGATGAAAACGAAGAGGAGGGTAATTGCAAACGTCTCTACGCTAGACAACATCCTTTGGGCAGCAGATGGCCTTACTTCCATCGACTCAAGGTCGCTTCTCATTCAATCGGAGGTTCACCAAGTCCTGCTTCTTCACTCTGTCCCAAATAAAACATATTTGCTGTCGATTTTGAGGGGACTCCATTTCACTCCTGCAGTTGCGTTTACTATTTCGCCTCCACCTTCAGACCTGATGTTGAGCACAGACCTTCTCCATCGCTGATTTTTATTTACTTACCGTCATCGTGGAATAATGCGCAATCGATTAGTTGAGGATTTACTTGACTGATTGCAAAAATTATATTGATTTTCGCCTTCAAATCGAATTTGAAATGTGCAAACACACATTCTATTCATAAGTGGCGTTGCTTCCGTGTGAATTGCACGATGGGCCAAAAGAATTCGTTGATCTGATTTTGTGGCAATGTGGGAATGAGGAGGGCTGCGCAGGGTTTGGCGAAGTGCGTGAAAAGGAGATACGCAACACCTCCATGCATTCGTGGCAGCGTCGAGTCACCGATGTGTGAGATCGACAAAGTGGAGGAGAAGGAAGAAATCTCGTCTCCACCTGCAGTCGCGTCCGACAACAGTCTACTCAGGTCCTGTTACCTCGTGGACTGGATGGAAGAGGAAAAGGTGTGTGGAGAGAATGTGGAAAACTTTGAGGCCTCCTGGTCGTTCACTACACCCAGTCACACGGACTCTATTGACAGTGAGGAGCTGCCCATGATTACTACCATTAGGCAGGCTGGCATTCTTCCTCATCACGCATGACAATTCTTTTAACAGCCGGCTAAGCAGTAGCAGTCTGAAGGATCTCATCCGACTCCTGATTGCTCGAGGCTCATCCGCAATGACATTCTTCAGAAATTGTCGGATGCATGTTTTCGCAAGCAACCTCTTCAACTCCACCCGATTTCACTCAACACCACTTCGCCAGGTGGGGAAACGTTGAAAACTTGAAGGTGCATGCAGAAATACTATAAAATTGAACGTCTCAGTGACGCAGGATCCTCCTCAGTGGAGGATGTCCGATACTCACTCCTGCAATCCTACGCACAGTGTGTGAACGGTTTGCATCACATGCGGCCAAATCTCTGGACAAACTTCAGCAATGCACACGTTGATAAGCTCTGTGGTAGTGAAAGCCACACATCGCAACCACCATCTTGCCAGCTTAACAGACGATCATAAACACTGGACATTTCACAACAACCCTCTGCCTCGACTCTCGTCACCACGCCTCCAATTACTTCACTTACTTCATTGCGAAGTAGTTCTAACGCCACCTGAGCCCCCTCAGACATGGGCGGATGCATGGACGCGAGCCAATTTGTCCGTACACCGCAATCTGCAGGCCAGTTGTTCTAAGGAGAAGAACCACCTCTGTGTCAACGATTGTTAACTGCCTCCCGAAAAACCGAAGGCCTCATTTTACTAAGTGTCTACAGTAATCGCCTATTTCCGACTTCGCATCTTCTCCACATACGATGGTGAATTCGTGGAGCCGAGTGCCTTGCTTGGCAGCCCCGACGAGACTGTCTATTGTGAAAACGCATTGAGTCGAGCATGTGCTCGTCTCATGCGCGTGTTGATGGAGTGAAGGAGGCAGAATGGACAAAGTGGAGGTGTTCCTCGAAGTTGAAGAGAGGGTGAACACAGTCCTTCTATTAATCTGAAAATGAGGCTATGAAAAGAAACCGCCTGAAGGCTAAACGATGTTAACCTGCTCAATGCGCCATAGCAAATGACTTCTCCTCCTCGAAAAAGGCACCATCACCGGCGAATATGTGTCGCTAGCTTTTTGCACGCCGCAGTCTTCCAAGTCTACACGAAGGTAATGTGCTCGCAGAGCAGTTTGGCAGCCACGACGAGATAGCTCTTGAGAAAGGCGTTTTGTGCCGAGAATGTGGCCGAACCACGTGTTCCACTTGTATTCCAATTCAGTGTATGGTGTTCTCTCTGCCAACACTCTGTCAAATGCATCAATCTGTCGCATCCACTCCTGCACATGTAGTGAGTGACATGCGGAGTTTCAGTTGAGAAGACGTCGGCTGTGAATGAAACTCTTCAACTGACATCCGGCCACAGTTGACCAGTTATCTCGCCAGGGACCGCACTGAGAGAAGATGACGACTATTCCTACTCTCTGCATAATTAAGTGCCGCTCCTGTGTGCAGTCTGAGCGGCAGTCAAAAGAAGCTGATCGACATTTGAACCTATTTAAAGCTCCATCACAAGGCTTCCCCCACTCCAACCATGAAGACGCTGCAGTTTACACATTTCATCGCGTCATAACAAGTTACAAATTGTGCTCAATGGGGTTCAAGTGCTAGCTAAGGATGAGCCCTTGGAAGCAGAGAGATCACTGTCTGCGCAGTCTCTACTCCACTATTACTGTCTTTACGTACCACCGGCCATTTCTCTCTACATCAGAGACTTCGGAAAGCAAGGCTTCGTTGACGACCACGATGGTAATGGAAATTCGTGACCGACTTTCTGTGCCAAAGAGACGTGATGTAAAATGCTAACCTGTGAGTGTTGGGTGGTGAAGCTTTCCACCTCTGGCGAAGAGAAGCTCCAGTCTTAGTCTGTCATATGCCTACGTCACAGAAGGTGCCACCCTCCTCCTTCCTCTTCAACATTCCACACGGTCTGGCATCCTCCCCGCTCCCATGTCATCACAAATTCGTCTTGCCGCAGGCGAGTGAGGCCGTCTCTCTCACTGGTCGTCAGGAGCGTTGCGTCCAATGTTGTCGCTGCCCTTCGTCCACTGCACATAGGAAGTTTAAGATGCAGTATAGCAATTCCCTCACGAATGTCGGTGAATGGATCCACCTGGCGGATAATGGCGGATAATGCCCTACTTCGCCACTGTCACACCACACTAGTAAAGCAGTAGTGTCCCAGTCCGTTCTCTCTTCACCGTGTCGTTATCGCGCTGGTTTACCTCATCAAAGTCAGAGCCAACTGGGGATGGAGAGAGAGAATAATCAATGGTCTCTCTATTTCCTTCTAGTCAGACGCGAAATGATGCCTGTTGTGAGGTGTAGCGTATGTTTACACCAACTCCTGGCCTCCAAATGCCTCTCTGCATCTCCTCAATCCGATATCGGCGATTTCGACGCGGAAAGGTTTTTTTCAAAGCTTACATGTGGGATTCTTCGATCCACCTCTCTACCAGCAGTCTTTAGACAAACTTCATTAAAATTCCCATTGACAGCAACATGCTATCCACTCCAACATCAGGCAGCCATTGCGACTCGTGGAATTCTTCGGCTTTGCATCAGACTAACCGTCTTCCTTACTCACTGTGACAGTTATTGTCGCGAGATTATTTTATTTGGGTAGTGACTGCATGGGAAACAAGAAGACACCGAGTGAAAACACAATTGCACTATGCGATCCCAAGAAGAGGACTGTCTGTCGGGGTCGGGAACGAGTCCCGACTGCATACAGTTTATCCGCTTTTCTCCTTGGAGCTGGAGAACGAAACGGTTCACTTCATCTTCTCTGGCTGCTTCACACTGCCACACAAACAATGGCAAATGAACGACAACTTCTTCCTGCAACTCTGCTTCAGCTAGCATCTCCGCTACGGTAAATAGAGACTACGTCAAAAAGGACGGAAAAAGGAGCGCCACTTGCAGAGCCCACTTGGCTTAATTAAGGAGAGCCCTGTGACAGAGCCTTAAATAAGCCCACACGTTGAGCGGTTTCTTTCCACCGCATCTCAAACTGTCTATATGAACAGAGGCTTGACGGTGCAGAGAATGGATGCCGGCTTTAACTTATTTCGGCAGTTTCCTTCCCCTCGTCTTCGTCGTCTTCATGGGCTGGACATGACTTCAGAGCTTATTGAGTTATCCGTGCCATCGATGGATGACAAAGACGAGTTGTCCACATCAGCAAGTAGTAGATGCGCCGTGTTTTCCATCGTGTTGTCGGATGCTGACATTGCTCACTATGGATGTGCGTCGGTGTTGGACCATGACAGTGAACTGGAATGATCGGCGTCTAGGAGGTCGCTGGTATTCGATGAATGTTGGTGAGAGGTCGGACGCCGAAGAGCCAATCAGAAGGCGACCTTAAGAATGGCAACGCATAAGCGCGTGACTCGGATCAAAGGGCGGTTGGAGGATAGAAGGAGAGAAGGTCGTTATTTGGGGAGTGAAAACGCCGTTTTCTTTTCTAGTTCATATCCGCTTGGTCTACGTTCTTACGACACTAATCGCGATGCCACGTCACCCTCACCCTAGCATGCATGAGGAATCTGGTTGAGGTGGTGGCCATTCATTGGACTGTGCGGCGTTCCATCTACTTCCTACTTCTCATCCACCTCGATGCCCCATAACCCCCTACACTATCTGAGTCTACACAAAGTAGACTGCTCTGAGACACTTGTCGGTGAGTAATGGCACAGAATTGTATGTTGCCTCTTGAGTTCTTAACTACGTTTATTGAATTCAGCACCATCGAGTGCGTTTTCTGCGTTTGAAGACGCTGAATCATGAGTGCGCAGGAACTCCCTTCACACCTCCTGACGGTGTGGACATTCGACAAGCTCCCGTAAGGGCTGGTAGTTTGGTTATTTTAAGCATATATAATCAAATTTGGTGATGACCACAACTCGTCTCTATCGTCCGTCGATGTTGTGGACAGCTCGATAAGTCCTGAAGTAACGTCCAGCCTAAACCTCGCCTCCACGGGCAACGACGAAGACGACAAAGACGCTGCGGACGATAAGGAGAAGGGTGAAATTGACGAAATAACTGAGAGAAACTTCTGCGATGTTGCAGCGATTCATGCTACTGCTCTTGCACGCAAGAAGAGTTGACTCGCAAGCAGAGGTGCATCACTGCCATGCACACGGCGTAAATCGCATCGACTGAACGTTGAGAATTATGAAAGCTCTGGAAAAGAACATCATCAAATTGTATGGACAAAATGTGAGGAGGCGGTCAAGCGGGACGACGCAATAAGCGAAGAAGCATGGTTTCATGTGAGTGAGAAGAAGGTAATCGAGGCATCCTTCCCCACAGACGTTTTCAATAACAAACAATCCAATGAAATTACAAGCTCAGCGCCGAGAAGGTTCGTTACAATTAAAGTAGCATCAAGTGAGAATATGCGAAGAACAGAGTGTGGATAATTTTGTTAACGGCCTGTTACTCGGCCGACCTCATGCGCTACGTGCAAGGGGCACTGTGGAGCAGGACTTCTTCGACTTCCGGGAGGTCGGCACCGTCACCAGGACCGTCGTAATTAACGCGATGGCTGCATTTTGTCCCTTTTTGCTTTCGAATAAATTCACAGCAGAAAGAAATGCGTCTGTATCATTTTTTCACTTTCCGTGCGCTAGTTGGTGTTTTTTCCCACCCCGATTGGGAGGGTGAGAGCTTTCAGCCACATATTTGTTTACTTCAAGACTTCCAACCGATGATGATCCCACAAATATTCTCTCTGCGTCCTTATACCAGGAGCCGGTGTAGGGCTTGTGCCTGGTGGAGTTGACGTGAGTTCAACATCGACAACGCTTTCCTTCGTCTAAAATCGCATTGCAAACTCGAAAATACTCAGAAGAAATTGGTGCCCCTGTCCTGCCTCTCGCCTTGGTGGTTATGCGGGGGACCGAGATTGATGCCGATTAGTTAAGACCCAACTCGCATCAGATGAGGGGAGTTGAGGTCCGCTGTTTGTACTGTTGTGACGGGCTTTTTTTCTTCTTCCAAAACCAATGAAATAGGTGTTAAACGGAAGTACAATCGCACTGGGCGGTTACGCTTCTTTAAATGTACATTTAACGAGATAAGTGTTGTGCCAGAGCGCGACACCACTTCTGTTAGGCGACACTGATATTACACGAAATGCAGCCCAAAATTGTTATCATTCTAAGAAAGTTCCGTCTCTCCCCAGTTTCACCTCGTGACCCTCAGTGATGCTGGCACATCGGTGATGCACCACATGCACACGCCCATTTACAAATGGCAGCTGTCGTCTCCATTTGCCACTCATGAGGCTACAAAATTCGTCAGTCTCTCCAGACATCCTCCCACGGGGTGAGGCCACAGGCGCGCCAATGTGGGGGTGGGTGGATAAGATGCATCGCTAAGCCGCCTCTCCTTACTTCCCGACCTCCCGAAGACTCCACTTCACTCCTCATCACTAGCTTCATACCGCCTGAGTGCATAGCAAGATTACATGACGATTTGGGGAAGTCGTTTAGGAGTCCATTGTCGGTTTTCAAACCTAACTATTCTGGCATGTCCTCATGCAGTTAGTGATAATTGTCACCTCTGTTGCACCCGGTCAACTGCAACTCACGCTGTATTAATCACCGGCACTGATTACAATGGAGGGAAAGTTACAAAAACCTTTTCAAAGTTCATTTAACTCGTCGGAAACGCGATGCAAAGAGGTCAGCCACGTAGATGTTGTCCTGCTCGGGAGCCACTCTTGCACATATCAGTTTGCCTGCACAATTAGGTCGGCGTTGTCACCTACGTAGAACGGACGACTGGGTGACTTGCTCGCTTAAGGTCAAGCTTACATGTGACTGGACACAGGTGCATAGCATCGCCAGCAACATTTGCGAGCATTCACATGTTCTTTCACAGGCTCTCCGTTTGGCGGCCTCATAGTTATCTCTAGTATGGTACGGTGAGAGGCGGCGAATACTTCGAATACTGCGAATACTGCCAGCAGGTGGAAATATGCCTAGTTAAGCCCTCAGTTATGCCTGAGATCACTTTGTCGTGAAGATTGTAACGGCATGAATGCAAATCTATGGCGGAGTTGGTGCTTGGAACATACCCTTTCTCAACAGTCCACTTCATTTCGTTCCACGTTTTGCGTGGAAATATGATTGATAAGCGCTTCGCACATGATTTGTGGCAATTTCTACTCGATTCATCGTTTCTCGTGATGGTAGATGACGTGGCCTTCTCCCCAGGCTACTTGCTTCAGTTGACATCGCAGTCTGCTGCCGCATGTCTTCTCCTACCTCAAATATTGTAGCCGTGACGAAAGGCACTGACCACTTGACAAAGGCTGCGTCATCTGGTGCCTATACTCGAAGCTCCCCTCTGCTGTGGAACACTGGTATTTCACCGCCTCCCTCTGCCCACAACTACTTCGCAATACTGTTGCTTTTTTCGTCACTTTTCCTTCCCTAAAATAAAAATTACCCACAGTGCATACTGGCGCCCTCTCATCAGAGGCGAATGATGAAGTCCAAGTGCATTCGCCCTCGTGTGCGCACAGTCAACAGACAGACAAGGTGCCTTTCCACCACTAACATGGGTAGTTTTAGGATTCTTGCGTCTGGCAATCAGCTTCAACGTCGATGATGCAGAGCATGTGAAGTAAACTTCAGAGGAGGCTGTCGAGTGTCGCAGATAATTATGAAGCAGTGATATCAGAGGTGACGAAGAACATGTGAATGGAACAGACCTATGTATTTGCCACTCGCCACGTGTCCGGCCTCACTATAGGCCCAGATACATGAACCCCAGCGTCCGGTATAGGCACCAGGTGGTGCGGCTTATTGTCAGATGCTGAAAAATTGGAGGTAGAGGAAGACAGGCAGCATCCAGCTACTCAGCAGCAGACTGCAATATCGACGGAGACAAGTAGCCTGAACAGAAGGCCACGTCAACAGCAGTTTAAACCACGAAGTGAATTTCGAAGTGATTGTCAAACCTCCTGTCTTCATGTCCATAGCATGCGTGTCATACTGGCATCCAAAATTCTGTGGAGAATTCCGTGCATGCCGGGAACTGGAAATTGGGCACCTCGGATCGGCTAGTCAAAGGGCCATCTGGTCCACGTATCTGGATTCACTCAGACTGATTTAGTGGGCTTCCAGCACAAGCACCAGAACGCGCACCATCGTTTCCTCATTTTGTATTCCATATTAATGTGCCCATCAACAACTCGGACGGACTAAGTGTGCTTCCGTCTTCGTTTCACTTCACTCCCTCCCTTCAACTTCTCCTATCAACGCTCTTGGGCATCAAACGGGGAGAGAAAAAGAAGAGCTGATTACATGAGTTGGAATGGCCAACTCAGTATGACATCCAGCTGTCGAGAAAACTGTGTGAACACCATAAATCACATGATCTCCAACGACGCCATCCGGCAGGCTTGAATATTTCCTCTTGACAAATTGCCTTTTCTTACGCATCACCATGGCTTTCCACATTCTCAGGCACCTCAGACAAAGCAGTGTGTTCAATGGAAGGGAGCTCTGACTTGACCGGTTTCGTCGGGAAGGGCAGCTAGTGATTTGGGAAGATTGCGAAGTCAGTGTATTCGCTGTGAGGTCCTTCTGTAGCCAGTGCAGCTGCGAAGTCGTACGCCTCTGCGGAGTGATAAAAGAGCCTCAAGGCATGAATCTTCAATTCAGTTGAAGGGACCTGGAGAGGCCAAGGCGACAGTTGCAGAAAGACTCCTTAATACTACTCACTGCATGCGATTTGTGGTCTAGAAATCACGTTTCGACTAGAACTCATGTTTGGGGTGAAAGAAGACATTTGTACCCATGTCCTGATCCCGAGGACTTGGCTTGAAATATTGCATCTCTGACATTAGCGCGTGTTACTTCATGCCCTTCTTCAGACATTCAGCCTAACACCCATTCGACACTTCTTTTCGTACGCGTCACGTCGTCGACGACAGGAAACAGTTGGGAGCGCTGTCTCCTGCGTCCCTTCTCAGTCCCTCCTCCCGTACGTCGATGTGTGTGCCGAAAGGAGGCAACGCACGTAATGCTGGTTTTCGTGCTAGTTGAGCACAAAGGAGCGGAGTGGAAGGGGTAGTGAGACGGGTTGAGCTGTGGCCACTAGTTGGCTGCCCAAATAGGCGGCAACTGCAGTCAGCTGAGTTCGAGCAGAGCACATACTTGCAAATGACTAGTTGGTCGCCAAAGCCAAGATCGAGGAAAAGTCGCTGACTTCAGGTCATCCAGTCGTTTGTGTGCTCACTAGTCATCCATGTGGGATTCCATCTTACGCGGTGGTTTTTATTTGCGCTCGAAGTTTACGGGCTATGAGATCGACTTGCAACTAACCACTTTGGCACCAATGAATCTCGTTCACTGGCCCTCGGACGCCATTTGCCTTATGCCCTCATTCATCTGATTGTTCACCGTGGCGTGATGAAATTTCCACTGGGAGGTAAGAACGGAGCTACTGATCAAAATGAATGCGTCTATCGTGCGTGAATGTAGTTTTTCTCCTGTCTCATCTCCAACCCAACCAACGTGGCTCACTTTCTTTCCGCACTGTATCTCAATAGCCTACTCATTTTCCACACGCTGCTCTCGTCCAGCTATTCGCTGCACAATTATGCCCGAAGTAGTGGGGACGAGAGTGTCCGCGGAGGAAAAGAATGAATGCCATCGCAGCGCTGCGACTAAAACTCTCCTGTTGATGTGGTGAAGCAAGAAAGAAAAGTTAGTAGTTCGATGAAATAGGGCATAACTCTTCTCTCATGGAGCAAAAAGTACATTTGTCGAATCTGACATCGCAAATGTTGTATTTAAAGAAGCGAGGTGGAGAAGGATGAGGCGGTTGAATGGGAAATGCTCCACGTCGGCTGAAAATCCTCTGCAGAGCGCAATTGCTCCATTTGCGGAAGCCACGAGTTCAGTTGACATCAGCTCGTCCTGTCATGGCGCCTACTTTCGCTGACGAGGCCTGTTCTGCTTCGCTTCCCATTTCATGGGCTCCAGCAGGCCAAACACTTTTCTCCCCATTTTCTACACTTCCAAATGATCTGCGTCCATGTTTCCTCAACATACAAATTATATAGAGCGACGATGCACGCATTCCAAACCAGTAGAGCCGTACAAGTGTGCATTGTTCGACCTGCTGTTCTCCCCTTCCGCTGGATAATTGCTTGCAGGCAGCCGGCTCGACTTGTTCGTCGTGCATGGGCGGCTACTGCATGGCTCAAGTTGTCCAGCAGAGTAGGCATTTGTCAACTCTGAATAATCCAGTTGCCTATGAGCTCACTGGTCAACTGCGATCGCACGTCAGTTGATGTGTTTTATTCATGGCTGATGTCTTCTCGATTGCAACTTCGCTCTCCACTCAGCGTAGTTCTCAGACCACTTAGAAAATAATTCAATTCAATTGCAGCTCAGAGGTTAAGGCGTGGAAAAGATGGAGGTCCAGGTTGGAGAAGGAAGCTCTCTTCTGAGAGACAGACGAGAGGTAAAGAGAGTCTGGAGTCAATGAAGATAGTGTAAAGAAGTGGTGAAAAGTGAGTAAACGTGGGACAGCTGTCTGTACTGGACTAAATTCTGCCTTAACTCTCCACCATCGCGACATCGGCCAAAACTCGCGCGCCCGAGACCGTTGATTTCAGCTATGCACCATTTCGTGGAGATATCCAGTGCGCATTCCACTTGAGAACTCTTGCACCCACACCTGCGCGTTCTACACTCAAAAGTGTCCTTTCACTTAAATTTGGCTTCCTCTTGCTTCCCTACCTCCATCCTTAGCCCTTTCTTCACTCATGAGTGGTGGATGAAGCTGTGGCCAGGCTACTGTCGCCGTGGCAATTTCAACTCGCCTCAGGCATGAATGGAAGAGGAGAGGACAGGCTTTGTTTCGCAGGCTGGTAGCATGTGAAAACGGTTAGGTCCCTTAGATGGATTATGGCAGTGAAGGCGAGCCGCATGGTGACTTTAGGAGAGGCGTTCCTCTTCGACTTTTTCTTGAATCCGCCATCGGCGTTGGTGGGTGAATCCTCAATACAGCACAGTCACTGTCACCTTCCTCGCCCGTCTCTCACACCCAACGCCCGCGCACGCCGCCGAGAGGGTAGCTGTCAACTTTATAACATGTGACATCTCTATGGTATAAATTATGTGGTGGGGGTGATCAATCTGTCAATTCACCTCCCTTTTCTCCGCAACATAAGTCTTAATATCACCTGCCGTGCCTTTCCATTAACCACGCCCTTCACGAAAATGGAAGATTCGGTGGAGATAGTCAACGCGCCAGGAGGTTGTGACGGATCTTTGATAAGAAGACAATGGGTAAGAGCAGCACTATCTCAGTGATATACCTACAGCTTGCTCTGGCGAAGTACTTTACATGTCGAACCTAACACCTCAACACGCTTCCCCACGATTTCTCATAAATCACCCACTCTCGGAGTATTTGCATCGGGCACATGCCTGTCTTCCTTGACCGCTACATCATTTGCTATGGAGGGATAAAGTGTTGACGGCTTCTTACTGCCGTGTTTAGAGACAAGCTGAGCCTAAAAGGATATCTTCGTGGAGTGCTTTTCATGCTCAACACTGGACATCCTCCTAGGATCCAAGGATCTGGCAGTCTACGCAGTTCAACTCGTAATTCGAAACATACATTGTTTGGAAAATGTAATGGGCTAACGTGCGTGTTGCTTAAGTGGACCAGGCGGAAGCGACAAAATGGAGATTTTCCTCGGATTTCAAGAGACGGTTTAAAAAGTGGTACTGTCAACCGGAGAATAGAGATATGAAGGAGGACCCATATGAATGCTTATCGACGTCAACTTACGCATTGTTCGGCCACGTTCATGGGGTGGAAATGAACGTAAAACAAGTCGAAATTAACCGACGGCAGACTCATAATCTGACACCTGAGACGCCTACGCGGTTCTACCGATTGGTGTGCAATTGCTCCGAGCAGTCCTCACCCTGTCGACCCCACTAGTTGCCATTGTCGTCCTGCTGATGTGCTAGTGCAAATCTCTGCTGTGGTCCTCTCCATGAGCCTCAGCGTAGGATCTAATCCTACTGCAGCACCAATTTAATGCGAAAGAAGTTTCGCGTGAGTTTGTCTCAGCCCATTTATTCCCACCTGACTCCCTTGCCTGCTTCTTGATTTGTCGATCCTATTCTTCGAAGCAATCGAATGCCCTTTTCAGTTAGACTGTTTCGTCAAATTAGCCAGTATGATTTTTGTCCAGATGAGACGCATAGAGGAGTTGCTGAGGGACGAAGGAATTGGAGACTTAACACTCTATGTGATTTTACTCAATTGTTTTTCTTCGATTTCACATTTCCTCCTTCTCCGATTCCGCCTGCAGCGCCCGCACGTATTTGCTTAGCAAGAACAGCAAAATAAGTGGATCAGGCGTGAGCACATGCACTTCTACAATGCAGGCGATACGAGGCGAGGAGTCGCCAGAAGTTGCAAGGGGGCGAGAGAAGGCGAGAGGTGAGGTGAAACAGAATTGTAATTTGGGCGCGACACACTTCGCGAGGAGCGGGTTTTCTGTTGCCGACTCAACCTGGATATTGGAGCGTCACAACACTCCACATATCTGCCTTGAGCGACTAAGCTAACCGTAATTAAGCCTACGGTTGCAATGGTTTCTTGGCCGACACCTTAGGTGTGAGTTGTACGTTGGGCGGAAGCACTGTCGAAATGTGCGGCTACTCATTTAGGTAGTAGTAATCGTCCACCCCTTGCTCTTCCGGCAAGTGTGTAGCCTTCAGGAGATTGTCATGGGCCGTTCCTGTTGTTTGGACTGTGGTTGTTTTCGTTGTGTATTGTGGCTTTTTTGATTCTCGTAAACAAGCTGAAGTGACAGCAGACACTCCCGGATCGACAGGCGGGAGTGAGGGAGGAAAGAAGGGTTCAAATGCGAGATGTCATTCCATGTTAAGGTGATTGAGGCGGCTAGTTACTTGGCAATTAGGTGTTTGGGGTGAAAAGCTTATCAGCACAGATGGGCCAATCGCACGGATTCACCCGCAGTGGAATGATTCGCATGCCGCACACAGATTGGGGAGTTGCGCCTCCGAGAGGTTGGCACTCGATCGAGTCTTTGGACGCGCTCGATTAAGCAACTGCGTGCAGGCAGGTGACAATCGCTACACCGAGTAGATTTGGATGGCGACGATGGGAAAAGGCCTTTGTTCAACATCAGGTCAGAAGGCGAAGCGCATTCCGAGTGTGATTATCGAAGGCAGGCGGCAAGATGGTGACGCAGTGAGACAGGCGAAATAATAGGTGCAAACAAAGGAGCCCCTTCAAAATCGACACAAAATGTGTTTTACTTTGCGTGCAATGAAGAGGGAGAACTCAATTAACTTCCAATTGAATGGAAGGAGGCCTCGAGTTGATGAACGAAAAGCGATCTATTTTTCATTCATCAATTCAACCACGCTGAACTGTTGCCCGCACGACTCGAGGTATGGAATGACCACGCTCACGGTGAATGCGCACCTACTCCGAGGCAAGAAGCTTCGGTGCCACGGTGGAGGTGAATCTTCAGGTCATCTGTGTCAGAATCGAGGGGCTCTCCGGAGAATAAGAGGAGGAGTCTGACAGGTAGGGCGATATCAGAATTCGAAGAAAAAACGAGCCTCCTGTACTTATTTTGCTGTGGCTGGGCTATCAAAGACATGCGGAAGAGTTCCTAGCGATGTAGGGGAAGAGGAGTGGAAGACTGCGGAAATGAGAAAAAGAAGAGAACAACTAAGAACACGATTAAATCTCCGGTACAGTACATAACATGATTCCATACCACGTCAGTCGACTTTGCTGTTTAGAGTCGTGAGTCTTGAACCTAAGCGCGGAGTAAAAAATTGAGACAATGGGTGCACTGTGGAAAACAGCTTGGGGGCTTGTGGACGATTAACGTATGGGAGAGTGGGACGAGGGTGGTGCTGAAAGTCGATGAAGGCGAATTTGCTTCGAGATTTCACTTCACGCCGTTTGTGCAGAGAAAGTCTGTGATTGCATTTCCTTCACGGTTGTTGCCCTCAATGAAGTCTTGTTGTTGTTACGTCAGTGATGCAGAGGGAAATCCTTACTCCTGCTCGAGGCAGCAACAGTCGAAGCATTGAGTAAAAAAGTGAAACCTTGATTGCATTTGCCTTCTTCCACAGATTCCTCTACAAACGTCCTTTTGCATCACTAAGCGCAGCTTGCATCAGAAGGGAGGGAATTGAGAGTACCGTTTGCAGCGCCCTACTTGGTCGGATTTGAGGGAAGTCTCGTGACGGCGTCTTAAATAAGCGTAAACATCCGTCAACTTCTTTTGACCGCAACTCAATTGCCGAGCTCTATTCACGGCTGAGATCTTCTCTAAATTGAAATTTCGCTCACCAATCACTATATGGGCGATGATCAAAGCGGTTCTCAGAACATTGTCAATCTCTCCAGCGGCAGGTGGACAAAGCTTGTGCCGCATAAAAGACGCAGGAATGACGTTATGCCTCGACACCTTGGTGGACGCACAAGGTAGGGTTAAAATGGGACTCATAGGAAAAAATTATTTCCAGCACAACATTATACCGTTTGCCTTGATTGCTGCGGCGAAAGTGACTCTTATCAGTTATATCAGTCGGTAGAAGAAAGAGCATTCGTGCGAGTAAAGAAGGTCCATTTAAATGAAGAGGCTGAAGAAAGGCCATGAAGTGAAGCCTCCTGTTACGAGATGCTTATGGCTGTTTATAGAAGGTTTTACAGTCTGAGGGGTGCGGGGACGGAAGAGTGGTCAACTTTTCTCCTAACATGAATATTCGCCTTGGCAAGGAAGGCAGTGTGCAGGTGGAGACGAGGAGGAACTCAGAAGGGATGCGACACGGCCAAACGAGACAGTCAACTCCTTTCATCGATGACTGCACCACCCCGCCAATTGAACAGCACCTACTTCACTCGTGCCGAAGTCGTTATTTACGTCAACACCTACATCCGCCTTCGCGATGCTGTCGCCATCCAACGGCATCTCCTACGCCTTCCCAGCTAACCATTCCCACCTTCCACATTACACTCATTTAGCCATGCTTATTGTTCACTTAGCTGCTTGCTACTCAGTCCTTTCGCTTGCTTGATCAATCGCTTTAGACGTGAAATTGATATGTGAACAGATTGTCGCAATGCTTATTTTGAATCTGTCAAAAGAGGACTTTGTTGGGCTATGCGAGCCACCCATTTTTCGATAGTCTTCTCCTGCGTGAATAATAGCTTTCTAGGTGGTCGCGAGGCTGCATGTAACTTCTGTTAATTTCACCTCTGATATGGTGTAGGCTTTACGAATGCACGAGATTATGAGGATTAACGAGGTTATCGAAATCGCCGAGAGATTTCCTCCTCGGTTGCAGAAGAGGCTTCTACTTTTTCCAGGTAGAAGTGACATTTTTATGCCCGTCAACCATGAGAGTTAGACTCGATCGAGGCAGAACAAGCACTCCCCGTTACTAGAAGAAAAACTTTGAAAACGCTAATCAACAATTTCTAATTAAAGCGCTTCAATTGTCCACGGGTATTAATTTCCACTTGCCCCTTCTTTACCGACGGCATTGAAGTAATTTTAACAAACATTAAATTCTCCACTTCCTCCCTGTTATTCATAAAAGATGAATTCGAAGGGACGCTGACTGCATAGTTACTCCATGACAGAGAATGTGCATACACGGCTGCTAAGACTAAAGGGAAGAAACATCAACACGCCTCCACGTGATTTTTTGCAGTTGTACGATTTTACTACAAGCCTATCGCGCAATAAAAGGGCTTTTGAAGCCGGTACATGTCCTCGGCACCGTCTTCCACCTCCACAACTCCAAAATCATCACACAAGTCGTTCCTTACTACTACTACTTCTTCTTCCATTTCATCAAGATGATTTTCGTCTAATTAAGATCACGTGAAATGGGTGCTGATAAATGTGTCATGACTTCGTGCTTCCACCTGCCAAACCGTGATCTGGAGGTGGGAATGTATTTAACAGTACATTAGGAGTTAGACACTTTGTATCCCACGGACCCCACTGTTACACCTTAGCGGTTGAAGGTGCGGAAAGTGCAAGAAGGCAGGAGAAGTTGAACAGTTAGTTGCATTCATCGTCGCATTTGTCGATGTATTTAAAGAATGCCACGACGCGCCCACCAACCCCTAGCCAACAACTTGCACCTTCCAAAGAACTGCATTCACTGCTCTCACAAACGGACATCACAGCGACAACGGCCAAACTTTCTGCTCTGCACAACTTCATAAAGGTGGCTAGTGCTCAACCCACCTTGCAAATTTTTTTTGCGAATTTTGCACACGCCCAACCGCTTTCTACACTCAAGTGTCTCCTTTCACTCCAACTCGCCTCCCTTTCATTTCGCCCCATCGCGTCCCTCTGCCACCCTCACCGACAGTTTTGCTGGTAGATGATGGACCACACTCTGACCTGTCCACTGTCCCCTTGACATTCTAACTGAACTCCCCTTGGCCAGAGAGGGGTGTTCACGGTTGACTGTGTCTTCCAGTTGGAGGCGTGCGCTAAATAATGAGGCTACTGGGATGAAGTGGAAGAAAGAAGGCGAGTCACATGGAAACATCTGATAAGGGGTTCCTCTTCGACACGGTGGTTTTGTCACCGCAAAGTCGCTCTGGCGTCCGCGCAATACGCCTTTTGCAGGAGGAACCTAGGCTTCACGGTCTCGTGGCATGGTGGGCAACTTGATGAGAGGAAGGGAAAATGGTGGGCATCTGGGGCGTTCTACATACCGGTGTAATCGGGGCGGAGTAAAGGACATTCACGTAAAAATTTATTAAAATTGTTTGGAGAAGGCATAGTTTGTGATTGGACTTAGGGGAAATGATTCGACAAATTTGAAGCAGGTGGCTCCGACCCTTTTGATAAGCCGAGTTCTCTGCAACCCTTCTATCATTGACGGCGATTTTGCTTAGACCTTGTAGGAGCAAGATCCTCTGTCGCCAACATCGGAGATTGTTGAGAAACTTAGTTTATTCAGAGAATCAGTGCGAAAGATGGGCAGGGTGCCACATGAATAAATTCCTTGCTAAGAACGTAATCGAGCTCTCCTTCAACCGGATGATAACATGGAGTGAAAGTTGATTGTCTTCTAAAAAATTACATATCAAAGAGCACGTTGTGGATCAGGAGAACGTAGCCCTTATACCTCTACAACAAATTTAAGTCCGATTAAGGGAATATTGTGGTGTGTATTGTGGAACACTCAAGGACTAATGGATTATGGCCCTGTGAAAGCGAACGACAGGCCACATTTGAAGAAGCATTGCCAGAAATAGGATGATTTCGTAATAGTAGTTCAAAAAAGAGGTCAACAATGTTCAAGAGGTAGGGCATCGTATTGTGTGAGAATAATGAGAAGCCACATACTGCTTTGGGGACTCGTCAAAAATTTGAGAACGAGGCCTAGAGATTCGCCGACTTGCAACCATTTGAATATCATTTGTTCTTGTCCCCACAAATTTTTATGGAAGGGAAGAGTACGGAAATAAAGAAGTCATTTAACAAGGACTGGTTTAACCTTTTACATTAACAGATGCAACATTTTCAAAAATGGGGTATACAAATTGTTGGTAAGTAAAATACAATATGGTTTACTTCCAAAACAGAGTGAACTTTTCGATAGACCTCAACCTGCTCCTTCTCCTCCCCCCTTGCCACCTCTTCATCCCTCCTCCTATTCTCCACTCTATTCGCACTCAAACGAGGTAGAGCCGTGGATGAGGATGAAACGACTTACGATACGGGCAGCATCCAGACTACTTTTTCCTCACCACAACTCCGTCCCCCGTAGCTTGCGCGACTCAGGCAGCAGGAGCTTTGGCGGACCGCATTCGCTCCACGGCATCCAGTAGAAGCGAATCGTCCCCATTTCCGCTCTTCCGTAAAAATGACCGGAGAACGTGGAGAAGTTCCCATTCTATACCTTCAAACCCTTTCATCTCGCTTCCTTTTCCATATGTTATTTTGGGACGGAATAAAAAAGACAACTCTTGGAAGTCTTCCATTTTACTGTTACATTTGACTGGTGGAAAGTATCTCTCGGGTGACATTATTTTCCAGAATGATTACCTCAGTGTATTTCGGCTCAGAACTCTACACATTTGTACACTGAATGGGCGGGGTTGACCAAACGAGTGATGGGGACCACGAGAGGCGTGTGGGAAACGAATGCGCAATTAAGGTGAAGTGCAAAAAGAAAGCCAACCACGTTGGTGGGGCGGAGATGAGAGAAGAAGGCGTTCAGGAGACAATCTGCATTCACCGACAACAGAATTATTTTCTGATAATCCTGCATTGCGCACTCTATGCGAGCTGTTTGTAGGCAGCCCACCGAGCTTGATCACCGCCATTCGATCACTCACGCTACCGTGTGGACGAGTATCGCATTGCAAAAAGCAAACTGCGTGTGGGTCATGTCGCGTCCAAAGCCTCGCGAGACCGACGAAGAAAATTGTCTTGAGCAAATTTGTCTCAATCGACAGGTTTGCAGGTGAGACTTGTTATTTTTCGTTCCAATCCTATACACTCCGTTCTGTCTGATTTTCGGCTAGCAGAGTACTCTTGTTGTTGCTTTGATCCGACAATCTGCTTCTTCAAGTCTCGCTCCACCGAACATCAGCTCTTATTTACCTACCGCCACTCCTTCGGTCCGCTACCTCTCAGACCTCAGGCCGAAAACCCAGTTGGCAGTCTGGGGAGCGAAAGGAGCATCTGCGAATACCGAGGTGTGAGGAGAAAGGAGTGAGGCGAGAGAGATAGGAAACGCAACTGAAGTGGGCCATTGAGCGGTTGATGGGGGAGGTGTCCTTACTGGCCACGCCCCTGGATAGGTGACGCGTACCTGTCTGTCTCTCTACCCTGTCCGTTCTAAGGAATGAGTGACATTTTTCGACGGATTTGACGGAGAGTAGGCAATACGCGTGGACATCATTTGCCACCTCTTTGGGCTTAAGTACTTACTTAGTCCCAACAGGCGTCTCCTTCAGCCCAAAAGGCTGTCTCATATGCGTTCACAACAGGGAAGAATGAGTGACCAGGTAACGTGGACTCTTCTTCCTTTTGTCTTGGGGAGTGGTGGAACACGGCGGAGTGAATGTGAGCAGGAAAGTTCCAACTAAAGGAAATGCGGGTGAAAACTCGAGAGGCTACCGTCGAGAGCCAAGTGGAAGAGAAAGTAATTGTTAAGGGAGGGGTAGTAAAAACGTGCGCCGCGACACGTCATCATTTGCTACAGTCACACACTTGGACCAAAAATGCCCGGGATTCATGCTAAACTCCAAGTGCTTCTTTTGTGAGCGTTAATTTCCTTCAGTCAGGGGCTTCAGTGGAGGAAGAAGAGGAAAACAGGGGAAGGAATTTGGCGATTGCGATTGCTCAAGTGCGTGGGAGTGATTGACGGCATTTGGCTGTATGGATGTCGAGCAAAATGCTGGTTTATGCGAAACGAGTTAGAGACTTTCCTCGAAGCTTAAACCCCACCATTGCATCAATGCTTCCTGACGCAGGCGCCGTACGCTCCGTTGTTTTCCTCATTCTCCAAGTTCCATGGGAAGGGCGCTTTGAACGTCGCAATCTTCCACGTCTATGCAAAGGCTGTCTACTCCGTGGAGCAGCAAGAGGACGCGAGTTAGGTAATGTCTGAAGCGATATGTATAATCTTCTGCCAACACTCTCTCGAATCACTCCACGGTGTGTTGGGTACACTGGGCAGGAAATCAGAAGTGTGATCTCACTTCGGTGAAGAGATTAACAACTTTCGAATTGAATTGCAGTAGGGTGTACATGATCTCAGTAACATACTGACTATCGCCTATGTGGTGAGTGCTACGCGAGGCTTCAATCAGGAAGATTGTTCTGCGAATAGATCTCATCAGCTGACATCCAGTCACAGTTGACCAGTAAGTCTTGATGCGACTGGACCACTCAAAGTTGACAGCTTGAGCTGCAGTCAGAAGGAACTAACTGATTTTTGTGCCTATTTAAGGCTCTGCCACGGGACTTCACAAACCGACCACGTAGGCGTTGCAAGCCGCGCTTTCGATTTCTTCCTATCTAGCTGCAATCTGCGCTCGGTGGTGTGAAAATGCTGTCTGCGGAGCAATCCCTGAGAGAAGCCATGTCGCCCATTTGCAAATGCTTGTGTACCAGTATAGAGAAGCCAGAGGAGATACAGTGTACTGCTTCGTAAATGTCCTTGTCCCATCGCATTCCTAATCATTTGAAGCACTCACCAGAGAGGAGGCTGAAGTGTGAAGAGAGGTGGAATCCCCCTTCTTCCCTCGAATATCTCCTCCAACCAGTAAATTCAACTTTCCACACGCCTTCTAGTCGGCGCGACTTCGTTTTGACACATGGGAATTAGGTAACCTTCCTCACCATTCGGCAGGAGATTTAAGTGCACAGTCGTGAAGGTGTGGACAGAAATGACCTTCTCCTCACTGTCGCAAGACGAGGTCATGAGGCTCGAGAAGCAAAATAAATGTCGAGGTTTGTTCTGCCTGCACAGCCTCGTCATCATGCTCCTTTATCTCGAAAGAGCTATAGAACACGAAACTGTTCGTGAACTTTAGTCTGGACCAGATAGGCACTGATCATCTAAGCGGTTGGAACACTTTCTGAGGCTGCACAGTGTTCGTGGTGGTGGTGGTGTTGGTGCAGACAAAATTCAGTAAGAGTCTCCCCTTCCGCGAAAAGGAGATATGAAGTTGGAAACTATTAGGCAGGTGTTTTTGTTTAAGCAGCCTTCAGATGGAACTTAGATGGATGCATTGTGACGTCCACCGGCTCATAGTGATGAAGAGGAGTAGGAAGAAAAATTGAGGACGACCACTGTGGAATTCGCTCCACCACACCAACGCTGTGGCATTGGCACCAACTTTACCGCATAACAATGCAGAACGACGTTTTGGGTCTTTGAGTTATTAATGGCATCTCCATCAAGTCGACGAACCGTTTTATCGCTTTTCCATTATTCTGGTCGTCCTCTTTTCCCTTCCTGCGTCTCCAACACTTTCACCCAATCACATCGGAAATTCTTCGACACTCAAAAGAAAGAGTTGTAGGGCGCATGTGAATTGCGCTAGTCTCCCACTCTGTAAGCAACGCCCACCGCCTCGCCGGCCCAGCACAGGTTGAAGGCGGCGGCCTTCGGCGTGTAAATTGTTTGAAGATTGGACCCCTCCAGGCAGCTTCACCAACTCAGTCAATTACTGCTGCCGCGTCTAATTACCAGACACATGGGTGGTGAGGAAATCCTCAGCTCACCGAGGACCACCAAAATTAGGCGGTTATATTTAATCGTTCACCAAAGATCTAATTATTTTTGGATGAACACCCACACGTAACTTCAGTAAATCAAACTAAATTTACGTGTGCAGCGCGTGTGCGTGCCTGTGCAGTCCTACCTACAGGGTTGGCTAGTAATTGAGGGCAGATGTTAAGAATGAAAACCCAAACAAACTCTATTCAAGATACTGACACCCCTCCTCTCCCTTTTATACTCCACTCTATCGGTCTTATGACACCCCAAATTCCGGCCACTTTGAAGCTCTAATGAGGTTTTCGAGACAACTTTGAATGGCTTGAGTTAAAAAAATCAGATGACTATTTCCACCCATATATATTACCTACTTTTGCAAGGGCAGATTCCTTATGCCAGTTCAAATTCGACCGACTTGTTTTCCAACTTGTGCTACTTAATTCGAATGAGTAAACTAAAATGTTTTGGTCTTGATGTTATTAAGGAATTAAACGTAGGGGAAAAATGTGCCACCATCAAAAGCGGTTCCTCATCGTCCAAGGAAATAAAATCAAGAGGATTCATATTGCACCTCCTGTCGTCTCACTTTGTGACGAGGGTCCGATTAAGCTCCTGCTCAGTAGATTTTCGTGCTCCAAGAGTTTGTATCGCTGTCAGGAGCACCTTCCGGCAAGCTGGCGTAGCAGGCGCATTAGTGCAGCGCGACAGGTTTTTGACACGCAATAGATAAGCCGAATATCAGCGAGCGGATTTCGAGGATGTAGACTGATGGAACCCTGTTCGAGTTGACCACCTCGAAGTCCCTCCACCTCCACCTCTACCTCTACCGACTCTTCCTAGAGCTCGTCCACCGCCATTACCCAGCCCAGAACAAAAATCCTCATTTCGCACCGCTTTGACACAGTTGGCCAGTTTGAGAGTAAGCAATTTATTAGCGGTACCCCTGAAATCTACGTGTTATAGTCCGCCCCAAATCGAAGGGGAAGGATGCCCGAGTTCAATGAAGCTCTTCCAACAGCTCGGGAATTTGCTCTATTAGAGGGCTGTCGGCACAGATCTCTCTGAAGCTGGGGTACTTTGCCATGGCCGAGAGCATGTCCATCTCCAAATCCTTGCCCTCGGGGTGAGCTGCTTGAGCAGCCGGCGTCAAGGCCTCCTGATTGGCCATGACCAAGGCGAAGCAGATGAGAATACTTAAGGGCTGCATTGTCGTGTGAGTGGTAATGAGAGACACACGCCTCTGTTCCCTCTTTCATACTCCCCTTTGGGCGGTCCAACGACCAATTACATTTGAGGATGAATTGGTCTTTCGAGGTTGGTCCATATTCATTCGAGTAGAGCTCTTAGACGTTATCTACTAATTGTTTGTCATAAGAAAGACTGGAATGTTTGACATTTTCCCTTGCCAGTCATTGTTGTCCTAGGGACACCCAATTCTTACCACTTTAAAGTCCTGGTGAGGTTTTCAAGACTGTGTGTGCTACTAGTTTGGGTAAAATACCAATGACTCTATTTCTAACCTCGCATATTACCTCCTCCCGCAAGAACGGATTCTGTCCTGCAGCACTAACTCAATTCACCTGTTGTCTGGTGACCATCAACTGCCGCGAAAAATTTCAACCGCTTACTTAACGCTAAATGGAGGCAAAGCCAAGCAAACTCAAATTTTACGTCTTGTCGGCTCACTTTGTGACGAGGGGTCCGGTAAACACCTGCTCAGCAAATTTTCATGCTCCATGTGCTTGTATCGCTGACAGGCGCCTCTTTCAGCAAGTTAACCAGGTAGGCGCTGCAATGCAGCCAGATGCTTTGTTGTTGATGTACACTAGAAATCTTATATAACATCAAGCTTTGTCCTCTTGAAATCAGTGGGCGAAGACCCTGTGACGTCTTGGGGAATAAATGTGTACGCGATTCCTTCGACTCTCCCGACGAACATGTGGAAGAAAGGGTTTGCGACAGAATAGTATGTCTCTCTGGTCCAGCATGGGGCGACAGGCTGATGGACCTCATGAACCCACATTTCTCCTTATTTAACCTGTCACATGAGTGACATAACGGCAGTTGTCAGGGCAATGAGCAAAGCTGCCTCATGGCTTTCATTGAACGTCAACCGTTATAACACTGTCGCTATAAATTATACCGGCTACCGAGTCTGTCTTGTCCACTTCCAAGTTGTTTAATGGAGTATTTCTATAGGCAGATTAGTCAATTAAAATGAAGCAAACTTCTGAATATGGCTTGGAATTACTGCCTACGTGGATGATATATGGCCTGTCACTGGTGTGTACCGAAATGTAATAACTCCTCGATTCGACTAAAAAGGTAACATGGTGTTCCCATGTTGACAGTATGGCCACCTGATAGGTAAGTTGCATGCATTAAAAAACCGTCTTTGGAGAAAATTCATGTGATTTAAGCTACTTCACTAAGTGAATAAATCTTGGGGCTTTTTCTCAGGATGTCTGAATATCCATGAAGTTTCCTATGAGATGTCTTAATTTGCGATTGTCTTCCCCATACTAGAGGACAATGACCTTCCGACTATCTCTCCTTTGTCTTCTGACCGTCGCCGTGCACACGGCCAGGGCCGAGTCACTCTACGACATGCAGAAGAAGAAGGATAATGAGGAGGAGGAGGAGGAGTACTAGGAGGAGGAGGAGGAAGAATAAGATAAAGACGAGGCGGATGCGAGTGGACCAGGGAATCAGCAGCAAACGAGGATTTCCAACTATAAAATCCTTAAATTTATGCCCCTGGGCCAAGTACGAAAGTGTAGGGGTCTGGAGAAACGCATCTTCTTGCTTCTGATCCACTACCTCGGCCTAATGGACCCCCGCGAAGCCAGTCTAGAGAAGTTATGAGGACTGAAGGCTGGGTTATCGAGACCTCCACACCAGTCATAGATCTGTTTCCCGCTTCACGTATTTAGCGCCTTTTCTCCCCGCAGGTCATCTTTCAGCTGCCATCCCTGTTCACCAGTAAATTTGACCTGGGAAAAAAACTGTGTCCATCTGCTCACCGAGGCAAGTTTTTTTTGGCGTCATAATGAGGGTGCTAAACTCTTCACGCACAGAGTCGGATACCGCGACTGTCTCACAGTTCCAGTGAGGGGGAAATTGACCGTCACACCCAAAGCCGATTTTACGCTAAAAAGGCTAACGTGTGGAGGTGTCAGGTGGCTGCACTCATGCCACCGTTCGAATAGGCAATCCTGAATTAGGCTCGGCATGACCAGGAGATGAGGCCAAAACTGAGACCATGCGATTGGACAAAATGGCCACAAGTGAGCAAATTCCCAGGAATAGAGCAGAAGAAGTTTTCACTGGTGGAATCGGCAGCCGCAGAAACCGCGGGTGTCATTCATAGGGTTTTTTTGCTTTTCCTAGTGGGCTGAGATGGAGAGATTTCCTCCTCGTCCAACTTTCGTCCCAGAGAATAACAGTCCCTGCAGAGGAAGCGGTTGAACGTGAGGCGATGCAGGTAAAAGAAGTAGAGGACTATGGGATAAACGCGAACAATGAGCAGATTAAATTGCCTCAACGCAAAAGTTTCATTCTCATAAATTCATGTGCGGTATAATATCCACGTCAGAAACCAAAACAACAGGCATAAGGCCGCGGTCGTGTACAGGAATGCTTAAATTTTCCCTGGATCTGAAGGAAATTTATTGCGATCACGTTATTTTTGTATTCACTACTTAACAAATAAGAGTGGTTGTACCGAACGCGCACATGATTCTTCTCGAGACTATTTGTAGTCCTTTCAACATCCACTCACTTGCTGCTAATACGACTGCAGATGACACCATTTTCTCTGGTGGCCAAAGCTCAGGTGAGAGATTCTCTTCCCCGGACACTTGGCCTTGAGATGCACATTTCAGAGCCCATTCCTTGTTACACTTTGTACTAATCGCCCAAAGGCAATTGTAATCAAAACGACTAAGCGACATCTTCACTCGTGGGTGGTAGATGAAGCTGTGATCGGGCCACTGTCGCAAGCCACGAAAGGAGGCTACCTTTCCGCTGGTAGCGTGCGAATATGGTAAATCGCTGGGATGAAGTATGGCAAAGAAGGCGAACCACATAAAAATATTTGGTGTGGTGTTCCTCTTCCATATGTTCGAAACAGGTTGGGGATTTTGCTTGTCTCAAGATCACCCTGTTGTCTCCGCATAATACATGGCTTGAAGTCTATGCATTCAGCAGGAATCTCCTTCATAGCTGCATTATCTAATTGACAGCAGATCCGGGGAACATCTCCATTGTGTCCTTTCTGCCTGCTCCACTCCACCATTACTCACGTGAGGCGACCGCATTCCCGGCAATGTCCAACTCCTATTCACGTCTTCAGACTGCAAGCACTTCAGGCATTGTAACATGAATGGGAGGGCGAAGTAGCCGGTTAATGCGCCAATGTCCTCGTCCACACTGGACAACTTCTCTTCTCCACACCATCACAATTGTCCGATATATGGAAAGCCTCTTGACAATATTGCTTTGTTCACGCAGATACCCTCCTTTTCTTAACTGCTTATTGCAGCCTCAAATGCCTCCTCCTCCTCTCTCCTTGTCAACTCGCACTAAGATCAACTCATATGGGACGAGCCAATTACCTCTTTTGGCGACCTCATCTTTTCCGATGAGAAGAAAAAAGAGATAAGGATGCATCGCTAGGGGGCTTCAATGTGATCTTCGGGTAGGCAAGAGAACAGACTTTCTAGCACTTCACCCACCATCTCTTTTTAAAATTATGATCAGTTGGCTCCAGGCTACAGCAGGTTCATATTAGCATCTACGTTATAAATGACTCGGTCTGGCCACCATTATGCCAATTCGCCCGATATGTCAAGTATTAGAATGGCAGTTGAGGAAAGTGCTTTCGTCTCCACGATGCCATCCATAACGCAAATATTCACCTCAACCATGCCATTTCAATCAAATATTTATTTCGATAGCCAGAAGTCCACTTTAACGCTTTTTGCCCCGAGACATTCGTTCCGGTTAAGTCACTACTAATCCCCACAAGTTTCCGCACTTTCGAATGTCCTTTAAAGACAATGCGTTGTCCACGCTGCTACTTGCCTGTCTCTCAGCTATTCACTTCTACCTTCAACGCTCTTTCATTATTGTCTCCAATTCCAGTCATCATCTCTTCCCCAAAATATACTAAATAACCCCACATACATCACGTACAGACATACATCACGCCTAGGAGGATAATGAGAATTTCCACATTCTAAATGAACCCCACTGCCAACTAACAAATGCCAACCTAATTATACCAATGGTACAACACCCACGCCCAATATGATAAGCACAAAGCCAATCAATCCACTTACTAGCCTTATAATTCCTACTGACAAAACTCTCTAACTCGACATCAAGTCCGCATAGTAAGAAGAATATCCTTTCACCCAAGAGACTCTAAAAGTAAGCAAATGAAGCCATTAAATACACACGCACACATATGTATATACACACTTACATTACAATCATGTTATTGCAGCCACAAAAGAAAACTTTTCGGCTGTAGTTCAATCACTGGTGGATTAGCCAAGAAAAGCTACGAAAACGTGACTTGATGTCATGTAAGCTAACCAACGCTTGCCATCTGATTCCATAATAAGCGTTAAAAAATCAAATCTTATTAATAAACAAGTACATTATTATTTCAGTTGTATAAGTAGCAACAATAATAGCAACAAGGATACATTTCTTAATAGTCCTAACTTCATTATGTAACCACTTATAAATGTAGAATCTATGCTTTTAGCCTCAGCAAGAGCCACAGGTAAACAAGCATGGAAAGGAAATAATGAAGCATCGGTGGTACAAAACAAACACTTCAAAAGAAAACAACCAAATATGTCCTATTGCGCTTTCACATATGGATAAAATGGTTCTTCATTGATGACAGATAGATGGATAGATAGACAGATAGAGACAAAGAGATTAAAATCAGAGGAAGACTAGTGGAAAATAAGAAACAGAGAGAATTCTGACCAGCAAGAAAACTTGCAAAACAAGGAGAATTGTGGACAAGTATACTCCTCCAAGGTTAAAAGGAAGGCGAAATAAACAACTTTGTTCAACACAGTGAATTATTGCATACAAAAGGCAATAAGAATAGCAACATACGATAAGAAGAAACAATAAGAAAGCACCAACATACTCGAGCCTACATGTCAGGGATATTCACGGCACCAAACTTCCGCATAGGCAGTAACACCCAACAAAGTACCATAACAATACCTTCTCAACACATGTAGACACAAGGAAACACACCAACCGACCAAACAACTCAATCCCCATATATCAAACTTTAGAATGTCCGTTGGACAAAATGTTTTCTCTACAATTCCATCCACAATTCAAATATTCACCTAAACTATGCCATTTCAACAGCCAAAAGTCCATTTTAACACTTCTTCCCATACTTCACCCATCGTCCACACGAGACATTGTCGTCCTTTGTCCAAATCATACCCCTCCTCATCATTCCTCATGATTTTGCAAGCCTTTTCAAAACAAAGCTTTGCCCATGCGATGAAGAAATTCCCGCTGAGTTCATCCACAAATGACCTTTCCATTCTCGCCATTACGGCAGGGGACCCAATTGCATATATGCATGTCTACATGCGCGGTACCTGGCTGGAGGCGTCGGCCAACTATGATGTGGGTTCTAACAATTTACGCTCCTCATCATGGCCCACCACCTAACACCCCTTCAGCTTACATTCTTCTATCTCACTCATGACTCCTTCCCTTGAACACCCTAATGCATCTAGTTCTAACCTCATCCAAAATAGACTGTATAAACGCTAGCCAAATACAAGAAACAGATGGTCAATCACCAACTCAAAACTCAAAGAATGGTGCAGCAATACCGCCTAATTCCAAAAACAATAACCAGCGCCTACTATCAGATTTAATAACAGAAGTTAACAAAATCCAACACTATACACGCAACAGTCAATATATTATTGTCTTAAAAACGAAGTAATGACAACGAGATACACTTAACCTTAACTTCATGCTATAACCGTCATAAAATACATAATGTATACTTTTAGCCGCGACATGGAACGTAGGTAATTTAGTAGGGAAAAGAAATAATGCAAAATCAGGACGAAAACAGATGTCAAGAACGTAAGTGCTGTTAAAAATGCTCCATTACACCCACACTCATTGAAAAGTAATTCTTTTTTACTGACAGATGTGGTCAAGCTGAAGGAAAACTAATAAGTAGAAAGCAAGAAGCCGTTCATAACAATTTTCTAGCATCTTGTCCTGCTTCCACGGGTACCAAATCCGAGTAAAATGGTCAGTTTACTCGGCAACTTATTACAATATGCCTTGAGGAGGGCACTCGTAGTGGGAGAAGATGGCTTGCTCACAATAATCACAACCCACAATTTCATTACTTCAATCAAAAACGTGCAGAGGCCCTCATACCTCGGCGCAGTTGACTTGGTGTCAAGGATAGATGCTGGGATGTTGGCTGGTAGAATAAAAGAAGAGAAATCACGGCGAATGGTGTTCACTGGTAACTGTATGGCAAACTGTGTGGAGGAGAATGGCCTAAATGCATTGAATTACTCTAAAGTGGATGTGGATGTGTGTCATGATTGCATTGGGGTAGGCGAAAGCATAGTGTGATCAAGCTACGTAGTGGGAGTTTGCACGAAATCGATTGTCGAATTTGTGCTAAAGTCGGAGAAAAGGATATGTGGGAAGAAGGGGAGTGTCGGTGAAGGCGAGAGATGTTGAGTCAAATGCTCAAAATGGTGTGTTAATGAAGGCGAAAGTAGATTATGACTGAATTACATATTACTTTTTTAGACGGGTCGCCATGCCCAATTTGTAATCTGATAGCAGAAATTGGAATGTTGGCTGATGGGGCTCTTCTAGCTCAAGTCAATTTGTCTCGGTCTCAAGTTCAGAGTGAGGGGGATTTTCTTCTTACTTCACTGATTGGTGAATGATCATGTCTTTAGCCCATGATCGTCTCTTTGAGTGGGTTCAAGTGCCATTGCTATGAGCTGGTAATTTAACGTTTCTCAGGGAAATGTCCCGAGGCTACAGTAACTTGACGTGTTTTTCTCTATGATACCTTACAAAAAAAACGACGTAAGCCAGAAAATTTTTGACGTGTTCTTGTTGGATAGTCTTTCAGAGAATAAGCAACTCCACTTGATTGCTCTCCGTACGGTGTTTCTAGGCGAAGCCGATGGACCTCAATCTTCCTACCCCTTCCGAGGCCAAAGTTCGGCGCCGATGAGAACGGCGGAGGTATTTATGTGCAAATGACTTCTCCACTTGCGGGTATTTGAAAAAAGGGGAAAGGCAATGGACAGAGGCCTTAAAAAAAACACTTTCGTGTACGCGATTATCTTTGCAACCTACTTACCTACCTGCTTATTTAACTCCAATGACAACAATTCTATAAGTATACGGTAAACACACATGCCATCACGTGTTGCATGTAGAAGATAAGTACTTTGAGCAAAATCGGCTACAAACGGCCAACCACGCTGCCCAACGCGCTGGTGGGCTATAAGGCGGGAGAAGACAGCGTGCAAAGAGCTTCTAGACAATTCACTTCCCTCGCACTTGAGTTCATAATGACATTTGTTGCTATGGGTAAGAAGTTTCCGTACCAAATGCTGAGATAAACTTAAGAGCCTCTTTGGACTTGATATTTTTTTTTGCATCACCTCATACGGCAACTGTAACTTGAGCCAACGCACAGAAGGCTGCCCTCAGTCGCTTCCACATTCACCTGTCTTTTCCCATCACAAGGAGAGGAAGGCGTCGAAGCAGTTTACTCTTCAACCCAGACCATTACGCCTGACGATGCTGATCCTATCCTCCAACCCCGGTCCCTTTTACACATACCTGCTACCACCGCGTGTTTACCTTCACACTTTTCCCCGGTATTGCCACGTCACCCTTAATCAGTCCTTGTGCAATTCCGTCTAAACACAATGCGGTAGTTCCAGATTCACACTTTTTATGACCTGGCCACACCATTAGCCCATTCTCTCTCCTGCGATACCTTTGTGCAAATGTCACATCTCTACTGGTTCAGAGGCCACCTGCAAACTCAATTACTTGCCCTCGATATCCAACGGTTGAGGGTGAATAGACGGCTTTCTCTCCCCTAGTCGCCTTCGTTCCTCCATCCCCTTTGTCTCTTCTGTTAGTTCGCTTACAAATCCCCTCGTTTGCTTTATTAGAGTTCTCCGTCTTCTTCTTTCGACTAACAACGCTTATGGTCATCCTCCAACTCCTACTTTGAGCCATTATCATGCATGAAGTCGAGTGTGGCCTTACCGCTTCACATCGCGAGCACTTTCCTCTCACTTGAAACTAAGGCGAGGCCCCGTTTGCGGTAACCATTGATTTCCGCTTCTAATCATTTTTCTACGCATCTTTGGCGCGGATAAGTGCAAGCTGTCGTTGCATACACAATACCGCAGTCAAGCCGAGAAGACGTACAAAGCAAAGTATTTCGCCTTCTCTCCAATAAACATCATAGTCACCTCACTCGCTGTGTGAATTTCGCCACCTCGCCTTCCATCTCGTATGGGTCGGCAAAAAGCAAAATTCCCTACAGGTCAGTCAACGCCTCTTCCCATTGGCTTGCCTCCCCGCCTGTCAGGTTGTTGGGGAAAGGCGGGAGTCAGCACCGTTTCACCGCAAGCCAGCAGTCACGCATTAGAGCGTAGGGCGACTGTGAACAAGTGACTCCTTCTGACTGCATCTCGCCCTCACCCTCATAAGAAATGGCGCTTGCTTTTCTAAGTTTCTTTTTCACGTGTCATACCAAAAGACTGCGAACATTTGCTTCACACACCTTTCACCCGAAAAGCGGCCACCTTCTACTCGCCTATATCCACAATCCCCTTTCCTCACACAATCCTGCAGCCACTTCTTTATCGTCGATGAATAAAGGAAGTGGAGTACCCCAGCTTCATCAATAGTCGGTTGGGCGCACTCAGTAACTCATCAAATGGTAATACATCGGTGAACCATGGCTTTCTGTGTCCACCCTGCCAATCACTTGTCACCAGCCTAATGGAGGAGTCTTGATGACAGGATAACCGCCCACAACTCAGTGCCCTCGCTGACCTCTTCGTACAAGCCCCAACCACTCGGGGAATACAGAAGATAACGCATGCACAAGCCCATACCCCAACAACAAGTATCCACTTCTACGAAGATTGAAGCCTTCGAACTTTGCCACATCCCTTACATACGCCTAAGAAAATGTAATCAGCCTAGCTAATATCCCCTTAAATGCAAATGCTTATCTACTCTGATAGACAAGGATGCCACATGCCTCTTATTTCACATTCTACCATTCAGGGAATAATGACTTCAATAGCAAACCTTACCTTTAGTGTCGATTCGATGAGATATCTCGTGCAAGTCATTACTATCAGTAATCGTAATATATGATTCCATTCAAGGTATCACCTCCCTGAGAGCCTCACTTCATAACTAGTCATTTTTAGAGTGGACACATTAAAAAAGGGAAGTGTCTTCGCTGTCAGTGCATGTGAATGAAGTTGCTTCGCGTCACACTTCGTAATGACGCTCAATCCTACCACCTAAAGGCATGGCGTTGTGAAAATACGCGGGTTACAAAATAAAATAATGAAGGATATTACTCAAAATTATATTCCATAGTAGAGAGATGACTTGATTCCTACCTCGAGGGCAGCATCAACTATAGTCCTAGGCGGTTAGGCCGAGGGGATACACCGCAATTCCTACTTATTTACTCACACATACACAAAAAATTCTATTTTCGGATGAACTGTGAAGACTAACCTGCATGCGTTCGTTCACCACACTTGAAGTGCCAATATACTCAATTCTTATCTTTTCAGATAATTCCACATAAAATGAAGCCATGTCCAAAAAGCAGAAGAATTTAAAAGATGCCAACCCGAAGACGGATCTGACACCGTTGTGGAAACACATTTTGCATCAAATAAGCTACGTCAAATCCTCTACGAAATAGGACTCAGGATAGGCATGCAACACATCTTGAACGAATTGTCCCTAGGGGCTTTATTTGACGGTCTCTCGCTCCGGTACGACGTGTAACACCCCGTCGAGTCTGTGAGAGTCATCTTTCGAGTAAAGATACTCCAAACTATGCAAAGCCATACGAATCCTCACTGTCCAACAAATATATATCATATGAGACTCGAATCGTAAAGCGGCCTCCTTTTCTGCAGCACGCAAAAGTACTTCCACAAGAATGGAAAAATACGTCCAGAGAAGTTCTTTGTCAACACGCAAAGTCCTATTTGGTTTTCGGTTGCCAGCAATGAAAGTGACAAATGTCTGACTAACGAAGTTTGACTTGAATAGGCACAAGTCCACTGACTCAACTATTTGTTCTTCCCTTCTCAAAAAATTAGCACAGCCACCCCACGCATTATTACGTACCGCCTGCAGATCTCGTTAGGATTTATCATCAAAAAGCGTTCTTGATAAATACTGAAGCAACCAGGATAGGCAATCATACATTCACAAACGAACCAGCTAACTCCCAGCACCGTGCACAGCGCATCCTCGGCCGCACACAAATATCCCTGACCGCACAGTCCCCACTCACCTTCGCTGCATTAAAACAATCCATTGGTCCCTCTTAAAACGGACACAAAACTGCATTTCTTTATTGTTTTCTAAAAAAATGCTACTGTCCTAGCTACCTTCACTGCCGCAAATGAGTATATCGAATTATTTGCCATGTCATTATTCATTACATTTGTGTCCATTCTACTTTGTTCAATATCACCCAGCCAAGTTGCTGTAATGATGTTGAGTCTGTGCGTGGCGCATTTCATATTACCTGAGACAACCCCACTCCACAAAGCAATGCGGCGATTCATAATACATCGTCGTAATACAGTTGGCCACTGTGTCACGCAAGCAGGGGACAATGAGTTATGAGAGAAGCCGTCTCATCGTGAGGACGCAGATATTTAGACTGAGCACCGACACACGCCGGAATGCATCGCGACGAGTTTAAAGAGAGATTTAAGCCAAAGTTGTAACATCGAAGGGTGGGGATTGTGTTGTGCAGGGAGTAGTAGGAGAAAGAATGAAGCATTGAATGCCAAAAAGGGAATGGAATCAGAACGAGGCCAGACTAGTGCTCTTTCACGAAAGCTTTGCTGGAGAGTGTACTAGGTATGGAGAGAGCTGAGTCTTTCACCACCAGCACCAGCACCCCCACCACAAATAACACTCGCATATCAAACTACTCCCCTCCTCACCTTTACTTTTCCACCGACTCTACTATTCTTCATGTGCTCTCTCGAATCAATCAATGCCTTCCTGAATATACATAAAATCCTAACATTTACGAAACCCCATATCTGCATCTTAGAATATATTTTTGGGGATTACTTTTGTTTTCATCTCCATTTACTCCGCCACAGACACAAAGTGCACTGAGTCGATTTTACTGAGGTTCCGCGATATGCGAGTGTCAATGTCAACAATAGCCGAGTAGCGACTGATTTGGATGAGTCATAGGCGCAAGCATATCGACCTGACTGTTACCCACTCACAAAAAGGAAAAAAGATATCCTGTGAGAAGGAAGCAGTAAGTGGGCCTCCATTTCAGTAGTGCAAATTTATTCGTCCGGAGAAATGGGCAAAAACGCCTCGAATCGTTCTTCACCAGCAAGAGCTACTTAATTGGTCCTCGGTTGTTCACAATGAATTTTACATGCTTGAATAATGAGAGCATACGATATGGCGTACAAGTGAACTCACGTAACCACCTGTGCTTCCCCTCCACCCAACGTAACCCCACGGCCCCTCGTTATACGTTACTTCCCACTCTCCCGCACGCATATGCTGGGCAGTCCACAGCAAAACAAGCACAGGAGGCGGGAAGCTATGCACTTCTACAATGCAGACAACAGGAGGCGAAGAGTCACGAGGATTGGCGATGAGGAGGGAGAAGACGAGAAGAGGCGAGAGGAGAAAAGAGAAGAAATGCAATTTGAGCGTGACTCACTTTGCGAGGAGAAGATTGTCTGTTGCCCACACGGGCATCCAGGGAGGGAATGGCCACCTCGTCAACGAGTGACGGCAAATCCCAGCTTGTAGAATTCCTCTCCTCCTGCTCGTCCTCCTCCTCATCCGCCTCCAGCCCCGATATCGCCATTAGTGGCAACAAAAGCTTTGCCCACAGCCCCGAATCCGCCTCATCCATCTTCTTGCTGCCTTTACCGCCCACTACCTCATAGTCCTGCCTACTCCAAGGCGAGGCTCTCCACTCTGACGCCGAGCCTGATCCACCTGCAAAACCAAGTCTATTAACCTCGAGGACGACGATGAGGAGGACAACGATGAAGAGAGGGAGAGGAGGATGTGAAAAGTGGCTTCTGCACCTTTACTGCAGCAAAGCTTCTTACCTCGGAGTAGGTACTCCGTTAAGGTGACCGAGGTCCACGCCAGGCACCACGCGTTTAAGTTGAAGTATAGCCAGTAGGACAGCAAGAAAAGTTGGGAGATGAAAACGAAGAGGAGGGTAATTGCAAACGTCTCTACGCTAGACAACATCCTTTGGGCAGCAGATGGCCTTACTTCCATCGACTCAAGGTCGCTTCTCATTCAATCGGAGGTTCACCAAGTCCTGCTTCTTCACTCTATCCCAAATAAAACATATTTGCTGTCGATTTTGAGGGGACTCCATTCCACTCCTGCAGTTGAGCCTACTATTTCGCCTTCACCTTCCGACCTGATGTTGAGCGCAGACCTCCATCGCTGATTTTTATTTACTTACCGTCATCGTGGAATAATGCGCAATCGATTAGTTGAGGATTTACTTGACTGATTGCGAAAATTATAATGATTTTCGCCTTCAAATCGAATTTGAAATGTGCAAACACACATTCTATTCATAAGTGTCGTTGCTTCCCTGTGAATTGCATGATGGGCCAAAAGAATTCGTTGATCTGATTTTGTGGCAATGTGAAAATGAGAGAGCTGCGAAACGTTTGGTGAAGTGCGTGAAAAGGAGATAACCAACACCTCCACGCATTCGTGGCAGCGTCGAGTCACCGATGTGTGAGACCGACAAAGTGGAGAAGGAGGAAGAAATCTCGTCTCCACCTGCAGTCGCGTCCGACAACAGTCTACTCAGGTCCTGTTACCTCGTGGACTGGATGGAAGAGGAAAAGGTGTGTGGAGAGAATGTGGAAAGCTTTGAGGCCTCCTGCCCATGATTACTACCATTAGGCAGGCTGGCATTCTTCCTCATGACGCATGACAATTCTTTTAACAGTCGGCTAAGCAGTAGCAGTCTGAAGCATCTCATCCGACTCCTGATTGCTCGAGGCTGAATACGAGGCCGAGCAAGAGAGGAGGACAGGAAATGGATTGAACTTCTCTCTTCCCGAAAGGACTCGTCCTGAGGGTCTTTCGTCAGTCTGCCAATTAGCGCTTGTTCCTGAGGCGGACAGTGGGACTTGGTCGTAACAGCGACGCTTCATCTCTCAAGCTCTATTCGGCACACGAATATTCGACTGTTGATTTCCCCTTAAGCTTCTGCAAAACGACATGTGTGTCAGATAGAAGCCGAAGGAAAGCAAAAATGCTTGCAACTAGGCTCCGGCTACGTATATCACCCTTACCATATATCCGAATACAGATAACTCTCGGGGAAAGGGAAAGGAGGCGAGGAAGTGATGGAGCATGGGGTGGACAGAGAAAGAGGGCATGGCCTTAACTTTGTTCAATTTTTCTCCTTTTTTTCCTCGTTCTGCGTTGCTCCCCACTCTCCCGCACGCATTTGCTGGGTAACTCATAGGAAATAAGCACAGGAGAGGGGAAGCTATGCGCTTCTACAATGCAGACAACAGGAGGCGAAGAGTCACGAGGATTGGCGATGAGGAGGGAGAAGACGAGAAGAGGCGAGAGGAGAAAAGAGAAGAAATGCAATTTGAGCGTGACTCACTTTGCGAGGAGAAGATTGTCTGTTGCCCACACGGGCATCCAGGGAGGGAATGGCCACCCCGTCAACGAGTGACGGCAAATCCCAGCTTGTAGAATTCCTCTCCTCCTGCTCGTCCTCCCCCACATCCATCTCCGGCCCTGATATCGCCATTAGGGATAACGAAAGCTTTCGCCACCGCTATGACTCCGCCTCGTCCATCTTCTGGGTGCCACCACCGCCCACTGCTTCACCGTTCTCCCTACTCCGAGGCGAGGCTCTCCAATTAAACACAACGACGGCGATAGTGATGATTTTAGCCTCCAAATCGACTTTACGATAAAATGTCCTCACCGCTGTCGATTGTGTGCAAGGCATTGCGGCTGAATGCCCTTCTGGATGGCAGTTAACAATCTTCATTTGACACTGGTGCAAATCACTGGTTAGCATGAAAGAAGATTCACTGGCCAATCGGCGAGGCGATTTCCTTCTCTCTCTTGTTGATATTGCACCTCGCTCACTTCACGCCGATGGAAAAGATCAAGCGACTTTCAATTATGGCGCAGTGTACCTGAATGCCAATCACCTCTCGTCAACTTACAAATCCCGTCCGAAACATCCCCGTTCTCGTCTTCCTCACAAACCACTTTAGGCCTTTGGTTAATGTCGACTTTCTCCTCGCCTTCCTTATTTTCAGTGTCTTCCTTCCCAGAAGTTGTACGATTGTCCGCACTTGGAGCTCTGATGAGCAGACAGTTGACCGACAGAACTGCGATCGGGTGTGTCGACTTCCAGAAACCCTACACTTGCAGGTTAATAACTGGTGCAAAGACCTTGTTATTGTCGCAACTGTTCATAATCAAGAGGTATGGTCGGGTAAATATGGAGAATGTGGCAAAATTCCCGTTTGCAGAGGAGTTAATTTGTAACAGCACTCACTGCAAACAGCGCATTCTGATCCATTCTGCTCCATTCTGCTCCCACCCTTCCCATTCGACCCCAGTCATCTACCTCCCAGTCAATGCCTCTGCTCAGCCACCGCTTCGTATGACAAAGCCGAAACGCCCACGATGGAAGTGATGCCAACGACGATGGAGGATAGGCAGAGCACGCAATATTCCTTCATTCGCGTCTGCCTACATCGGTTTCTAGCACCCACCGACCAGGTAGGACTCCTCGGCGCCGCCACACTGGTGGCGTCCGGCCACTTCTGTGCAACGAATCAATTCAAACACTTCGTCGCAATTTGAAGTAAAATAGAAATGCACAATTTTATTCTAAATTTATCAGCAAGAATTCTGAACGCACCTGACAACGTGTGTGTCTCAGCCACAACTGAACAAGAACTAAACAAAAATGAACATTTCGAAACTGTCAAACTAGCAGCGAAGGTGATCGTTTAATTCAAGAAGCACACGTGCGAAGGTTCCCTCCTTCTCCTCCGGACTGTACATCGAGCGTTTGAGGCGACACATGGTGTGTCCTTCTTCAACCTTTGCCACTCTCATTGCTACACTCATAACCACCAACAGAGTAGATGCTGCTCCCATGTAAGACACTAAGTTTCGAACGAATCAGAGTGTCCGCGTGTTTTACACTGTCACCTTAGATGCTTTCTCCTCAGATGGAGCACGGAGTTGGTCGAACTCACTAGCCTGCGGCAAAACGAATTCCTGACTACATGGGGCGGAGCGGATACGATACCGTGTAGATGGCTGAAGTGAAGGACGAGGGTTGCACTTTTGTGATATAGGTACTTGACAGACGAAGACCGGACCTTCTCTTCGTCAAAGGAGGAAGGCCTCACCACCGAACACTCACCGCTGAGCATCATATCTCACGTTTCGTTGACACAGAAAGTTGGCCACGAATTTCTTTTCCGGTCGTGGTCCTCAATGAAGCCTTCCTTTCTGACATGCCCAATGCAGAGGAAAATGGCTACTGGTACGTCGAGGTAATAATAGTGGGGTGGAGACTATAACAGCAGTGAGCTCTCTTCTTCCAGCGACTCACATTCAGCTGTCACATCCGCACCACTTTGACACAGACTGGAGCATAAGAGTCGAGTTGACATGCGTCACTACGAATTACGTCGGCTGTGCAGATGTCCCCACGCAATGGCAAGCAAGAGGACTACGGGAAGACACACGCAATGCTGCATGGCAGGAGGAGCCTGGTCTAACGCCTACTCTTATCAGTGGACTGCGTCTCTTACTAGTGTGCTTGTAAGTGAAGTCTGCCGAATTGCAGCAGCCGATGCAATTGACTAGAACATCATCTCCCAAGCTGCGCGGTCTATAGGGAGCATCTTCAGCGGCTTGGACTGAGGCTAATGTGCACATTGCCGACATATGCCTTGATCGGTTAAAGGGTAAGAGCCTTGAAACCTATCAATCTCAGAAGCTTTGTTTCCAGTACCTCTCATCACCCATAAAAATCTGTCGCATGGTCCAGCACACAATTTCACTTAACGGCGTCTTCTGAGCTCAAAGGAGAAAGCTTCCGATTTCGCAGGCTTTTTTCCTCTGTATGTAATGCGGATACCCATATACCCAGAGTTGTGATTTACCAGTAGAGTCTATTCGACAGCACGAGGAGTTCATGGCAGGAAAGAGTAGGGGAAGAAGTGTGCGTAGCAGTTGATAGACGACGATGTGTTGAACGAAGATATTGTCAGTGCCTACCCGAGCGTGTATCGTTGTTCGAACACTTTTGCGTCGCACGCTTAGGGATGTCGTTATTCCATGACATCTCCATTAAATCGACGCCCGTGAACGGAAGCGTCAATGAGAACCCGTATCTGCAAGTACGCTTTGACCAAATATTGCGAAGCTGCGCACATTCGCCGGCTTCCTTTTATAGTCAAGGTGAGATGAAGAGGAAGGGAAAGAAAATTCAAATTGGACCTCGCGAAAATGGGGAGGGGGGAGATGTAAAGGGGAAGGAGGTACTAACTATAGATGTTAAAGAAATTGCTGAAGCTCGCATTACATGGAGAGGAAGGAGAGCCGGTGACACCCTCATTTGACTCTGGTAACTCCTGATGTGTGCGATCGAAGTTTACTTCGTCCGCCCGCAGTTGAGTGCTAGCAAATTTCCTCTCCGTCGAGGTTAGAGGACGCCACTTACACATGACATCAACCCGACACGACGATTTAATCGGCCTATGCGGAAAAAGTGCTTGAGTATTAATTTTCAAATCTTCTTCATTCACCTAAAAAAGGGTTTCGTGGGTTGAGACGAGATCTACCGAGGGCGCTTAGCAGGCATAATTTACACAGTAGCCGCTTTCTGTTACCTGCAAAAAAAGATACTTTTACCGTAGGTTTGTCTTTCCCCTCCGTGCCTATTTTGTGCGCAGAATTCCTTCGTACCCGCGATCCGGTCGATGAGTCGAAACCGTTGGTATAGGATGGAGACTGACACTATTTCGCTTGATAACACTTCAAGGCAGTGGTTGTCTTTACCGGGAAGAGAGTCAGACAGTAGAAGGTTCCGTCAATGGCTAGATGCAAAGAAAAATGCTGATCATCGGGGAACTAGCGAGGAGCGAACTCCCCACATTGCGAGGACAGTCGCCCGTATCGTTCTTCTCAACCGATTTTTATAGTTCCGTGTTGAGTCAATTTAACTGCAACTCGTCCACGGAATGCCTTTTGTTTAAGTTGAGTTCAACAAACTGCCATTCATCCACCAACTGATCCTTGCTCGCACGTCAGACCGACTTCCCACGGTGACCATCCATCTGCTTGGGGTTGGCATGCGTTTCACTGCGTCCCTTGACCGCCTGACAAAATACCTTGTTACCCTCCAGTTCACTAAGTCCACTCGAGTGATGTCCTCTTTGGAATTTAGATAACACCGAGATGAGTGAATCAGACTTAGTAAGATTCCACGCGCAGATGGGTTGCCTCTAGTGCGTCCATGATCGGCATGATTAGGAACATCTCGTAGGCGGTTGTGTGGGCATGGGTTGACAGTTGAGACAGAATAGCTGGTTGGTGACTAGCCACAAATCATTCTGTTCTCCGAGAGTAGCGGTAACGTAATTCTTAAATAAGCCCTGTTTGTTGGAAACATGAGATGGTAAGAAGTTCTTCAAGAAACCGCACATTCCTTGAGTCGTTTAGCGACAACAGGTAAACCCAACAAATCATGCATAACAAAACGAAATACAAACTGTCGGACAAAACCAGTTTAGATCATATTTGGAGGAACCGAGATGAAATAATTTAGGATGACATTGTGAGGTCGACCTCGGCAGCTACTATCTAGCAGTCGACGTTATCTCATCGAGACATCTCACACACATTATTCACATGCGATGATATGGGACGGTCGTACGAAGCACGCGGTTAGAAGTCATGACGGATCTTTTCCGGCTCCATCTTTCTCTGACGGGATGACGGTTGTAACCACAGACCCAACGGTTAGTCGTGTGATAAGTGAGAGTCAGTCGTTCTTCCCTCTAGCCTATGCGTACCACATGTCGCATTATAAGGAGGAGGTTTTCTCTAAGGACGTCATGTTCAACGCCGATTGTCAAGACTACTCGTGTGCCAAGACACCATTATGAGGATGACGCTCAGGTACGAGGATCCGCCGTTTCACCAAGCCCATCAGCACCATGGGTTCCACCAATGGCTGGAGTCTAGTGGGTCCCGTGCCAATCGACATTAGACAGGATCGAAAACCGCAACAAAATGTGTAATCGAGCTTGTTTCCACCTCATTCCAAACCAACATAGTCGCAGGTTGGGGGACGTTAACGATCACTTTTAGAAATTACTCTGATGTTGACTTTGTTTAGTCAGGAGTGAACAAGACTCTGTCTAACTAACTAACCGGCCAGCCTCAAACGGCGTTAGTATCGTCATTTCTTGGGCATGCTTTATGCGCGCGTGAGGCAGCGCCACCACTCGAAATATTTCCTCTTCCTCCAATGATCAACACATATCATGCGAAGAAAGACAGTAGGTGTAACATGTCAATCCTCATCCTAATTGTGAGCATATGTTGCTCTCTTCGTCTTCTGTCTGGCACGCATGCCTTCTGCTCCCTGCCCTGATAACCACAAGTCCGAACTGGCCGGACAAGGAATGAACACTGAGAAGGGGAATTTTAGCAATGGTTCGATGCAGGCAAGTAGCCTCGGCAGCTGGTGGAGACAAGTAAATTTGGGGAGAGTGTGAACGAAGGCTATTTGCATCACACTTAGAGGCGCTTTATCCCACCTCGTAAAGACATGTCGCCTAAGGACATCAGAGTCAACTTCGCAGATATCCTTAACGCTCTTCCAAGCAGCATTCGAAGAAGTCATCTGGCACACCCCATGCACTCTGCCTCTCTCAAGTTCTGCCTACATGAGCGCAGGACGCCATTTCCCCTCTCAGGTGACCATTTTATCACGCTACTGGGGCTGGGGAACACAATGCTCCCATTGACATCAGCCAGCCTCCTCTGCCACCTCCCCCTGCCACAGTTTTCACACCTCTGTTCTTTCTCTACTCTCTCATCTCCCCTCTCGTCTCATAACGCCGCCTTTCAGGGCAACTTTTGCCCCACTCACTCCAACTTTTCTCCGCCGCAAGTCACCAAGCCCCCTGGGCCACATTCTCGCATTGCAAGATTGCCTCCATTTTCCTACTCTGAGCTCATTCGAGAAGAAGGGGAAGTGAGGATGTTGCCGTCGCTGAGCACACATCCCCATTCAACTCCCGGTGTGATGGAAATGAATGTACCGGGAGGGCACTCAGATGGCCTCGTCTACCTGTCGAACTTGTCAATGAGGCGGTTGCAATAAACCCCACAGAAAGCCACTTTTCGCCCAATGGAAACCACATGCTTCTGCGATGAACAAATTACTGAACCTCACCGTACACTACAAAATCTCCAAACACATGCACCGAAACCGCACACAGCCCCGCAGCCTAACAGTGAATGTCTATCCCGCTGCTTGGCCTTTACCTGAGAAAGCCTTGAGTGCAGGTGGACAGTAGAAGGGCAGCTGAACATCACTGCAATGACTCGTACTTACAAGAGTGCTGTGCGAGTGCGTCTTAGTAGGGTTGGCGAAGCGGCGCTCGAAGGATGCGGCATGCTGAGTAGACGACGATGAATGCTGTTCTCTGGGACACCCTGCTGTAAGGGCGCAGTCCTTACCTCCGTATGACTCGGATGACATTTTCCCTCCGTGATGTCGATCAGGTAGTGCTACTTAGCAGAGCTCCAAGCAGACGGACATCGCAACATGTACAGCGGCCGCTTTCTCAACCATTCCAATTGCAACAGTCTCTTCCTACTCGGCTCTTATGCTACCGTTGGTCGCGTTTCTCGAGACAGAATTTAACGTCCACGTACTAACTTTCGTTCGTTTTTCCTATTCGATCAAGCATGCTGAAGTAGAATGCAGCAGTCGGAAGACGATCGAGGACACATTCACTGACGCATTAGTCAACGGTCTGTTAATCGTCCACCTTTCCTACCTGCCCTACTTCACCAATAAACATGACAACAGCATTTAGCAGACGAGACGAAGTGCCTCAGAGGCACAAGGGGAAGGAGGCACGTTTACTTCGCACTCAACTGCGCGCCTCTGTCATCCACCAATCTGCTCTGGTTGGCCATACGATTGATGCAATGGGAGAGAGCAGCCCCATCGGCCCATCGGCTGCCTACCGCCCCCCTTGCGGATTAATCGCCCTGCCAGCATCATTACACTCGCCGCAGTCACGTCTTCGCCAAGTGAATAGTGTGGTCATGCGGAGAATGCGAGTGGACGTGTGCCTTCTACTGTTCAATATCACGAAGGCGCAAAAACGAGAGGAAAGTACGAAAAGAAGACAGTCGGAGCACGAGACCGCGGTGGGGTTGGCGCACCTGATCTTGACCAAATGGCCTCGAGAGCAGTTTACTGCTAACTGAATAAAACAGTAAACTTTACAGATGGCTTCTCCACTGCTGTTACTTCTTCCCTTTAAACGCCTCTTGCAGTTTTTAAAAGCCTCGTTTGAGGTTCGCCTTCCACTTCACCCCACTTCGATTTAAAATGAAATCAGAAGTATGCGAATACGTGCGGGCTAACGCTACTTAGGTTATGTGTGCTTGCAGTAACGGACTCTCGTTAAGACTGTTATCCATCTAATTTCGCGCCGTTATCCAGAGGATGTCAAGAAATGGAGACATCCTCAACGACTGACGCAAAATTGGTTGGACTGCGATCCACTCGGGTAGGCACTGACCATATAGTCCTTCAACAAATCGTCATCCATCAACCGCCATGCACTCAGCTTAGAGCATTGACTATGTTGAAGGTGGTGAGATAATAAGGCAGTGTTTACACACTATCGCAGCGGTGTGGTCAAACTTCGCGGGCTCCAAAAGTCCACTCACTAATTGGTATAATGTGTAATAGACTTGCAGTATTAAACGTTCCGAATTAACCAACTTCGACATTTAGCACTTGTTCTCCAATCTCACACATTTATTCGTCTGTTCATGAACGATCACAGGAATATGTCGCGATCTCCGCCGTCGACCTGCGGCGGTGATCATTGCAGATTTACACAAGAAGAGATTAAATCTTGAAGTGAATCCACCTTCTTTGCGCCTATGACTAGTACAGCGCAGACCCTTTGGCTGTTAATTCTCATACGAATTCACGTTTTTGTCTCACTCAACGTCTTCACTCTTGAGCTTCTGTCATTCTATAATTATACATCGCAAAAGGCCCGCAACATGCAGCGTTACCAAATTGAGGAGTTGGGCCTACGTGCCATCCTTACTGGTTATTTGGCATCCACGGCGGTGAAAATTAACAATACTGCAACATGTAAGCATATATGCACGGATGAACAAATAAATAAATATTGCGAGTGAAAGCTAATGAGGCCCTAACAGCACTCGAATAAGTATTATCAGCTTACCTGGCTCGATGCCATGTGAAAAATCAAAAATTATTGCGATTCCTTTGCCAACTTAGCGCGATTTCTGTCACGTGTCTGGTCTCTGTGCTCTCGACAATGTCGTCGTCCACTTCCCTCGGCTAGTCCCCACTGCAATCAACTTGGTGAACACCTCCAGCATGTTGTGAACATTCCATCCTGAGATTAATATCGTTTGCCATCAAGCAAACAGTTTCGTGACAAAATCACTTGTAGTTGCTGCTTCTCTGGTTTCCTGCCACAGTCCCCACCACAGCGCACAATTTTCCGCAGAGCGCAACACGTCGTCCACGTAAAGGAGGACTGAAACACCTTTAGATCACCTCTACTTAGAGGACACATGAAAAATGTTTAGAAATATAGTAGACTGCGGACGATTGTAAAGCACATCGTCAACACAGGGGATGATTAGAAATAATTTTACATCAGTTGACCAGCATTGCTTCCCCACTACACAACCTACGACGGATCCGCGAAGAAGGCTATACGTCGACACACATTTATTGGAGTTTGTGCAGGGGGCAAGGGAGGGGCTCTGCACTCACATTTCGCCGAAGAGGGACTGAGGTGGTGTCGTTGGGAGCGGGCCCTAGATTGCTCGGCGAACCCTTCTACGCCTTCGTAGTTTTGGCGGTGAAGTCGGCGCGGCGATGCCACATGCAAGGTAAGAAATTTTGTCAAGGCAAGTAGGACGCCACTGTCATGTTGGCATGAAAGGACGATGCAACGTTAGAAAATGTCTGATACCTCAAACAGATGGGTTAGACGCAAATGGTGGCTACTTACGTTTAGGGGACGTGTGCATTTCTGCCATTCTGTCGGGACACGTTGCCCAAACTGAAAATAAGTAAAAGAGAAGTCACATGACTCTCATCCACACAAATATCACCAGGCGTTGGCGTGTGCGCCCTAGGTCTAGCTATTCTAGTGGAGAACACAAACTGACGGTGCCCAAGCACCAAGTTTCAGGTTTCACTTGACCTCCTACAGACCGTTGCTTCACTGGCAACCTCCCCACACACTAATATGAGGCTGACAAGAGCATCAGTGTGTCACATCAATGCAGGGAGAATGGAGAGAGTGAAAAATGGTTGGTGCAAGCGACGACTCACCACGTGCGAGAATTTCCTGAGGTAACCGCTTAGCGATATCAAGAACTTGTGCTGAAAGATGGAGAAAAGGAGGTTAGTAGAGAGCTTCCTTCGCTTACCGCCCCAGTAGGCAAGAATGAGATCTATGCCGGTGATGGCGTGAAGGCAAAGAAGAACAACGTCCGTCCTTAGTGGACACAACTGACATCAGGAAAGCCCTTCAAGTTTGTGTCAAGGAAACGAAGAGACAGAATTTCCCCAGAGGAGTGCTTGTTACGTACCCCGGCGTAAATTTTCTTCTCTGACATTTTGTGGCATTTTAGGCACAATCGCCTCATTAAGTTGTCTCTCAGCCCTCGCATCCTCGATCTCAGATCTATCACGGAGAGCAGAGGAAACATCCCGTAAGCCATTCACCCTATCGATCATGGCCAACAGCAACTCGTGACACGGTCATACACGAGAACCCACCTTTCCAACAAAATAGGCATTCGGGACTGAAGAGCATTCAGTGAAGGTCTCCAAATTTATAGGCCACGAGAGCCAACAGCAATGAGTAAGATTTGAAACCAGTCCCCGTTGCTCATTGACCGCCCAGTTGACTTCAGTCGATGCGAGCGTATCGACTCGTAATTCGCCACCTCATTGCTACCAATCGACGAATGTCCTAGAAACACCAATCAGACAGCAACGAAGAATACGCATTAATCATGAAGTCCGCCTTTGGACGCTGTCGAAAATCGTGCATTGCCAACGCCGACGTAGAAATGGTGCCTTCAATGGGTGTAGTTGCAGCATTATCCACTGGTGAACGGGTGAAATATCTTCTCCCTTCGTTCACTCCTTCGATTTACGACATAATCTGCCTAGTGGGGGAGCGCTCAATGTCTAATTTAATTTAGAATGCCTTCTTTTTAATATCACGCAAGTGGAGACATTAAAACTCCACCATTTTGCAAGTACCACGCATTGTGTCAGTTGGAATGACAGGTTAAGTGATTGGTAAAGATCAAAGTGAAACCTAGCACAAATTCCCCCGGAGTATGATAAGGAAAATGATTTGCTTTTAAGACACCTACCCCTCTCTCATCCCTGCAGACAGCGAGCGAGCGAGTAGAACGGTACAGAAACATTCCTACTGTCGAAGATACTTTCTATCATTTGACCAATATCTTCCATCTTCCCTTGTTAATTCTCCCCTGTCTTCGATGTAAAGATCATGCCTAGTAGGTGTTGCGATCCTCTTTTCGAGATTCGAATGTGCTCCTACTGGATCTGGCACCCATCTGGATCACCTGTCACCTCGAGCCCCCCAGGCCAGTTCAACACTCGATGTGACGTCTCCGATGTCACACATCTGTCAGTGGGAGATTTGGACGACCGTCGTACTGCAAACTGCGACGGGGAGCTAAAGAACTCGCAACTTCCACAGGCGTGCCTGCATGCAAGCAATTGATGTTAATCTCAGTGTGAAATGTCTTCGACATGGTGACTGTCACCACCGAGTTTGTCCGAGTCTAAGATGCTTAATTTGCTTCATTCGAAAAGCTTAAGATTGCAAATTAGTCGTAAATTCAGCCAAATAAAGGGTCCCCTGTGGGGGCACACGGGCTCTCACCACATTGTCCCGATAGTGTGTGAACACCGCCATATCATCCCAGGACCTTGAACTTAGTCGTCGTCCTAACCGGGGTGTGAGTGTGTCCAGGTCAGATAGGGTAGTCTTGACCTTGACCATGCTGACAGTCCGGCCTGAGCTTGTCTCACAATATTTCGTGTCAGTGAACTGATTGGCTGGCTGGCTGACCGGCCACCTAATGGTCATACTTTCCGTCCAGTTGCAGAAGAAAATTCGATAGATTTTAAACATGGCTTCGGTTCTCTAAGGATCATCCCATCAGCCACTGCAAGACAGTTGATGAAATCTTTCTAGAGTCAAATCAGGAGTCACTTAGGTCCAAAGATGGCCTCTCGAGGAACTCACCAAGTATTAACATTCTTAAGTCTGTATGGCAGGATTTAAATAACCAAAGTGAGAGCAGCGTTAACCTGGTCGAATGAAGAACTCGGAAGAGTTGTTTCGCGGCTAAGGTGGGCCCTGCGTGTGAGATGGACTGGAAAGGTGCATAAAATGGGTCGAGGCAGTGGGAGGCGCTATGGGAAACTTGCCTCAAACGAGTCCGATGCTGTGGTGCTAGTGGACTTGAAAGCCCTCTCGTCTCTAGGGCGGACCACCACCTAAAAAAAGGGCAAGCTTATCGTTCGGATGTCTCGCGAAACACTTTTCTTTGCTTTCACCTCATAAATATCCTTATTCTATTTGAGGGGATTAAGGTGGTCGGGGGTGAGAAAGGGGAAGAGAGAGAAGTAAGGAGGAGATGGCAGACGGGGGTGACAATTGGCCTGAATGCAACTACTTGTGCACACGGCAATCAAACTGTCTGTGGCACCTCCTCCTGCTTCTGAAGTCTATTTGAACTATCAGTTGACGTCTAAAATAGGCTGTTAAAATGCTTTTCCACTTCCCATTTTCCCTTTTGCCTACCTAGTCCCGTCAGGTACCCTGTATCGTTACTCGACGGGTGGTTCCTCTTTACAGAAGGGAGGAGAGTAAAGACCATGTTGAAGGTAGCTCATCCTTTTCGAAACCGTCTCATCCTACCTGACCGTCCGAGGCCGATGACTGAGTCACCAGTTCATCGTTAAGCTCCAGAAAAAAACATGCCAATCATTAAGCAACGCTGCATCATAAACTTCGTCTAATGCATGTCTCTTCAATCGCCACAGACTCGTCCAGAACCATTTTGTAAACCTTGACATCCATCTCATACAACGTGCCTACCTTGGCCCAGAAAAGGCTCTTCCGCGTGCTTCACTCAACCAAGTTAAAGTAGGACTCAATTCGGGCAATTTAAGCATTGCAAAACTGACTTAATGATGCTGGGACATGGTGAAAGACGTGAGAGAACACCTCCTGTGTTGATCGACTCCCGCACTGACCTTAAAACTACCTCGATTGTCGTGACACAGTTGGCGGAGGCGACAGAGCTCCTACGAAACCAGAGACTTAATTGACTTAATTGGCAGACCAGCCAGCAGGGCACACGTTGTCACCACAAGAGCCAAGGCGATGTAAATGTGAGGTAGACTCTATTTTCAAGTAAAATGGCCAACAGTCGACATTTTTTAGTATTGGTCCCAATTAAGCGTCTTCTGTCACTTTTCCTCATTTATATTCGAAATATTAACTCAATTTTCGTGCAACAACTTCCTTCGCCACATCTGCCACATCCGAACTATAACTCCAATCCATTTATCTCCACTTCTTCCCTCTACCCACGCTCAGACCCGAGAGACGTCATTGTGAGATGACCAAGGCGTTAGTCGTCTGGACCAGTATGGAGAATGTGGATTTTGAGTGCAGTCAGAAGGCCGATTGAGAATGCATGAAACTGTTTCCAATCACGCCAACATCATACTGACCGACAGACAGACCTCTTTGAACGCTGAGCTGATGCCTCTTCGCCTGAGCACCAGGTGGGAGAAGAGAAACGCGTCATAGTGCTGGCGGATTTGAAGGGGTCAAGCAAGGTCAAATGGAATTGTGCATTGCATTTCGCTTGAAGTCAGGTTGAGCAATCGGCCCTTCCTTTTGAGCAAATCACTTTGTCGGCGACAAAATCTTCCGCATGGACAATCTTCCCGAGTCAGTGTTTCGGTGGGAGTGGCGACCATCACGAGGTAGCGTATTTACTTGAATAATGTGAAGGAATGGACGAGACTGCGAGTTGGCTGGTTAAATAGGCACAGACGTCTTTCAGCTTTGTTTACAAAAAGCTCAGAGACCGAGGAATGATCAAGCGAATGTGAGCTAATATTTGATTAGTGCTATACGCGGTGCACTTTGCCCTTCTCGTCCCTTTCGGTGGTTCGATTGCTGCGGTTGAGGCCATACACGCATACACTTGTGCGGCTGGAACTCCGAGGCTGGAATCCACTGGTCCCTTTTTACAGCTTAATCCCACTTCTGCGAACGGGTTAGGAGCGAGCAACGTGGATGAATCCAAACATAAATATAAGAAAGTTGAAAAACATGATGATGAAGACTTTTAGCGAAGGATTCTCGCGTCATTAACTAACGTGACAGTTAGGCATAACAGTTAAAGAAGAATTTCCCTGCACCAAGGAAGGCAGTTCTGGGGACAAGAGAAAGGAGAGAAGGATCACGAGGTGAAGCTAACGTGAGCGAGTGGTTGTCAGTTCTTGAAAATAATTAATGGTGACGAGTTGGCAAGGATCAGCTGATGTGGTAGATGTTTCCACACAATCCGTTGCCGTCTCACAGAAGGATATGGGTGGAGCAGTGGGAGAGTGGATGGACTGTTGGGGAGAAAGTTATTAGAATGGTCGGTTGTAGGAACGCCGAAGCGTAGGGGGTGTGAAGGAATAGAATGAATCATGAGGCTGCGAGAAGAGGACCAATGTCCTCGAGAGTGGGCACACTGCATTGGAAGGTGGATTGAGGCACGAAGAAGTGAGGATCGCATTTAACTGTTTTGCCAAGGTGACAGAATGTGGTTAGTGACATGAGAATTTACAGAACAGTGTCACTTTCCGTTTCATCTCACTTAACCGACCGAGATACTGTCAATGCCACCTCATTACATCTCACCTCACATCGCCTCATTTATACTCCTTCCTCTTTCCCTATTTTCTTCCTTCTTCTCCCCTCTCCCCTCATTCCCTCATCGTCCATAATGTGTGAAGTGAAAGTGTCAGAAATTTGACTGTTTCGCTTTCGATCGGACAAGATACGCTCTCCTACAGTGTTTATTTCTATCTTTACAAATCTAATTATTTCGGCCACAGAAGATGTCCACTGCTCATTCCATATGACGACTTCTACGCACGTACAATCACTTTCTTCGTACTCATGTCGCTTTAGTCTTTAAAACCCTTCACTTTTGTGTCTCAACTCCACCCACAAGGCTTTCTTCACTCGTATGTGATGAGGTGAAGCTGTAACAAGCCCATTGTCATCCTGTCCTTTCCTACTGCCCTTGTCCAAGAAGTTAACTATCACCTTTAGGGTCCTTAGCTACAAGTCAATGTGGTGCAGATTTGCAGTGGATTGATGTTTTGCAAATGAATACTACCCGAAGGATGCTGTTTGATGGAAAGGCGAGAGTGAATGTGATATAATGGCTTCAACGTCTTAAAACCAACCTCTACACCAAAGTGCATCTCGGTATTGCGGGATAGGAGATCTTCGATTAAGTTGCGTGCAAGGCACATTGCGCCACATTTAATCATATTTCTGTACTACATCCTCTCGTATGCGCGCGTGTGTATACGCAAAAGCATAGATTTGATATGCAGAAGAGAGACGACCGAACAATCAATGCGCCTGAGTGCGAACAGTTAAGACCGAAGGTGACCTTTTTGGAGAAAAAGACCCAAGTTACGCCGCAGATTTGAGATGCACAAATGAATTCTTGTAGGAAGGCAATTAATTCGCGACACTAACCTGAAAACCATGCCGCCTTAAATCCCTTGAACAAGCCATAAGTCACGGGAGGTGGTTAAATAAGCCGTCCGGCCCAACCCACCGATCCAAAACCATCCGATGAACTACCACCTTTGATCCACTAAAACGATCGCTAAATAACTTCTTCCTTTCCTGCCGCTTTCATTTATCGTTCTGTAGTAAGAAAATAGGGGCAATGGGCCTAGTGCAGGCAAGTGGCCTTGAGGGCTTGAGAACGAGTGAAGTTGGAGAGAATGGTACAAGAATGACGCTGATAGGCACTTTTGCGAGGAAGAGAGGTGGGAGAGTAGAGATTTGTGAAACGGCAAAGGAGGCGGATTGATGTTAAATAGAGCCTTGAACGATGACAAAATAATGATTTGCTGGAAGGTAAATCGGGTCCCCTTTGCCTGCTATTACCGCCAGCATTTTTGCATCCCAACTCGCTGACGCTATCGGGGCCTTGCCTTCAAGTCTTCTGCGCTCTGAGATGACACAAGACAGTCGAGCAGGTAGCGGCTGGTAGAGAGCATAATCCATTTGAAATACCCGAGTGTGAGTCCGAAGTGAGAGCCTTCTTGGGCCTAAAGGACAGTCACTCTGGCAATGGGTCGTCTGAAACAGAATGGTGTAGTTGAGACCCTTTGACATGCGTCAATAGGTGAACACGGTGAAAGCGGGATTGAGGTAATTTTGTGTACCCCGAAAATCGAGAGAGTGAAAATGGGTGTTGTTATACGACATCTTCCACGACAGTCACACACTCCGACCGTAAAAGCTTAGGGCGCATGCGGTATTTCTCTTCGCTTTGACACGAGGGTGTCGAGCTTTCTGCCGCTTTTCTCAAGCTCAAGGCAACATGGTAAACGAATTATCTTTCCTAAAATAGATACCATCATCTGCGCATATGCGTCGCGGGCTATGTGTACGCCGCAGTCTTCCAAGTCTACACGAAGGCAATGAGCCCTGTGGGGCAATTTGGCGTATTGTGCCTAGAATGTGGCCGAATCACGCCTCCCACTTATACGTCAATTGAGTGTATTGTGTTCTCGCTGCCAACACTGGGTCAAATGTGTTAGTCCGTCGTCTTCACTCCTGCCCCTGTAGTGAGTGGCAAGCGGAGTTTCAATAGAAAAGATACCAGCTGTGAATGAAACACATCAACTGATATCCAGTCACATTTGACTAGTGAACTCGTCAAGGACCAGACTGATGCAAGATGACGACTGGTCTCCACTCCTTGCATGATCAAGTGCCGCTCCTCTATGCAGCCTGAGTTGCAGTCAAAAGAAGCTGACCGAGTTTTGGACTTATTTAAAAGCCCAGTCAGGAGGCTATCCACCTATCGAACTAAAAGGGCACTGCAGGCAGCGCTTTTCATTGCGTCGTATTCGATCGCAATTCGTGCTTGATAGTGCACGGCTGGCTAAGGGGAAGCCATTGGAAGCAGAGAGATGATTATCTGTCCTGTCTCCAGTCCACCCTCACTGCTCCGATGCAGCAGTAGCGATTTCCCTCTGCATCAGAGACATCGTAAAGCACGGCTTCATTGAAGGCCACAACCAAGAAGGAAATTCTTGAACTACTTTCTGTGCCAAGAAGACGTGTAGCATAATATGCAGCGGTGAGAGTGTTGGGCAGTCAAGCTTCCTTCATTCCTGCAATTATAACTTTGCAAATCTCGCACATGAACCGTGTCCCATCGCATTTCTTACCGTCGACGATACTCAACGAGAACTTACTAAGCGGATATTTCTTTGCTTAATGGATTCACAAATTTGAGTCCTCGAGCCCTCGACGTCACGGGAGATGAAAACCTTCTCCTTTCTCTTCAACCATCCACACGGTATCGCATTAGCCCCGCCTGCATGTCGTCGCAACTTGTCTCTGCCCTTCGTCTAGTGCCTGTACGGTGTTCGGAATGCATTCCTGCAATCCTCTCACGAAATTCAACGAATTAACCTACCTGGTCGGAAGTGGAAAGAAGCATGAATGTGTGGAACATATGACCTGCTTTCTCCACCGTCACATCACACTAGCAGAACAAAAGCGTCGGAGCGCGTTTTCTTTTTCCAGCCTCGTTATCATGCTGTTTTGCCTTGCCACAGTTTAGAGCTCATTCGGGAGGCAGAGAGAGGACCTAGTAGTAAATCTGTTTTCTTGGAGTCAAATGCGAAATGGTGTCTCCGGTGCGGTGTTGCGCATGTTTGAAACCAACTCTTGGCCCCCTACTGCTTCTCTGCAACTCCCCAATCTTAGCTGAGCAGTGTAACTGAAAGAGGAAGTTCATTGTTTTAAAAGCATCTTCAGGGTAAGAGCGAGGAAAATGAGAACAAGGCAAAACTGATGCGGGGCACCCGTCAACCTACTTCCCTTCTAGCAGTCGTCAGGTTTCATTAAATTTCCAATTCCAACAACACGCTGTCTTCCAATGCGACTCGTACGATTCTCCGACTTCGCATAGACTGCCTCCCGAACTCTTGCAGTGAGAGCTGTTCTTAATTCACATTTTGTGGAAGCAACTGTACGCAAAACGAGTGAGCACAAAGCACAACACAAATGTACTATGCAAGACCAAACAAACAATGGTCTGTCAGGGTCGGAGGAGGAGTCGAGACCGCATGCCGTTCATCCGCCTATCCCCTTAGGACTAGAGGAAGACATCGTTTGATTCATCGCCTCTGGCTGCTCCACATTGCCACACAATCGCTGGCAAATGGGCGACACAGTTTCTTCCAGCGGGTTCTCTTCAGCTGACACTTGCGCAAGATTAAGTACAGAGTGTAACAAGAAAGGAATGAAAGGAGAGTATCATCAACAGCCCTATGACGGAGCTTTAAATAGGGACAGCTTCTCTCAACTGCACCTCGAACTGTCCAGACCGGCAGGCACTTGAGAGTGAGGAGAGTGGGGACTAGTCGTCCTCTTTGAGTAGTCCAGTCGGCTCTGACCTCACCGGTCACCGTCAGCCATTTCTTTCACGAAGGCCGATGTATCGGCTCACTTGGTTGAGAATGGACAGATGCATGAATGTGTGGGAGTGGAGGCTGTAGCACGAAGTCCTCTTGTAAGGCAGAGGAATTCTCAATAATTCGCCTTTAGTTCTACAGTTCCGTGAGGATTTTACTCACCTGACACTTCATGAAGGGCGCCCTCGAAGACAATAGATGAATTGTTGAACATGAATTTTTGTGAGTCATCTCCTCCTGCGGTAAACGCGTCTGCCACGTGTCTGTCTTCCTTGACCTTCATTACATTTGCCATGGAGGCATAAACTGGAAGCATTTTGATGGCCTCCATGTTTTGCAACAAACTGTGATCTTCGTATAAGCATGGAAGGATATCTTCGTGGTGAGAGTTTTACGCTGAACTCAATAGCAAGTGGTGAATGAAGCGTTCAACTCTCTCCGCCTCCTGCCAAGTTATAAATCAGCGTTTCTTGGTCGAAATGGAAATTCACGAGGTAGTCTACACAGAGGATGTGGTCTTCTCATAATCTGGCGTGTGTGGGAGGGCCACTTGAATGATTTCATTTCAGACATCGTCCCAGCGTGGCCACCATTGCTGAAGTTGGCTTGATTTGATGTCAATCCTACGAGCACTGTTCGATTAATGACAGACGTCAGTTTAGTACATCGCCCAGTACTGAGCTCAGGGTGGTGCCGCGTAGCCATCAAATTGTTCAGAAATTAAAGTCAACGCTCTTACTACCTTGACCCATGCTGCTTTCGACCTTCACCACTGCTTAGTGCCGCAAGGGAACTAATTTCTCGAAAGAATGATATTCGAGAGAATTCTAATGCTAGTTCACCAGTTCGACTACAATTTGTTGAACTGAAATGCGATGATAACCTGTAGGAATGCATAGACAAGTACCAGTGGTGATGTTTTCTTTTTTCCTCATCTTCAACCTCCAAGTGTTCGTTGCTAGGGTGGATCAAAAGGAGGAAAAAAGTGGTGACATGAGAACGTCCATAATGCTTCCCTCAAGCAACAACACAGTCCGTTTGTAGACTGTGACATTGTGTTACCACGAACGTCGCGATTTCAAGTCTTCGAGCGGAGGCACATGTCGCACACCTCTCCACCTCATGCACTATACGGGGATGACACCAAGGTCCACTGTACAAGTATCGGGTAATGTCAAGGAAGACGTAGAGGGCGGATTCGGTGACCGAGACACCCGCGTCTCTCCTCTCGGCCGATTTTGAGCAGCGTTAAGGCGATCTAAACGGTGCCTTCGATTACGGCCCCCCTCCTCAGTTAACAGGCTCTCGCGGCAGGGGTCACACGGACCAACAACTGGTCCATTACGCCTCCCCCGCCACCACAAACTGCACCCGGGGTGGCAGAGTAGTCGATTACTCTGCTGGAAAGGGTCAGGTAGGACGACCTCTGGCCCAACGCCCGTGTATAACCAGGATTCTGTCCTGACCCGACCACACCATCAAATAGCCATTTATACATGTGTGAGTGAACCCGAAGTCGAGCTTGAACTCGCGCTTTCACTAGACGCCAACTTCCTATGCGCTCGCACGGAATCAGGAGGACTAACTCGCCATCCTGAATGCAAAAGGACAGCTCAACGTCTCCACGGCAAAAGGAGCACGAGTGACAATGTGGAAGCAGCGCACTTACCGGCACACACTCTACCACCTCCATTTCGGCGCCCGGGCACCGCCATTCTGTCATGACCGTCTGACTGAAGTCGTTATCGCAGCACGGAAAAACTGGAGTGCCTTCCACAAGCTCACGGAAAACTGCTGAACCCTTTATCAAGGTACAAGACATGCCGACGAAAACCACACCAAACAAACCCTTACCCTCGACGATACCCTTCACGTGTGAAGTCTGCCGCTTTGGTCCAGAGAGCAAAACTGCCTATTGTTCGCGGGTCGAAGTCATTACCGCTTGCCTCAAATGTCGCACCATGCTCCCGCGCATGCGCATGGTCACACCGCTTTCCTCGCTCAAGAGGAGCATCTCACCTTGCCGCACCTCACCTCCGCGTATCCTCACTCGGTGACCACACCTACCTACCCACCTGCCTAACGATTTGCATCGGACCGACATCGTCAGTGCACCGAACTGAGGGTCCTGCTCATCTACGGAATGAGAAAATCCCATCTCCACAACAATGTTGTAAGGAAAGCCCATCGAGGTGCTAATCCTATCGTTAGCTAAAAGTAGCTCGAAAAGTCAACGTAGTAGTAAACTGGTTGCAACCTCACCGCACCATCCCCAAGTGGAGGAACCGGTGAGGACATTTGAGGATAGAAAGTCGTCAAGTGTCCTGAGTAGCGTACGCATCCACGAAGTTGTTTAGGGTCGAAAGCAACAGTCCGATGGGCAGAAAGTATGGCCGATGTTTTAGTGACGGAGGGTTGAGGGAGATACGGGTTCCGCGGGTCTGGAAATGATAGGCGCGCCGGGACACTTTCCAAATACATAAATTGCGTGCCAGAATCCACTTGGTTGTTGCGCAATTTCCGCCAGCATGATCCTGTAAACAGTGTGACTATTGAGAAACAAGTCGAGATGGCTGCTTGGGATGCCTCATGGAGGATACGCGGAGCAGGGCGAAGAGTTTCACTTTCACTGAATTCTATCGTCATCTGTTTCCTAAAGAGGCGATTACAGTAGATAACTTGGCAGTGTAAAAGGTGGAAAGTGTTTCATTTGTTGCACTCAACGCAACAGGAAACGAAGTAGAGCCGAAATCGCCAGTATATAGCAAAAGTAGATTTCGTGATACTGACGACAACAATATTTTCCCTATGTCATTTTGCGACGCCAGAGTCCATAAATGGACTCTTTTGTTGCGTGAAAGAGGCATTGTGAATTGTGTCACCTAACCACTTCTTATTTCGCTCCCTTCCCTACCACAGCAACTCACACTCGCACTAATGTGATATCGGAAATATACTTTCCGATGACACTCTTTTGAGTATGATCTCGATATTACCTCCTGACTTCGGCATGTATGTGCACTGAATAGGCGTAAGAGAAATTTGACAGAATGGCGGGACACCGGTGATGACTGCGAGTAGCTTGTGAGAATTGTAAAGGAAAGGAGAGCCACGTTGTTGGGGTAGAAACGACAGATTCATTCCCTGCTAATGAATCTCTTCCGCGCTTCCAAGCGGACTTGCTCACAGATAGTAGCAGTGTTTAAAGTTCCATGTCAACGTATGCTCTGTAAGGCTGAATGTTAAATGCTCATGTGTCCAGTTTTGTTTTGAATTCTTCACTTCGTCGCCGATTCCTGCGACATCGAACCGCCGGCCTGCCTGGTGCATTGTCTCACTTTCCGTTGTGTGCTCTGTCCTCTCTTCGACAAGATGACGTCGTGGATGAGGGACCAGTGGAAGGCGAGAGGTGCAGCACGTCGGACAGCTCATTCCTCACGAGGATCCTATCAATCACCGTTTGCACGGTTCACCCAGTAGGCACATCCAAGATCCGCACTTTCTCCACAGCATCGGGTGGGAGCGAATCGTTCCCGTTGCGTTCTTCCGCAGATTAGAATCCTCACTCCCTCTCGACTTCGCTCTCACGCATTTGTAGCATGTAGAATGTAGCGACCGGATGGAACTCCTGCCTCTCAAAAACCCACTCCTCCACACCTTCCCCACGCACCTTTGATGCTGCACAGCATTAATTGCCAACATTCAAACCTGTCACCTCATCCAACCAGGATCATCACTGACCCGAGGATTAAGAAGTGAAAGTAGTTGGCGGCTATTCTCAACGTCGCCTCTATTCAACATTACCGGTGAATTTTCCACCGCACTCTCTAACTCTTCAAAAATATGTCTCCTTTCTCGGTCTAACTTGGACTAGTTAAGGCGAATTGGTTATTCAGTCGTCTGTTTCCAGCATAGCAAATCTATGCTTTTGCAAACACACACACATGCATGAGAGAAGGACGTAGTTCAAATATATAATTAAATCTGACACAATGTGGCTTATAAAAAGGTTAGTCGAAGATCCACTATCCCGTAATACCGGGATGCGCATTCTGTTTCCTCATGTAAATTTTTTCCGTATGTAGCGTTAAGTCGTCTCAACTAATGATTTCGCCGAAATATCCTCTTCATTTTCCCACGTCGGATTGGCTATTTCAGAACATGCTCCCGAGGTCAAGATCATTTTCACGTATCTTTGGGATTGTCCCCGGAAACGTTTCGTTGAAAACGGTGAGTTTTTCGGCACTCATGGTGATCCTCTTCGACTACCTCAATGCGTAAGGCTTTAATGAAGGATTTAATCACCGATGCATCTGCGCATGATGAAGTGGATTTTTTGAAGACACTCCTTAACCTTACACCAGGTGCGCATCATTAACTCCACATCCACTTAAAGTCCCTCAAGTCTCTGTTAACCCTATTGTAAATGTTTTCTATTCCTGTCAAGGCATAGATCTTTTTGTTAAACTTGCCCAATTGCCTATGCTACGAGGCAATGTTAGCACTTTCATTAAAGATATCATAACGTTGTTCTGTAGCCAACTCCCCAGACGTCTTGGGATACTCAATTCTCCCTGGTAGATACACCATTATTTAGCTACTTATTGGTTGTGTCTGCATGACGTGGCATCTGACACGAACATTCATCCCGATTGCCCAAATTTGTGCTAGGACATGTATGGATGGCTGCCAAAAGGAGTGGCCAAAGCGTGACATCTCTTCGAACCGCCGTTTCCCACTAGCAGCACTGGGGGTCAGAAATATCCTGAACAGATATACCGAAGGATTGAGAAGTCTATCATATGAAAGCACATTGCCAGAGGAATGCTGTTAGATAAGAATGGGAACAGTGAGCTTTGTACAAAGTCGTCTCAATTTCCTAAATGGCCTTCTAATGTAAGGAATAATTCCTTTTCTCCATCGACGCCATCCAGTTGGTTTAACTGCTTCTTTGCCAGACGACACTTTTACTTTCCTCCACTTCATCCACCTCCGGCGACAATTCCATCACGTTTCCCTCCTCCTCCTTCTCCTCTATATCCGCAGACACAGCGCCCGTCTCTCGCTTCGCCTATCTGTTCCGTGTCAGGTGAAAGGGGAGGAAGAGTCCACGTTACTCGTCCAATCATCCTTCCTCATTGTTGACGCATCTGAAACAGATTCTTGAGCCTCACTGAGTAATCACCTATTCTCCGGAAAGAAAGCTCAAGTCAGTCCTCCAAGTACCTGTCCTACTAGAGGCGTAGCCCACCTGCTCTCGAACTGGTGGCTCCAACATTTCACACGGTGCCTCACCAGTTAAGCCTGGTCCTGCTGCTCGAGAATGAAGTCGTCCTTCTAACTGCTCGGCAGGGACGCTGTGTCCGCGAGGCAGTCAGCTATTGTCGGTGCCCTTCGTCTCTCGCATGTACAAGGTTTGGGTTAAATTACTGTAAATCTTTCACCAAAACCGAAAAAAATGGTTCACTTGGTGGGAAATGGACAAAGTCAAGAAAGTGTGCAGAAATGCCCTGCTTTTGCACTCTCATTAGAAAAGCTCAGTGAGCTCAAAGTGGGAAGCGAATGTGTTTTAGATTGTTGTTTCTGTATAACCTCGCCATCATCCCCAATTGCCTCGCTTGAGCCTGAGAACCCATGCATGCTGGAGGTGGTCTGAGCACCCGACGTGGGTGTTTCTTGCCCATCCCACAAGAACAGTTCCCACACTCGTCTTTCTGTATACATTATTATTTGGGTGGTTACTGCACATCACCACGAATGGTTTGACTGCCTAACACTCCAACTTCACCATGAGGAGACAAGAGAAATCTTCATCGGAAAATGAGCTACTGAGTGAAGATGGGGAAGAGGCGGAAGTGGATTTTATAGAAAGAAGCCCAATTGTAAAAGGAGGTCTGATGAAAATAAAATTTCGATTGTGAGAGGAACAACGTGCGGGAGACGGTATGTGCCGATTTATTTGAAGAATGCTATGGTGCACCCACCTACCCCTCACCAACAACTTACACCTTCCATCGAACTGCATTCAATACCCCCTCAAACTTCCATCACCGTGACAACGTCCAAGCTTTCTGGTTTGCAAAACTTCATGGAGGTGGCCAACGCTAAGCCCACTTGACGAATTTTGCACACATACAATCGCTTCCTACACTCAAGTTTTTCCTTTCTCTCTAATTCGCCTTCCTTTCATACCCACCGCCGCCATCCTCATCGATCGTTTTGCTAGTCGGTGATGGACAAGGCGCTGACTTGTCCACCGTACCCTTGACCTTTTTAACTCAACTCCCCTGGACAGAGAGGTGTCCAGAGTTGGATGTACTTTCAATTGATGGGGTGCGCTAAATAATAAGACTGGCGAGGCCAAGTGTGGGAAAGAAGGCGAGCCACATGGAAGAGTCTGTTGCGGACATTCTCTTCTGCACACCTGATTACAGTGGTGATTTTGTCATGGCAAAAGTCTTCTGTTGTCCTCGCAATGCGCCTTTCTCAGAGGACAGTCTCGTCATTAGTTATCAAGCAGGCACTTCGGCTTCACAACCTCATGGCATGGTAGAAAACGTGATGAGATGTGCGAAAGAGGACGAGACCTGGGGCTGTCCGCATATCGCTGCAAGCGGAAACGGGGTAAAGGACATTCCCGTTTTTGACGAAGGCAACTGAGGCCCTAGACGGTGAGACATGATGATTGCTGCTGTTGTGGAGAACTTGATGACATATTTCAGACAGTAGAGCCCGACGACCTACACATCCACCTGCCTGCCAGTTTGTCTGTCCAACTGTCTGTTCTGAGGGCTTAATAACATTGTTGAGACAGAGTTGTCAGAGAGAAAGACGAGGTGTAGTGTGGAAGAAGGGTGGGATGATGGAGACAGTGATGTTGTCGTGTGTGGCAGGTTGAGCTGAAGAGGAGAGAGGCGGTGCGGAGCGTGAGCGAAGCATTGTCCTCACAGGACTAGCGGATTCACCAAAGGCCTCCGAAGTGGGCGTAGTGCCATTGATGGAGCATTGATGAAAGACGAATTGTAGTGTGGAAGAAGGGAGGGATGATGTAGACAGTGATGTTTTCGTGTGTGGCATGTTGAGCTGAAGAGGATAGACGCAGTGCGGAGCGTGAGCAAAGCATTGTCTTCACAGGACTCGCGGATTCACCAATGAATGGGTAGTGGGCGTAGTGCCATTGTCGGTATGTGGAGGAAAAACTAGTTGTAGTGTGGAAGAAGGGTTGGATGATGGAGACAGTGATGTTGTATTGTTTGGCAGGTTGAGCTGAAGAGGATAGAGGCGGTGCGGAGCGTGAGCAAAGCATTGTCTTTACAGGACTCGCGGATTCACCAAGGCATCCGAAGTGAGTGCCATTGTTGGAGCATGGAGGAAAGACGAGGTGTAGTGTGGAAGAAGGGTGGGATGATGGAGACTGTGATGTTTTCGTGTGTGGCAGGTTGAGCTGAAGAGGAGAGAGGCGGTGCGGAGCGTGAGCAAAGCATTGTCTACACAGGACTGCGGATTCACCAAGGCATCCGAAGTGCGTAGTGCCATTGTTGGAGTATGTGTAGAGTGGAAGAAGGGTGGGATGATGGAGACAGTGATGTTGTCGTGTGTGGCAGGTTGAGCTGAAGAGGAGAGAGGCGGTGCGGAGCGTGAGCAAAGCATTGTCTTCACAGGATCGCGGATTCACCAAGGCATCCGAAGTGAGCGTAGTGCCAAAGAAGGGATGATGGAGACAGTGATGTTGTCGTGTGTGGCAGGTTGAGCTGAAGAGGAGAGAGGCGGTGCGGAGCGTGAGCAAAGCATTGTCTTCACAGGACTCGCGGATTCACCAAGGCATCCGCGAAGTGAGCGTAGTGCCATTGTTGGAGTATGGAGGAAAGACGAGGTGTAGTGTGGAAGAAGGGTGGGATGATGGAGACAGTGATGTTGTCGTGTGTGGCAGGTTGAGCTGAAGAGGAGAGAGGCGGTGCGGAGCGTGAGCAAAGCATTGTCTTCAAGGACTCGCGGATTCACCAAGGCATCCGAAGTGAGCGTAGTGCCATTGTTGGAGTATGGAGGAAAGACGAGGTGTAGTGTGGAAGAAGGGTGGGATGATGGAGACAGTGATGTTGTCGTGTGTGGCAGGTTGAGCTGAAGAGGAGAGAGGCGGTGCGGAGCGTGAGCAAAGCATTGTCTTCACAGGACTCGCGGATTCACCAAGGCATGCGAAGTGAGCGTAGTGCCATTGTTGGAGTATGGAGGAAAGACGAGGTGTAGTGTGGAAGAAGGGTGGGATGATGGAGACAGTGATGTTGTCGTGTGTGGCAGGTTGAGCTGAAGAGGAGAGAGGCGGTGCGGAGCGTGAGCAAAGCATTGTCTTCGCAAGACTCGCGGATTCACCAAGGCATGCGAAGTGAGCGTAGTGCCATTGTTGGAGTATGGAGGAAAGACGAGGTGTAGTGTGGAAGAAGGGTGGGATGATGGAGACAGTGATGTTGTCGTGTGTGGCAGGTTGAGCTGAAGAGGAGAGAGGCGGTGCGGAGCGTGAGCAAAGCATTGTCTTCGCAGGACTCGCGGATTCACCAAGGCATGCGAAGTGAGCGTAGTGCCATTGTTGGAGTATGGAGGAAAGACGAGGTGTAGTGTGGAAGAAGGGTGGGATGATGGAGACAGTGATGTTGTCGTGTGTGGCAGGTTGAGCTGAAGAGGAGAGAGGCGGTGCGGAGCGTGAGCAAAGCATTGTCTTCGCAAGACTCGCGGATTCACCAAGGCATGCGAAGTGAGCGTAGTGCCATTGTTGGAGTATGGAGGAAAGACGAGGTGTAGTGTGGAAGAAGGGTGGGATGATGGAGACAGTGATGTTGTCGTGTGTGGCAGGTTGAGCTGAAGAGGAGAGAGGCGGTGCGGAGCGTGAGCAAAGCATTGTCTTCGCAAGACTCGCGGATTCACCAAGGCATGCGAAGTGAGCGTAGTGCCATTGTTGGAGTATGGAGGAAAGACGAGGTGTAGTGTGGAAGAAGGGTGGGATGATGGAGACAGTGATGTTGTCGTGTGTGGCAGGTTGAGCTGAAGAGGAGAGAGGCGGTGCGGAGCGTGAGCAAAGCATTGTCTTCGCAAGACTCGCGGATTCACCAAGGTATGCGAAGTGAGCGTAGTGCCATTGTTGGAGTATGGAGGAAAGACGAGTTGTAGTGTGGAAGAAGGGTGGGATGATGGAGACAGTGATGTTGTCGTGTGTGGCAGGTTGAGCTGAAGAGGAGAGAGGCGGTGCGGAGCGTGAGCAAAGCATTGTCTTCGCAAGACTCGCGGATTCACCAAGGCATGCGAAGTGCGTAGTGCCATTGTTGGAGTATGGAGGAAAGACGAGGTGTAGTGTGGAAGAAGGGTGGGATGATGGAGACAGTGATGTTGTCGTGTGTGGCAGGTTGAGCTGAAGAGGAGAGAGGCGGTGCGGAGCGTGAGCAAAGCATTGTCTTCGCAAGACTCGCGGATTCACCAAGGCATCGAAGTGAGCGTAGTGCCATTGTTGGAGTATGGAGGAAAGACGAGGTGTAGTGTGGAAGAAGGGTGGGATGATGGAGACAGTGATGTTGTCGTGTGTGGCAGGTTGAGCTGAAGAGGAGAGAGGCGGTGCGGAGCGTGAGCAAAGCATTGTCTTCACAGGACTCGCGGATTCACCAAGGCATTCCGAAGTGAGCGTAGTGCCATTGTTGGAGTATGGAGGAAAGACGAGGTGTAGTGTGGAAGAAGGGTGGGATGATGGAGACAGTGATGTTGTCGTGTGTGGCAGGTTGAGCTGAAGAGGAGAGAGGCGGTGCGGAGCGTGAGCAAAAGCATTGTCTTCACAGGACTCGCGGATTCACCAAGGCATCCGAAGTGAGCGTAGTGCCCTTGTTGGAGTATGGAGGAATGTTAGTGTGGAAGAAGGTGGGATGATGGAGACAGTGATGTTGTCGTGTGTGGCAGGTTGAGCTGAAGAGGAGAGAGGCGGTGCGGAGCGTGAGCAAAGCATTGTCTTCGCAAGGACTCGCGGATTCACCAAGGCATGCCGAAGTGAGCGTAGTGCCATTGTTGGAGTATGGAGGAAAGACGAGGTTGTAGTGTGGAAGAAGGGTGGGATGATGGAGACAGTGATGTTGTCGTGTGTGGCAGGTTGAGCTGAAGAGGAGAGAGGCGGTGCGGAGCGTGAGCAAAGCATTGTCTTCGCAAGGACTCGCGGATTCACCAAGGCATGCGAAGTGAGCGTAGTGCCATTGTTGGAGTATGGAGGAAAGACGAGGTGTAGTGTGGAAGAAGGGTGGGATGATGGAGACAGTGATGTTGTCGTGTGTGGCAGGTTGAGCTGAAGAGGACGAGGCGGTGCGGAGCGTGAGCAAAGCATTGTCTTCGCAAGACTCGCGGATTCACCAAGGCATGCGAAGTGAGCGTAGTGCCATTGTTGAGTATGGAGGAAAGACGAGGTGTAGTGTGGAAGAAGGGTGGGATGATGGAGACAGTGTGTTGTCGTGTGTGGCAGGTTGAGCTGAAGAGGAGAGAGGCGGTGCGGAGCGTGAGCAAAGCATTGTCTTCGCAAGGACTCGCGGATTCACCAAGGCATGCGAAGTGAGCGTAGTGCCATTGTTGGAGTATGGAGGAAAGACGAGGTGTAGTGTGGAAGAAGGGTGGGATGATGGAGACAGTGATGTTGTCGTGTGTGGCAGGTTGAGCTGAAGAGGAGAGAGGCGGTGCGGAGCGTGAGCAAAGCATTGTCTTCGCACAGGACTCGCGGATTCACCAAGGCATGCGAAGTGAGCGTAGTGCCATTGTTGGAGTATGGAGGAAAGACGAGGTGTAGTGTGGAAGAAGGGTGGGATGATGGAGACAGTGATGTTGTCGTGTGTGGCAGGTTGAGCTGAAGAGGAGAGAGGCGGTGCGGAGCGTGAGCAAAGCATTGTCTTCACAGGACTCGCGGATTCACCAAGGCATGCCGAAGTGAGGCGTAGTGCCATTGTTGGAGTATGGAGGAAAGACGAGGTGTAGTGTGGAAGAAGGGTGGGATGATGGAGACAGTGATGTTGTCGTGTGTGGCAGGTTGAGCTGAAGAGGAGAGAGGCGGTGCGGAGCGTGAGCAAAGCATTGTCTTCACAGGACTCGCGGATTCACCAAGGCATCGAAGTGAGCGTAGTGCCATTGTTGGAGTATGGAGGAAAAGACGAGGTGTAGTGTGGAAGAAGGGTGGGATGATGGAGACAGTGATGTTGTCGTGTGTGGCAGGTTGAGCTGAAGAGGAGAGAGGCGGTGCGGAGCGTGAGCAAAGCATTGTCTTCACAGGACTCGCGGATTCACCAAGGCATCCGAAGTGAGCGTAGTGCCATTGTTGGAGTATGGAGGAAAGACGAGGTGTAGTGTGGAAGAAGGGTGGGATGATGGAGACAGTGATGCTGTCGTGTGTGGCAGGTTGAGCTGAAGAGGAGAGAGGCGGTGCGGAGCGTGAGCAATGCATTGTCTTCACAGGACTCTGCGGATTCACCAAGGCATCCGAAGTTGCGTAGTGCCATTGTTGGAGTATGGAGGAAAGACGAGGTTGTAGTGTGGAAGAAGGGTGGGATGATGGAGACAGTGATGTTGTCGTGTGTGGCAGGTTGAGCTGAAGAGGAGAGAGGCGGTGCGGAGCGTGAGCAAAGCATTGTCTTCACAGGACTCGCGGATTCACCAAGGCATCCGAAGTTGCGTAGTGCATTGTTGTCCAGTATAAGACGAGGTGTAGTGTGGAAGAAGGGTGTGGATGATGGAGACAGTGATGTGTCGTGTGTGGCAGGTTGAGCTGAAGAGGAGAGAGGCGGTGCGGAGCGTGAGCAAAGCATTGTCTTCACAGGACTCGCGGATTCACCAAGGCATCCGAAGTGAGCGTAGTGCCATTGTTGGAGTATGGAGGAAAGACGATAGGTGTAGTGTGGAAGAAGGGTGGTGATGATGGAGACAGTGATGATGTTGTCGTGATGTTGGCAGGTTGAGCTGAAGAGGAGAGAGGCGGTGCGGAGCGTGAGCAAAGCATTGTCTTCACAGGACTCGCGGATTCACCAAGGCATCCGAAGTGAGCGTAGTGCCCATCGTTGGGTATGGAGGAAAGACGAGGTGTAGTGTGGAAGAAGGGTGGATTGATGGAGACAGTGATGTTGTCGTGTGTGGCAGTTGAGCTGAAGAAGGAGAAGAGGCGGTGCGGAGCGTGAGCAAATCATGCTGTCTTCACAGGACTCGCGGATTCACCTAAGGCATCCGAAGTGGGCGTAGTGCCATTGTTGGATTATGGAGGAAAGACTAGGGTAGTGTGGAAGAAGGGTTGGATGATGGGGGGACAGTGATGGTTGTCGTGTGTGGCAGGTTGAGCTAAGAGGAGAGAGCGGTGCGGAGCGTGAGCAAATCATTGTCTTCACAGGACTCGCGGATTCACCAAGCATCCGAAGAGGGCGTAGTGCCATTGTTGGAGTATGGAGGAAAGACGAGGTGTAGTGTCGAAGAAGGGTGGATGATGGAGTCAGTGATGTTGTCGTGTGTGGCAGTTGAGCTGAAGAGGAAGAGAGGCGGGTGGCGGGAGCGTGAGCAAAATCATTTAGTTTCACAGTACTCGCGGATTCACCAAGGCATCCGAAGTGAGCGTAGTGCCATGTGGGAGTAATGTTTGAGTGGAGGAAAGACGAGTGTAAGTGTGAAGAAGGGTATGGGATGATGGAGACAGTGGATGTTGTCGTGTGTGGCAGGTTGAGCTGAACGAGAGAGGCGGTGCGGAGCGTGAGCAATCATTGGCTTCAACAGGACTCGCGGATTCACCTTAGGCATCCGAAGTTTGCGTAGTGCCATTGTTGGAGTTATGGAGGAAAGACGAGGTGTGTGAAGAAGGTGGTGGGATGGATGACAGTGATGTTTTGCGTGTGTGGCAGGTTGAGCTGAAGAGGAGAGAGGCGGGCGGAGCGTGAGCAAATCATTGGCTTCACAGGACTCGCGGATTCACCCTAGGCATCCGAAGTGAGCGTAGTGCCATTGTTGGAGTATGTAGACGAAGGTCTGTATAGAAGAAGACAGTGAAGGTGTGAGCTGAGAGGAGAGAGGCCGTGCGGAGCGTGAGCAAAACCATCATCCGAATTGTGCATCGTTGGAGTAATGAGAGACTCCAGGTCTCGCGGATTTCATCCGGAAGGTAGTGGAGTATGGGAAAAAGAGTATGGAAGGAAGAACACAGGTGTAGTGTTGGCTGAAGTGGCCAGGGTTGAGCTGAAAAGAGTGAAGGAGGCCCGGTGCCGGAGGCGTGATGCCTTCGCAAACGTGAGCAGTGCATTCCGTAGTGTACAGGCACGAGTGGGCTCTAGTGGCACAGGTGAGCATCCGAGCTGTGAGTGGACTGCGCGGATTCCAGTGAAGTTTGCGATAGTGCCATTGTTGGGTATGGAAAGACGAGGTGTAGTGTGGAAGAAGGGTTGGGATGATGGAGCACAGTGATGTTGTCGTGTGTGGCCAGGGTTGTAGCTGAGGAGAGCGGAGAGAGGCGAGCGTGAGCAAAAATTGGCTTCCGCAAGAACTCGCGGATTCACCAAGGCATATCCGAAGTGTCGTAGTGCCATTGTTGGAGTATGGAGGAAAGACGAGTAGGTGTAGTGTGGAAGCGGTGGGATGATGGAGACAGTGATGTAGTTCGTGGGAAAGACGAGGGTACAGGGTGAAGAACGGAGAGAGGCGGGGAGCAGCAAAGCTTGTCTTCGCAAACTGTTCACCAAGAAGTTAACGAAATTGGCGAAGGAGGCGCGCGGATTGACAGCAAAGGCATTTCTTGATGGCGCGGACAACAAGGCATCACGATGTGCGCGAGTGAAGCAGTTATGAGGAAAGACGGAGTGTGTGTGGGAGGGTGGGATGGTCGGTGTGGCAGGTTGAAAGAGACAGCAAAGCGCGATTCACCAAGGTAGGCCAAGTTGCGTAAGTGCCATTTGATTGGAGTAATGGAGGAAAGACAGGTGTAGTGTGGAAGAAGGAGTGGGATGATGGAGACAGTGATGTTGTCGTGTGTGGCAGGTTGAAGCTGAAGAAGAGACAGAGGCGGTGCGGAGCGTGAGCAAGGCATTGGCTTCACAGGACTCGCGGATTCACCTAGGCATCCCGAAGTGCGTAGTGCCATTGTTTTGGAGTATGGAGGAAAGACGAGTGTTAGTGTGGAATAAGGGTGGGATGATGGCGGACAGTGATGTTGTCGTGTGTGGCAGGTTGAGCTGAAGAGGAGTAGAGGGGTGCGGAGCGTGAGCAAATCATTAGCATCTTCGCCAAGGACTTCGCGGATTCACCTAGGCCATCGAAGTGAGCGTAGCCATTGTTGGAGTATGGAGGAAAGACGAGGTGTAGTGTGGAAGAAAGGGTGGGATGTGTTTGTCGTGTGTGGCATGGAGAAAAGAGGAGTGTGGCCAGCGTGATATATATAGTTATACACCGTCGTGTGTGCCTTTGTTGTTGGATTATGGAGGAAAGACAGGTTGAGAGGGTGTTATGATGTGAAGGTGAGTGATGCTGTCGTTGTGTGGGCAAGAGGGAATGAGACTCGGTGCGGAGCGTGAGCAAAGCATTGCTTCGCAAGGACCTCGCGGATTCACCAAGGCATTCCGAAGAAGCGTAGTGCCCCTTTGTGGCAGTATGGAGAAAGAAGCTAGGTGTAGTGTGGAAGAAGGGTGGGATGATGAGACAGTGATGCTTGTTGCGTGTGTGTGGCAGGTTGAGCTGAAGAGGAGAGAAGGCGGTGCGGAGCGTGCAGCACATTGTCTTCGCATCACCTCGCAACGAAGTTGCAGTAGTGCATCGTTGGAATTATGGCAGGAAAGAACGAGTCGTGGAAGTGCCCATGGATGATGGGGACAGTGATGTCGTTGTGTGGATATAGCAAGCGCTGACAGTCACACGAGGCGGTGCGCAGTCTGTTTAGCAAAGGAAGCTTCGCGAACTAGGCGGATGGGATGACGAAGTGAGATGGTGAGGTTATGGAGTGTGAAATAAGGTGGGTGACATGATCAGTATTGTTGTCGTGTGTGGCAGGTTGAGCCGGAAAGCGACAGGGCGTGAAGCAAAGCATTGACAGGAGATACGCGGATACAAGGCATGCGAAGAGTAAGCGTAGTGCCATTGTCTCATGGCGAAAGACGAAGTTGTATGGAGACAAGTGATAAGTGTCGTGTGTGGCAGACATGTTGCGTGAGCAATGTATTGTCGTGGACTCGGCGGATTCAAGCTGGTACCAAGGGCATGCGGTGGCAGGTTGAGTGCCATCTTCGTTGTAAGACTTGGACGGATGTCACCAAGCTGGCTGGCGAGTGAGCGGGTCGGGGTGCATTAGCGTGGAGTAGGAAGTATGGAGAAAAGACGAGGTGTAGCTGTGGGAAGTAAAGGTGTTGGATGATGGGGGACGTTGATGCGTTCTGTGTGTGGCAGGTTGACGCTGAAGAGGAGAGGGCGGTGCGGAGCGTGAGGCTTTGGAGCCAAAGAAGTGCGAAAGCGAGGTGCAGTGATGCGTGAAGCAAAACGCGCGGATCAATGGTTCTTCGCCCACTTGCTGCGGAAATTCACCAAGGCATGCGAAGTAAGCGTAGTGCCCATTGTTGGCGAGTATGGAGGAAAGACGAGGTGTGTAGTGGAAGAAGGGTGGGAATGATGGAGACAGGGATGCTTGTCCGTGTGCAGGTTGAGCTGAAGAGGAAGAGCGGTGGGAGCGTGAGCAAGCATTGACAGCCATGAAGACTGTCGCCATTCAGGCTTGAAAGGATGCGGACAGTGAGGGCGTAGTGCGGGTGTAGTGTGGAGAGAAGGGTGGGAATTGATGGAGACAGTTGTATGTTGTCCGTGTGTGGCTTGAGACCAGCCATCGATAGAGGCTTGAGATCTTTGGTGTAGTGTGGAAGAAGGGTCGCGATTCGACAGTTGATGTGAAGGCGTGTGTGGCGGTTTGGCGTAGAAGCGGCCGTGCAGGAGCATGACAACAAAGTCTTCGCAGGACTCGCGATTCACCAAGGCATGCGAATGTGGCTTAGTGCCTTGTTGGGAGTATGGAGGAAGACCGAGGTGGGGTGGGAGAGGGTGGGATGAGAGACATGATGTTGTCGTGTGTGCAGGTGATGCAAGAGGAGAGAGGCTGTGCGGAGCGTGAGCAAAAGCATTTGTTTCGCAAGGACTTTCGCGGATTCACCAAGGCATGCGAAGGTGAGCGTGAAGTGCCCTGTTGTTTGAGTATGAGAGGAAAGACGAGGTTGTAGTGTGGAAGTGGGATGAATGGAGACAGTGATGTTGTCGTGTGTGGCAGGTTGAGCTTGAAGAGGAGAGGGCTGCGGCAGCGTGAGCAGGGACAGCATTGTCTTCGCTTCAAGACTCGCGGATTCACCAAGGCCATGCGAATGTGAGCGTACCTGCATTGTTGGAGTATATGGAGGAAAAGACGAGGTGTAGTTATTGTGGAAGAAGGGTGGGAATGATGGAGGACAGTGATGTTGTCGTGTGTGCAGTTGAGCTGAAGAGGAGAGGGCGGTGCGGAGCGTGAGCAAATCATTAGCAATTTGTACCTTCGCAGGTCTCGCCTAATCCGCGGACTCGCCGGATCACCAAGGTATGCGAAATGTGAACGTAGTGCCATGTTGGATATGGAGGAAAGACGAGGTTGTAGTGTGGAAGGAAGGGTGGATGGATGATGGACCGACAGTGATTGTTGTCGTGCTGTGGGCACTTGAGCTGAAGAGGGGAGAGGGCGGTGCGGAGCGTGTGCGCAGTCTTCGTGAGCAACAAGCTTTGTTCTTCGCAAGACTCGCGGATTCAGCTAAGGCATGCGAAGTCAGCGTAGTGCCATTGTTGAGTATGGAGGAAGACGAGGCCTGTAGTGTGGAAGAAGCCGTGGGATGATGGAGTGATGCGTGTGTGGCAGGTTGAGCCTGAAGAGCGACAGAGAAGGCGGTGCGGAGCGTGAGCAAATTGGGTCATCTAGCAAAGGACCTCGCTGGATGCACGCTAGGCATTGCCGAAAGCGTTGTGGGCCAATTGTTTGGAGTATGGAGGAAAAAGACGCAGTAGTGAGTGTTGGAGGAAGGGTGGGATGATTGGAGACAGTTGATGTTGTCGTGTGTGGCAGGTTGAGCTGCATTCGGGAGCGGTCGGTGCAGAGCGTGGAGCTCATTGGCTTTCACAGGGACTCGGCGGGAGGTCGAAGTCCGAAGCCATTTGGTTGGAGTATGGAGGAACAAGACGAGGTGTAGTGTGAAGAAAAGGGTTGGGATGAATGGGACGTGACAAAGCATTGTCTTTCGCCAGACTCACGGATTCACCCAAAGGCATGCCGAAGCGTTGGGTAGTGTGAGGAGGGTGGGCCATTATTGGAGTATGGAGGAAAAGACCAGGTGTAGTGCGAATGAGTGGAAGAAAGGTTGCCCGGATGATGGAGACAGTGATGCCCGTTGTCGTGTGTGGCAGGTTGAGCTGAAAAGGGGAGAGAGGCGGTGCGGGAGGTGAAGACAGGCAAGCATTGTCTTCGCAAAGGACTCGCGGATTCACCCAAGCTATGCGAAAGTGAGCGTAGTGCCCTGATTGGGCGTATGGAGAAAGACGAGTTGTAGTGGCAATAAGTGGGATGATGGAGAGCAGTATGTTGTCGTGTGTGGCAGTTAGAGCTGAAGAGGAGAGAGGCCGTGCGGAGCGCTGAGCAAAGCATTGTCTTCGCTAGACTCGCGGGATTCACCAAGGCATTGGCGAAGTGAGCGAGTGCCTTGTTTGAGTATGGAGGAAAGACGACGGAGTTGTGTGGCATAAGGGTGGGATGATGGAGACAGTGATTGTTGTCGTGTGTGGCAGGTTGAGCTGAAAGGAGAAGAGGCGGTGCGGGGCGTGAGCAAAGCATTGTCGTTCGCAAGACTCGCGGGATCACCAAGGTATGCGAAGTGAAGCGTAAGTCCCTTGTTGGGGTAGGAGGAAAGACCGAGTGTAGTATGCATAAGGGTGGGATGAAATGGAGCCAGTGATGTTGTCGTATGTGGCCCTGTTAAAGCTGAGGAGAAAACCCGGAAAGGCGGTGGGGAGCAGTGAGCAAAGCATTGTCTTCGCAAGAACTCGCGGATTCACCAAGGCATGCGCATTGAGCGTAGTCCTTGTTAGGCAAGTATGGAGGCGAAGACGAGTTGTATGTGGAATAAGCGTGGATGATGGAGACAGTGATGGTTTCGTGATTACGCAGGTTGATAGCTGTGAGATGTGAGTGAGAGGGCAGGTGCTGGAGCGTGCAGCAAAGCATTCGTCTTGCGGCAAGACTCGCGGATTCACTCAAGGTATGCCTGGAGTGAGCGTGTGGCCTTGTCTGGAGTATGGAGAAAGACGAGTCTGCTAGTGTGCCAATTAAGTGTGGATGAATGGAGACAGTATGTTGCGTAGTGTGGAGGTTTAGCTGAGGAGGAGAGAGGCGGATCGGGCGTGAGCAAAGCATTGTCTTCGCAAGACTCGCGGAATTCGACCAAGGCATGCGAAGTGAGCGTAAGTGCCATTGTTGGAGTATGGAGGAAGACCGAGGTGTAGTGTGGAAGAAGGTGGGTGATGAAACCCAGTGAAATGTTGTGTGTTGGCAAGGTTGAGCTGAAGAGGAGAGAGGGCGGTGCGAGCGTGAGCAAAGCATTGTCTTCGCAAGACTCGCGGATTCAACCCAAGGCATGCGAAGTAGGCGTTAGTGCATTGTTGTGATTATGGCAGAAAGACGAGTGTCGTGCGAAGAAGGTGGATGATGGAGACCGTGATATCTCTCTCTTT
>QEYB01000739.1:0-181624 GCA_017562135.1 Dipylidium caninum
AGGGTTGTGGACCGCCCCGCTGCGCCCGACGTCCACTGTGCCTCCGTACGTCCATCCGGTAATCCTCCGCCGTCTTGCGCCGCATTCTCCAGGAAAACAAATAGTATGACCGCCTATCAACAGTTTGAGCGTACAGTGCACTCAGATCGCACACATGCTCCCGCAGTATAAATGATGGAATTCGCCCGCAGTGCAGCACACTGCTACATGCCAATTGATCATCTATAGGTACCATGTCGCCCTCTTCCTTTCGCGCCTGTTTGTCCAAGTCGACAACACCGTGTCGCAAATTACCCCAGTCTAGAGGGGGGGAAGGCGGGTCAGTCGCGACGTGCCCACGGGACAAGATACGAGGGGTGCCCTCTTCGATGAGTGGATGGCGTGCTTAGGCAAACCTTGGAGAAGTATATTTGAGGTGCCCAGTGTGGCTCCCTACTTCGTTGGCTAGGGCGACGCTACCCCACCCGATAGCTGTGAGGAGGGCGCCCCCTCCCGCCCTCAACTATGATGGCATGGACCGAATGATAGTGTTTGCCCGTCTGTAGACAGGCCGGGCCCGGTAGCCTGACTGGGAGCGGAAAGTCTGCTTCCTCGTAGCCAAGAGAGGCGTGTGAGCGCAGCTGCGTGCTAGCGCGGTTGAGCGGCTGAGTGTATGAGGAAGGCGGGTCACGGGGCAAGTGAGATTTGCTGAGGCGCCTCTTGGCGCGCGATTTATCGTCTTTACGCTCTCTGAGCTAAGTCATTGTAGATCTGTTTTCATTGTAATTTTCTGCAACGGTCCCTAATTTGGACCAATAAATTACCTTGTATTCTTTCCAACCGACGGCTGTGACTGCTAACCACGTCACGTGTCGCTCGTATTGCATGTACCATCGAGATGGCATTCATATGGCAAAGCAAATAGAAATAGCTGGTGGAGGGAGGATGGGTTCTGTCAATGCGCGGAGCAGTGCTGTCCGACGTCCGCTGCTCGTACGTCTCCGGTCGTCTGCCGTCTTGCGGCCGCCTTCCCAGGGCTGCAATGTTAGACCGCCTTCCACCGTGGCGCTCGGTGCCACTCGATCGCACTGCTCTCCGCCTGGGACTGGTGGGTGGAATTCGCCCCGCGCAGACACCCGGCCCTCACTGCCAATTGTCTCTGGTCCGTGGTCGCCTCTCCTTTCGCGCCTGTGTGGTGCCACAGTCGCACACCGTGTCGCCATTGCCCCCCAGTCTGAGGGGGGGGGCGGAGACGGGTTTGCAGTCGCGGGAGGTGGCACCACGGACAAGAGACGAGGAAGGTGGGCGCCACCTCGATGAGTGGAGGTGCGTGGCTTAGGCAAACCGCCTGGGGAGTATATTGGAGGGGGCCAGTTGTGGCCTCGCCTTACCTTCGCTTGGGCTAGGGCGCGCTACCCCAAGTCCTCGTTAGGCTGGTGAGGGAGGGCGCGCCCCTCCACGGGCCCTCAACTACTGATGGGCAAGTGGACCGAAGTGAGTAGTGTGTTGCCCGCGTCTGTAGACAGGCCCGGGAGCCCGGTGGAGGCCCTGGACTGGGGGAAGGCGGACAAGTCGGCGGTCCGCCTCGTAGCCAAGAGGGAGGGCGTGTGAGGCGGCAGCCTGCGGTGCGAGGCGCGGTGAGCGGGCTTGAGTGTGAGGAAGGGCGGGTCACGGGGCAAGTGGAGATCTGGCGAGGCGGCGCCTCTCGGAGGCGCGCGACTTTATCGCTTCTCGGCTCTCTGAGCTAAGATCATGTGTAGTATCTGTTCTTTGCAGTGTAATTTCTGCAACGGTCCCTAATTTGGGACCAATGAAATTACCTGTATTTTTCCAACCCGGACGGGTGCTGTGAGCTTGCTCAACCCCGTCCACGGGTCGGCCTCGTATTGCATTACCTCGAGGATCGGCCCATTCATATGGCAAAGCAAAATAGAAATAGCGGTGGCGAAGGGGAGGGAGTGGGGGTCTGGTCAAGGCGCGGAGCAGTGCTGGTCCGACGTCCGCTGTCCTCCGTACGTCCTCCGGTCGTCCTCCGGCCGTCTTGCGGCCGCCTTCTCCAGGGTGCAATGTTGACCGCCTCCACCGTGGCGCTCGGTGCCACTCGATCGCACTGCTCTCCGCCTGTCTGGTGGAATTCGCCCCGCGGCAGACACCCGGCTCACTGCCAATTGTCCTCTGGTCCGTGGTCGCCTCTCCTTTCGCGCCTGTGTGGTGCCACAGTCGCACACCGTGTCGCCATTGCCCCCCAGTCTGAGGGGGGGGGGGGGGAGACGGGTTGCAGTCGCGGGAGGTGGCACCACGGACAAGAGACGAGGAGGTGGGCGCCACCTCGATGAGTGGAGGTGCGTGGCTTAGGCAAACCCGCCTGGGGAGTATATTGGAGGGGCCAGTGTGGCCTCGCCTTTACCTTCGCTTGGGCTAGGGCGCGCTACCCAAGTCCTCGTTAGGCTGGTGGAGGGAGGGCGCGCCCCTCCACGGCCCTCAACTACTGATGGGCAAGTGGACCGAAGTGAGTAGTGTGTGCCCGCGTCTGTAGACAGGCCCGGGAGCCCGGTGGAGGCCCTGGACTGGGGGAAGGCGGACAAGTCGGCGGTCCGCCTCGTAGCCAAGAGGGAGGGCGTGTGAGGCGGCAGCCTGCGGTGCGAGGCGCGGTGAGCGGGCTTGAGTGTGAGGAAGGGCGGGTCACGGGGCAAGTGGAGATCTGGCGAGGCGGCGCCTCTCGGAGGCGCGCGACTTTATCGCTTCTCGGCTCTCTGAGCTAAGATCATGTGTAGTATCTGTTCTTTGCAGTGTAATTTCTGCAACGGTCCCTAATTTGGGACCAATGAAATTACCTGTATTTTTCCAACCCGGACGGGTGCTGTGAGCTTGCTCAACCCCGTCCACGGGTCGGCCTCGTATTGCATTACCTCGAGGATCGGCCCATTCATATGGCAAAGCAAAATAGAATAGCGGTGGCGAAGGGGAGGGAGTGGGGGTCTGGTCAAGGCGCGGAGCAGTGCTGGTCCGACGTCCGCTGTCCTCCGTACGTCCTCCGGTCGTCCTCCGGCCGTCTTGCGGCCGCCTTCTCCAGGGTGCAATGTTGACCGCCTCCACCGTGGCGCTCGGTGCCACTCGATCGCACTGCTCTCCGCCTGTCTGGTGGAATTCGCCCCGCGGCAGACACCCGGCTCACTGCCAATTGTCCTCTGGTCCGTGGTCGCCTCTCCTTTCGCGCCTGTGTGGTGCCACAGTCGCACACCGTGTCGCCATTGCCCCCCAGTCTGAGGGGGGGGGGGAGACGGGTTGCAGTCGCGGGAGGTGGCACCACGGACAAGAGACGAGGAGGTGGGCGCCACCTTCGATGAGTGGAGGTGCGTGGCTTAGGCAAACCCGCCTGGGGAGTATATTGGAGGGGGCCAGTGTGGCCTCGCCTTACCTTCGCTTGGGCTAGGGCGCGCTACCCCAAGTCCTCGTTAGGCTGGTGGAGGGAGGGCGCGCCCCTCCACGGCCCTCAACTACTGATGGGCAAGTGGACCGAAGTGAGTAGTGTGTGCCCGCGTCTGTAGACAGGCCCGGGAGCCCGGTGGAGGCCCTGGACTGGGGGAAGGCGGACAAGTCGGCGGTCCGCCTCGTAGCCAAGAGGGAGGCGTGTGAGGCGGCAGCCTGCGGTGCGAGGCGCGGTGAGCGGGCTTGAGTGTGAGGAAGGGCGGGTCACGGGGCAAGTGGAGATCTGGCGAGGCGGCGCCTCTCGGAGGCGCGCGACTTTATCGCTTCTCGGCTCTCTGAGCTAAGATCATGTGTAGTATCTGTTCTTTGCAGTGTAATTTCTGCAACGGTCCCTAATTTGGGACCAATGAAATTACCTGTATTTTTCCAACCCGGACGGGTGCTGTGAGCTTGCTCAACCCCGTCCACGGGTCGGCCTCGTATTGCATTACCTCGAGGATCGGCCCATTCATATGGCAAAGCAAAATAGAATAGCGGTGGCGAAGGGGAGGGAGTGGGGGTCTGGTCAAGGCGCGGAGCAGTGCTGGTCCGACGTCCGCTGTCCTCCGTACGTCCTCCGGTCGTCCTCCGGCCGTCTTGCGGCCGCCTTCTCCAGGGTGCAATGTTGACCGCCTCCACCGTGGCGCTCGGTGCCACTCGATCGCACTGCTCTCCGCCTGTCTGGTGGAATTCGCCCCGCGGCAGACACCCGGCTCACTGCCAATTGTCCTCTGGTCCGTGGTCGCCTCTCCTTTCGCGCCTGTGTGGTGCCACAGTCGCACACCGTGTCGCCATTGCCCCCAGTCTGAGGGGGGGGGGGAGACGGGTTGCAGTCGCGGGAGGTGGCACCACGGACAAGAGACGAGGAGGTGGGCGCCACTTCGATGAGTGGAGGTGCGTGGCTTAGGCAAACCCGCCTGGGGAGTATATTGGAGGGGGCCAGTGTGGCCTCGCCTTACCTTCGCTTGGGCTAGGGCGCGCTACCCCAAGTCCTCGTTAGGCTGGTGGAGGGAGGGCGCGCCCCTCCACGGCCCTCAACTACTGATGGGCAAGTGGACCGAAGTGAGTAGTGTGTGCCCGCGTCTGTAGACAGGCCCGGGAGCCCGGTGGAGGCCCTGGACTGGGGGAAGGCGGACAAGTCGGCGGTCCGCCTCGTAGCCAAGAGGGAGGGCGTGTGAGGCGGCAGCCTGCGGTGCGAGGCGCGGTGAGCGGGCTTGAGTGTGAGGAAGGGCGGGTCACGGGGCAAGTGGAGATCTGGCGAGGCGGCGCCTCTCGGAGGCGCGCGACTTTATCGCTTCTCGGCTCTCTGAGCTAAGATCATGTGTAGTATCTGTTCTTTGCAGTGTAATTTCTGCAACGGTCCCTAATTTGGGACCAATGAAATTACCTGTATTTTTCCAACCCGGACGGGTGCTGTGAGCTTGCTCAACCCCGTCCACGGGTCGGCCTCGTATTGCATTACCTCGAGGATCGGCCCATTCATATGGCAAAGCAAAATAGAATAGCGGTGGCGAAGGGGAGGGAGTGGGGGTCTGGTCAAGGCGCGGAGCAGTGCTGGTCCGACGTCCGCTGTCCTCCGTACGTCCTCCGGTCGTCCTCCGGCCGTCTTGCGGCCGCCTTCTCCAGGGTGCAATGTTGACCGCCTCCACCGTGGCGCTCGGTGCCACTCGATCGCACTGCTCTCCGCCTGTCTGGTGGAATTCGCCCCGCGGCAGACACCCGGCTCACTGCCAATTGTCCTCTGGTCCGTGGTCGCCTCTCCTTTCGCGCCTGTGTGGTGCCACAGTCGCACACCGTGTCGCCATTGCCCCCCAGTCTGAGGGGGGGGGGGGGGAGACGGGTTGCAGTCGCGGGAGGTGGCACCACGGACAAGAGACGAGGAGGTGGGCGCCACTCGATGAGTGGAGGTGCGTGGCTTAGGCAAACCCGCCTGGGGAGTATATTGGAGGGGGCCAGTGTGGCCTCGCCTTACCTTCGCTTGGGCTAGGGCGCGCTACCCCAAGTCCTCGTTAGGCTGGTGGAGGGAGGGCGCGCCCCTCCACGGCCCTCAACTACTGATGGGCAAGTGGACCGAAGTGAGTAGTGTGTGCCCGCGTCTGTAGACAGGCCCGGGAGCCCGGTGGAGGCCCTGGACTGGGGGAAGGCGGACAAGTCGGCGGTCCGCCTCGTAGCCAAGAGGGAGGGCGTGTGAGGCGGCAGCCTGCGGTGCGAGGCGCGGTGAGCGGGCTTGAGTGTGAGGAAGGGCGGGTCACGGGGCAAGTGGAGATCTGGCGAGGCGGCGCCTCTCGGAGGCGCGCGACTTTATCGCTTCTCGGCTCTCTGAGCTAAGATCATGTGTAGTATCTGTTCTTTGCAGTGTAATTTCTGCAACGGTCCCTAATTTGGGACCAATGAAATTACCTGTATTTTTCCAACCCGGACGGGTGCTGTGAGCTTGCTCAACCCCGTCCACGGGTCGGCCTCGTATTGCATTACCTCGAGGATCGGCCCATTCATATGGCAAAGCAAAATAGAATAGCGGTGGCGAAGGGGAGGGAGTGGGGGTCTGGTCAAGGCGCGGAGCAGTGCTGGTCCGACGTCCGCTGTCCTCCGTACGTCCTCCGGTCGTCCTCCGGCCGTCTTGCGGCCGCCTTCTCCAGGGTGCAATGTTGACCGCCTCCACCGTGGCGCTCGGTGCCACTCGATCGCACTGCTCTCCGCCTGTCTGGTGGAATTCGCCCCGCGGCAGACACCCGGCTCACTGCCAATTGTCCTCTGGTCCGTGGTCGCCTCTCCTTTCGCGCCTGTGTGGTGCCACAGTCGCACACCGTGTCGCCATTGCCCCCCAGTCTGAGGGGGGGGGGGAGACGGGTTGCAGTCGCGGGAGGTGGCACCACGGACAAGAGACGAGGAGGTGGGCGCCACCTCGATGAGTGGAGGTGCGTGGCTTAGGCAAACCCGCCTGGGGAGTATATTGGAGGGGGCCAGTGTGGCCTCGCCTTACCTTCGCTTGGGCTAGGGCGCGCTACCCCAAGTCCTCGTTAGGCTGGTGGAGGGAGGGCGCGCCCCTCCACGGCCCTCAACTACTGATGGGCAAGTGGACCGAAGTGAGTAGTGTGTGCCCGCGTCTGTAGACAGGCCCGGGAGCCCGGTGGAGGCCCTGGACTGGGGGAAGGCGGACAAGTCGGCGGTCCGCCTCGTAGCCAAGAGGGAGGGCGTGTGAGGCGGCAGCCTGCGGTGCGAGGCGCGGTGAGCGGGCTTGAGTGTGAGGAAGGGCGGGTCACGGGGCAAGTGGAGATCTGGCGAGGCGGCGCCTCTCGGAGGCGCGCGACTTTATCGCTTCTCGGCTCTCTGAGCTAAGATCATGTGTAGTATCTGTTCTTTGCAGTGTAATTTCTGCAACGGTCCCTAATTTGGGACCAATGAAATTACCTGTATTTTTCCAACCCGGACGGGTGCTGTGAGCTTGCTCAACCCCGTCCACGGGTCGGCCTCGTATTGCATTACCTCGAGGATCGGCCCATTCATATGGCAAAGCAAAATAGAATAGCGGTGGCGAAGGGGAGGGAGTGGGGGTCTGGTCAAGGCGCGGAGCAGTGCTGGTCCGACGTCCGCTGTCCTCCGTACGTCCTCCGGTCGTCCTCCGGCCGTCTTGCGGCCGCCTTCTCCAGGGTGCAATGTTGACCGCCTCCACCGTGGCGCTCGGTGCCACTCGATCGCACTGCTCTCCGCCTGTCTGGTGGAATTCGCCCCGCGGCAGACACCCGGCTCACTGCCAATTGTCCTCTGGTCCGTGGTCGCCTCTCCTTTCGCGCCTGTGTGGTGCCACAGTCGCACACCGTGTCGCCATTGCCCCCCAGTCTGAGGGGGGGGGGGAGACGGGTTGCAGTCGCGGGAGGTGGCACCACGGACAAGAGACGAGGAGGTGGGCGCCACTTCGATGAGTGGAGGTGCGTGGCTTAGGCAAACCCGCCTGGGGAGTATATTGGAGGGGGCCAGTGTGGCCTCGCCTTACCTTCGCTTGGGCTAGGGCGCGCTACCCCAAGTCCTCGTTAGGCTGGTGGAGGGAGGGCGCGCCCCTCCACGGCCCTCAACTACTGATGGGCAAGTGGACCGAAGTGAGTAGTGTGTGCCCGCGTCTGTAGACAGGCCCGGGAGCCCGGTGGAGGCCCTGGACTGGGGGAAGGCGGACAAGTCGGCGGTCCGCCTCGTAGCCAAGAGGGAGGGCGTGTGAGGCGGCAGCCTGCGGTGCGAGGCGCGGTGAGCGGGCTTGAGTGTGAGGAAGGGCGGGTCACGGGGCAAGTGGAGATCTGGCGAGGCGGCGCCTCTCGGAGGCGCGCGACTTTATCGCTTCTCGGCTCTCTGAGCTAAGATCATGTGTAGTATCTGTTCTTTGCAGTGTAATTTCTGCAACGGTCCCTAATTTGGGACCAATGAAATTACCTGTATTTTTCCAACCCGGACGGGTGCTGTGAGCTTGCTCAACCCCGTCCACGGGTCGGCCTCGTATTGCATTACCTCGAGGATCGGCCCATTCATATGGCAAAGCAAAATAGAATAGCGGTGGCGAAGGGGAGGGAGTGGGGGTCTGGTCAAGGCGCGGAGCAGTGCTGGTCCGACGTCCGCTGTCCTCCGTACGTCCTCCGGTCGTCCTCCGGCCGTCTTGCGGCCGCCTTCTCCAGGGTGCAATGTTGACCGCCTCCACCGTGGCGCTCGGTGCCACTCGATCGCACTGCTCTCCGCCTGTCTGGTGGAATTCGCCCCGCGGCAGACACCCGGCTCACTGCCAATTGTCCTCTGGTCCGTGGTCGCCTCTCCTTTCGCGCCTGTGTGGTGCCACAGTCGCACACCGTGTCGCCATTGCCCCCCAGTCTGAGGGGGGGGGGAGACGGGTTGCAGTCGCGGGAGGTGGCACCACGGACAAGAGACGAGGAGGTGGGCGCCACCTCGATGAGTGGAGGTGCGTGGCTTAGGCAAACCCGCCTGGGGAGTATATTGGAGGGGCCAGTGTGGCCTCGCCTTACCTTCGCTTGGGCTAGGGCGCGCTACCCCAAGTCCTCGTTAGGCTGGTGGAGGGAGGGCGCGCCCCTCCACGGCCCTCAACTACTGATGGGCAAGTGGACCGAAGTGAGTAGTGTGTGCCCGCGTCTGTAGACAGGCCCGGGAGCCCGGTGGAGGCCCTGGACTGGGGGAAGGCGGACAAGTCGGCGGTCCGCCTCGTAGCCAAGAGGGAGGGCGTGTGAGGCGGCAGCCTGCGGTGCGAGGCGCGGTGAGCGGGCTTGAGTGTGAGGAAGGGCGGGTCACGGGGCAAGTGGAGATCTGGCGAGGCGGCGCCTCTCGGAGGCGCGCGACTTTATCGCTTCTCGGCTCTCTGAGCTAAGATCATGTGTAGTATCTGTTCTTTGCAGTGTAATTTCTGCAACGGTCCCTAATTTGGGACCAATGAAATTACCTGTATTTTTCCAACCCGGACGGGTGCTGTGAGCTTGCTCAACCCCGTCCACGGGTCGGCCTCGTATTGCATTACCTCGAGGATCGGCCCATTCATATGGCAAAGCAAAATAGAATAGCGGTGGCGAAGGGGAGGGAGTGGGGGTCTGGTCAAGGCGCGGAGCAGTGCTGGTCCGACGTCCGCTGTCCTCCGTACGTCCTCCGGTCGTCCTCCGGCCGTCTTGCGGCCGCCTTCTCCAGGGTGCAATGTTGACCGCCTCCACCGTGGCGCTCGGTGCCACTCGATCGCACTGCTCTCCGCCTGTCTGGTGGAATTCGCCCGCGGCAGACACCCGGCTCACTGCCAATTGTCCTCTGGTCCGTGGTCGCCTCTCCTTTCGCGCCTGTGTGGTGCCACAGTCGCACACCGTGTCGCCATTGCCCCCCAGTCTGAGGGGGGGGGGGGGAGACGGGTTGCAGTCGCGGGAGGTGGCACCACGGACAAGAGACGAGGAGGTGGGCGCCACCTCGATGAGTGGAGGTGCGTGGCTTAGGCAAACCCGCCTGGGGAGTATATTGGAGGGGGCCAGTGTGGCCTCGCCTTACCTTCGCTTGGGCTAGGGCGCGCTACCCCAAGTCCTCGTTAGGCTGGTGGAGGGAGGGCGCGCCCCTCCACGGCCCTCAACTACTGATGGGCAAGTGGACCGAAGTGAGTAGTGTGTGCCCGCGTCTGTAGACAGGCCCGGGAGCCCGGTGGAGGCCCTGGACTGGGGGAAGGCGGACAAGTCGGCGGTCCGCCTCGTAGCCAAGAGGGAGGGCGTGTGAGGCGGCAGCCTGCGGTGCGAGGCGCGGTGAGCGGGCTTGAGTGTGAGGAAGGGCGGGTCACGGGGCAAGTGGAGATCTGGCGAGGCGGCGCCTCTCGGAGGCGCGCGACTTTATCGCTTCTCGGCTCTCTGAGCTAAGATCATGTGTAGTATCTGTTCTTTGCAGTGTAATTTCTGCAACGGTCCCTAATTTGGGACCAATGAAATTACCTGTATTTTTCCAACCCGGACGGGTGCTGTGAGCTTGCTCAACCCCGTCCACGGGTCGGCCTCGTATTGCATTACCTCGAGGATCGGCCCATTCATATGGCAAAGCAAAATAGAATAGCGGTGGCGAAGGGGAGGGAGTGGGGGTCTGGTCAAGGCGCGGAGCAGTGCTGGTCCGACGTCCGCTGTCCTCCGTACGTCCTCCGGTCGTCCTCCGGCCGTCTTGCGGCCGCCTTCTCCAGGGTGCAATGTTGACCGCCTCCACCGTGGCGCTCGGTGCCACTCGATCGCACTGCTCTCCGCCTGACTGGTGGAATTCGCCCCGCGGCAGACACCCGGCTCACTGCCAATTGTCCTCTGGTCCGTGGTCGCCTCTCCTTTCGCGCCTGTGTGGTGCCACAGTCGCACACCGTGTCGCCATTGCCCCCCAGTCTGAGGGGGGGGGGGAGACGGGTTGCAGTCGCGGGAGGTGGCACCACGGACAAGAGACGAGGAGGTGGGCGCCACCTCGATGAGTGGAGGTGCGTGGCTTAGGCAAACCCGCCTGGGGAGTATATTGGAGGGGGCCAGTGTGGCCTCGCCTTACCTTCGCTTGGGCTAGGGCGCGCTACCCCAAGTCCTCGTTAGGCTGGTGGAGGGAGGGCGCGCCCCTCCACGGCCCTCAACTACTGATGGGCAAGTGGACCGAAGTGAGTAGTGTGTGCCCGCGTCTGTAGACAGGCCCGGGAGCCCGGTGGAGGCCCTGGACTGGGGGAAGGCGGACAAGTCGGCGGTCCGCCTCGTAGCCAAGAGGGAGGGCGTGTGAGGCGGCAGCCTGCGGTGCGAGGCGCGGTGAGCGGGCTTGAGTGTGAGGAAGGGCGGGTCACGGGGCAAGTGGAGATCTGGCGAGGCGGCGCCTCTCGGAGGCGCGCGACTTTATCGCTTCTCGGCTCTCTGAGCTAAGATCATGTGTAGTATCTGTTCTTTGCAGTGTAATTTCTGCAACGGTCCCTAATTTGGGACCAATGAAATTACCTGTATTTTTCCAACCCGGACGGGTGCTGTGAGCTTGCTCAACCCCGTCCACGGGTCGGCCTCGTATTGCATTACCTCGAGGATCGGCCCATTCATATGGCAAAGCAAAATAGAATAGCGGTGGCGAAGGGGAGGGAGTGGGGGTCTGGTCAAGGCGCGGAGCAGTGCTGGTCCGACGTCCGCTGTCCTCCGTACGTCCTCCGGTCGTCCTCCGGCCGTCTTGCGGCCGCCTTCTCCAGGGTGCAATGTTGACCGCCTCCACCGTGGCGCTCGGTGCCACTCGATCGCACTGCTCTCCGCCTGACTGGTGGAATTCGCCCCGCGGCAGACACCCGGCTCACTGCCAATTGTCCTCTGGTCCGTGGTCGCCTCTCCTTTCGCGCCTGTGTGGTGCCACAGTCGCACACCGTGTCGCCATTGCCCCCCAGTCTGAGGGGGGGGGGAGACGGGTTGCAGTCGCGGGAGGTGGCACCACGGACAAGAGACGAGGAGGTGGGCGCCACCTCGATGAGTGGAGGTGCGTGGCTTAGGCAAACCCGCCTGGGGAGTATATTGGAGGGGGCCAGTGTGGCCTCGCCTTACCTTCGCTTGGGCTAGGGCGCGCTACCCCAAGTCCTCGTTAGGCTGGTGGAGGGAGGGCGCGCCCCTCCACGGCCCTCAACTACTGATGGGCAAGTGGACCGAAGTGAGTAGTGTGTGCCCGCGTCTGTAGACAGGCCCGGGAGCCCGGTGGAGGCCCTGGACTGGGGGAAGGCGGACAAGTCGGCGGTCCGCCTCGTAGCCAAGAGGGAGGGCGTGTGAGGCGGCAGCCTGCGGTGCGAGGCGCGGTGAGCGGGCTTGAGTGTGAGGAAGGGCGGGTCACGGGGCAAGTGGAGATCTGGCGAGGCGGCGCCTCTCGGAGGCGCGCGACTTTATCGCTTCTCGGCTCTCTGAGCTAAGATCATGTGTAGTATCTGTTCTTTGCAGTGTAATTTCTGCAACGGTCCCTAATTTGGGACCAATGAAATTACCTGTATTTTTCCAACCCGGACGGGTGCTGTGAGCTTGCTCAACCCCGTCCACGGGTCGGCCTCGTATTGCATTACCTCGAGGATCGGCCCATTCATATGGCAAAGCAAAATAGAATAGCGGTGGCGAAGGGGAGGGAGTGGGGGTCTGGTCAAGGCGCGGAGCAGTGCTGGTCCGACGTCCGCTGTCCTCCGTACGTCCTCCGGTCGTCCTCCGGCCGTCTTGCGGCCGCCTTCTCCAGGGTGCAATGTTGACCGCCTCCACCGTGGCGCTCGGTGCCACTCGATCGCACTGCTCTCCGCCTGTCTGGTGGAATTCGCCCCGCGGCAGACACCCGGCTCACTGCCAATTGTCCTCTGGTCCGTGGTCGCCTCTCCTTTCGCGCCTGTGTGGTGCCACAGTCGCACACCGTGTCGCCATTGCCCCCCAGTCTGAGGGGGGGGGGAGACGGGTTGCAGTCGCGGGAGGTGGCACCACGGACAAGAGACGAGGAGGTGGGCGCCACCTCGATGAGTGGAGGTGCGTGGCTTAGGCAAACCCGCCTGGGGAGTATATTGGAGGGGGCCAGTGTGGCCTCGCCTTACCTTCGCTTGGGCTAGGGCGCGCTACCCCAAGTCCTCGTTAGGCTGGTGGAGGGAGGGCGCGCCCCTCCACGGCCCTCAACTACTGATGGGCAAGTGGACCGAAGTGAGTAGTGTGTGCCCGCGTCTGTAGACAGGCCCGGGAGCCCGGTGGAGGCCCTGGACTGGGGGAAGGCGGACAAGTCGGCGGTCCGCCTCGTAGCCAAGAGGGAGGGCGTGTGAGGCGGCAGCCTGCGGTGCGAGGCGCGGTGAGCGGGCTTGAGTGTGAGGAAGGGCGGGTCACGGGGCAAGTGGAGATCTGGCGAGGCGGCGCCTCTCGGAGGCGCGCGACTTTATCGCTTCTCGGCTCTCTGAGCTAAGATCATGTGTAGTATCTGTTCTTTGCAGTGTAATTTCTGCAACGGTCCCTAATTTGGGACCAATGAAATTACCTGTATTTTTCCAACCCGGACGGGTGCTGTGAGCTTGCTCAACCCCGTCCACGGGTCGGCCTCGTATTGCATTACCTCGAGGATCGGCCCATTCATATGGCAAAGCAAAATAGAATAGCGGTGGCGAAGGGGAGGGAGTGGGGGTCTGGTCAAGGCGCGGAGCAGTGCTGGTCCGACGTCCGCTGTCCTCCGTACGTCCTCCGGTCGTCCTCCGGCCGTCTTGCGGCCGCCTTCTCCAGGGTGCAATGTTGACCGCCTCCACCGTGGCGCTCGGTGCCACTCGATCGCACTGCTCTCCGCCTGTCTGGTGGAATTCGCCCCGCGGCAGACACCCGGCTCACTGCCAATTGTCCTCTGGTCCGTGGTCGCCTCTCCTTTCGCGCCTGTGTGGTGCCACAGTCGCACACCGTGTCGCCATTGCCCCCCAGTCTGAGGGGGGGGGGAGACGGGTTGCAGTCGCGGGAGGTGGCACCACGGACAAGAGACGAGGAGGTGGGCGCCACCTCGATGAGTGGAGGTGCGTGGCTTAGGCAAACCCGCCTGGGGAGTATATTGGAGGGGGCCAGTGTGGCCTCGCCTTACCTTCGCTTGGGCTAGGGCGCGCTACCCCAAGTCCTCGTTAGGCTGGTGGAGGGAGGGCGCGCCCCTCCACGGCCCTCAACTACTGATGGGCAAGTGGACCGAAGTGAGTAGTGTGTGCCCGCGTCTGTAGACAGGCCCGGGAGCCCGGTGGAGGCCCTGGACTGGGGGAAGGCGGACAAGTCGGCGGTCCGCCTCGTAGCCAAGAGGGAGGGCGTGTGAGGCGGCAGCCTGCGGTGCGAGGCGCGGTGAGCGGGCTTGAGTGTGAGGAAGGGCGGGTCACGGGGCAAGTGGAGATCTGGCGAGGCGGCGCCTCTCGGAGGCGCGCGACTTTATCGCTTCTCGGCTCTCTGAGCTAAGATCATGTGTAGTATCTGTTCTTTGCAGTGTAATTTCTGCAACGGTCCCTAATTTGGGACCAATGAAATTACCTGTATTTTTCCAACCCGGACGGGTGCTGTGAGCTTGCTCAACCCCGTCCACGGGTCGGCCTCGTATTGCATTACCTCGAGGATCGGCCCATTCATATGGCAAAGCAAAATAGAATAGCGGTGGCGAAGGGGAGGGAGTGGGGGTCTGGTCAAGGCGCGGAGCAGTGCTGGTCCGACGTCCGCTGTCCTCCGTACGTCCTCCGGTCGTCCTCCGGCCGTCTTGCGGCCGCCTTCTCCAGGGTGCAATGTTGACCGCCTCCACCGTGGCGCTCGGTGCCACTCGATCGCACTGCTCTCCGCCTGTCTGGTGGAATTCGCCCGCGGCAGACACCCGGCTCACTGCCAATTGTCCTCTGGTCCGTGGTCGCCTCTCCTTTCGCGCCTGTGTGGTGCCACAGTCGCACACCGTGTCGCCATTGCCCCCCAGTCTGAGGGGGGGGGGAGACGGGTTGCAGTCGCGGAGGTGGCACCACGGACAAGAGACGAGGAGGTGGGCGCCACCTCGATGAGTGGAGGTGCGTGGCTTAGGCAAACCCGCCTGGGGAGTATATTGGAGGGGGCCAGTGTGGCCTCGCCTTACCTTCGCTTGGGCTAGGGCGCGCTACCCCAAGTCCTCGTTAGGCTGGTGGAGGGAGGGCGCGCCCCTCCACGGCCCTCAACTACTGATGGGCAAGTGGACCGAAGTGAGTAGTGTGTGCCCGCGTCTGTAGACAGGCCCGGGAGCCCGGTGGAGGCCCTGGACTGGGGAAGGCGGACAAGTCGGCGGTCCGCCTCGTAGCCAAGAGGGAGGGCGTGTGAGGCGGCAGCCTGCGGTGCGAGGCGCGGTGAGCGGGCTTGAGTGTGAGGAAGGGCGGGTCACGGGGCAAGTGGAGATCTGGCGAGGCGGCGCCTCTCGGAGGCGCGCGACTTTATCGCTTCTCGGCTCTCTGAGCTAAGATCATGTGTAGTATCTGTTCTTTGCAGTGTAATTTCTGCAACGGTCCCTAATTTGGGACCAATGAAATTACCTGTATTTTTCCAACCCGGACGGGTGCTGTGAGCTTGCTCAACCCCGTCCACGGGTCGGCCTCGTATTGCATTACCTCGAGGATCGGCCCATTCATATGGCAAAGCAAAATAGAATAGCGGTGGCGAAGGGGAGGGAGTGGGGGTCTGGTCAAGGCGCGGAGCAGTGCTGGTCCGACGTCCGCTGTCCTCCGTACGTCCTCCGGTCGTCCTCCGGCCGTCTTGCGGCCGCCTTCTCCAGGGTGCAATGTTGACCGCCTCCACCGTGGCGCTCGGTGCCACTCGATCGCACTGCTCTCCGCCTGACTGGTGGAATTCGCCCCGCGGCAGACACCCGGCTCACTGCCAATTGTCCTCTGGTCCGTGGTCGCCTCTCCTTTCGCGCCTGTGTGGTGCCACAGTCGCACACCGTGTCGCCATTGCCCCCCAGTCTGAGGGGGGGGGGAGACGGGTTGCAGTCGCGGGAGGTGGCACCACGGACAAGAGACGAGGAGGTGGGCGCCACCTCGATGAGTGGAGGTGCGTGGCTTAGGCAAACCCGCCTGGGGAGTATATTGGAGGGGGCCAGTGTGGCCTCGCCTTACCTTCGCTTGGGCTAGGGCGCGCTACCCCAAGTCCTCGTTAGGCTGGTGGAGGGAGGGCGCGCCCCTCCACGGCCCTCAACTACTGATGGGCAAGTGGACCGAAGTGAGTAGTGTGTGCCCGCGTCTGTAGACAGGCCCGGGAGCCCGGTGGAGGCCCTGGACTGGGGGAAGGCGGACAAGTCGGCGGTCCGCCTCGTAGCCAAGAGGGAGGGCGTGTGAGGCGGCAGCCTGCGGTGCGAGGCGCGGTGAGCGGGCTTGAGTGTGAGGAAGGGCGGGTCACGGGGCAAGTGGAGATCTGGCGAGGCGGCGCCTCTCGGAGGCGCGCGACTTTATCGCTTCTCGGCTCTCTGAGCTAAGATCATGTGTAGTATCTGTTCTTTGCAGTGTAATTTCTGCAACGGTCCCTAATTTGGGACCAATGAAATTACCTGTATTTTTCCAACCCGGACGGGTGCTGTGAGCTTGCTCAACCCCGTCCACGGGTCGGCCTCGTATTGCATTACCTCGAGGATCGGCCCATTCATATGGCAAAGCAAAATAGAATAGCGGTGGCGAAGGGGAGGGAGTGGGGGTCTGGTCAAGGCGCGGAGCAGTGCTGGTCCGACGTCCGCTGTCCTCCGTACGTCCTCCGGCCGTCTTGCGGCCGCCTTCTCCAGGGTGCAATGTTGACCGCCTCCACCGTGGCGCTCGGTGCCACTCGATCGCACTGCTCTCCGCCTGTCTGGTGGAATTCGCCCCGCGGCAGACAACCGGCTCACTGCCAATTGTCCTCTGGTCCGTGGTCGCCTCTCCTTTCGCGCCTGTGTGGTGCCACAGTCGCACACCGTGTCGCCATTGCCCCCCAGTCTGAGGGGGGGGGAGACGGGTTGCAGTCGCGGGAGGTGGCACCACGGACAAGAGACGAGGAGGTGGGCGCCACCTCGATGAGTGGAGGTGCGTGGCTTAGGCAAACCCGCCTGGGGAGTATATTGGAGGGGGCCAGTGTGGCCTCGCCTTACCTTCGCTTGGGCTAGGGCGCGCTACCCCAAGTCCTCGTTAGGCTGGTGGAGGGAGGGCGCGCCCCTCCACGGCCCTCAACTACTGATGGGCAAGTGGACCGAAGTGAGTAGTGTGTGCCCGCGTCTGTAGACAGGCCCGGGAGCCCGGTGGAGGCCCTGGACTGGGGGAAGGCGGACAAGTCGGCGGTCCGCCTCGTAGCCAAGAGGGAGGGCGTGTGAGGCGGCAGCCTGCGGTGCGAGGCGCGGTGAGCGGGCTTGAGTGTGAGGAAGGGCGGGTCACGGGGCAAGTGGAGATCTGGCGAGGCGGCGCCTCTCGGAGGCGCGCGACTTTATCGCTTCTCGGCTCTCTGAGCTAAGATCATGTGTAGTATCTGTTCTTTGCAGTGTAATTTCTGCAACGGTCCCTAATTTGGGACCAATGAAATTACCTGTATTTTTCCAACCGGACGGGTGCTGTGAGCTTGCTCAACCCCGTCCACGGGTCGGCCTCGTATTGCATTACCTCGAGGATCGGCCCATTCATATGGCAAAGCAAAATAGAATAGCGGTGGCGAAGGGGAGGGAGTGGGGGTCTGGTCAAGGCGCGGAGCAGTGCTGGTCCGACGTCCGCTGTCCTCCGTACGTCCTCCGGTCGTCCTCCGGCCGTCTTGCGGCCGCCTTCTCCAGGGTGCAATGTTGACCGCCTCCACCGTGGCGCTCGGTGCCACTCGATCGCACTGCTCTCCGCCTGTCTGGTGGAATTCGCCCCGCGGCAGACACCCGGCTCACTGCCAATTGTCCTCTGGTCCGTGGTCGCCTCTCCTTTCGCGCCTGTGTGGTGCCACAGTCGCACACCGTGTCGCCATTGCCCCCCAGTCTGAGGGGGGGGGGGAGACGGGTTGCAGTCGCGGGAGGTGGCACCACGGACAAGAGACGAGGAGGTGGGCGCCACCTCGATGAGTGGAGGTGCGTGGCTTAGGCAAACCCGCCTGGGGAGTATATTGGAGGGGGCCAGTGTGGCCTCGCCTTACCTTCGCTTGGGCTAGGGCGCACTACCCCAAGTCCTCGTTAGGCTGGTGGAGGGAGGGCGCGCCCCTCCACGGCCCTCAACTACTGATGGGCAAGTGGACCGAAGTGAGTAGTGTGTGCCCGCGTCTGTAGACAGGCCCGGGAGCCCGGTGGAGGCCCTGGACTGGGGGAAGGCGGACAAGTCGGCGGTCCGCCTCGTAGCCAAGAGGGAGGGCGTGTGAGGCGGCAGCCTGCTGTGCATGTTGTCGTACAATTCTTTTATGAAAATGGCGGCACGGAGTGCTCCTGCCGCACGCCACATGCCAAACGAATAGTCGAACCTGTACCTGTGTGCTAATTTTGTTCGCATTGCGTCTGCCCACTCCTAATTCCACCAGGCGGTCAGATTTATGCTTTTTCTCTTATTATCCTTTTTTTCCGCAGTCCTTCGCGTCTTGTTCCTTGTTAAACGTCTCATCTTAATGTATTCATTTGTTGTTTTCATTATCTTTTTTGACTTTTGATGTCGTGTTTATATTTTCTTGTGGAATTTTTTTTTCGCAATTTCTTTTGGCATCAGTTTTCAAATTTGGTTTATTTTTGCATTCTTCTTCTTCTTTTTATTTTTTCTTTAACATTTTTGGAATGGAAAACGAATTTTTCTTTTATCCCTTCTTTACTCTCTGTCCATGGTGTTTGTTTTCGTGTGTGAAATGGTGTCTGATTTGTTCGATGTTATTTGCTCTGTCCCGCTTGTTTTCAGTGAAGAACTTTTCGATTCTTGGGTTGACGGATTGACAAGTATCTTTATATTTTTCATATCCGTTTTTCTTTCTTTTCTTTCTTCTGCTTTCTTGCTCCGCCCTTCCATTTTCCTATTCTCATTTGCAGTTTTCCTTTTATGTTTTTCTTCTAGCCCTTTATGTTTTCTCAACAATTTTCGCCTTTGCTGGGCATTCAGCTCCATTTTATATATTTTTTCTTTTGCCGTTGTTCCGTTGATATTTTTTATGTTGCCACTTTATAATATTCGTGTTTTGGCTTTTACAGTTGAAGAGGCTGCTCAAAAATTGCAATCAGGAGGAGATGTAGAGGCTTTTGGACTTTCCCTTGATCTCGTTGTGGCCTCTGTCGCCGACCATTATGCCCAATTTTCCCTCCTTGAGTCCTCTATGGCTCAACCGGATATCTTTGTGGCCTATTCTTCTTCTGGTATCGGCGACTGGAAGTTGCGTAAAAGTCTCGTCGAACGGTAAGCATTCTTGTCTTGCAAGTTTTTTGAACAACGTAATATATCGCTTTACTGCCAGTCCATCTTTGTCACAGTTACTATTCACTTGACGATGCTTTGTGTCGTGAACTTCTTGGGAGTAAACTATCCGCACGTTTTCGGCGTGACCTCGCCGATACTGCAGAGCGATGCGGTCTCCGTCCGCGCAGCTGCCGACGCCAGTACGAGAACTTACGACGCGTAGCGCGATTGGTTGAGGATACACCAGGTCGTTTATGCGATATCATCCGCAGGTCCTTCGTCCTATCTCCGGCACTCGCAGAGCTTTATGCTGCAATGATCTTCCTCTCCTTTAATCGGTGCGTCCGTCTCGTGATAAGTTGTTTTAAAAATATGCAAAAAGAAAAGTTTGGGGGAAAAACGAACAATGTTGTTGTATATCAAAAGATGGCAGTATGAGGCACATTCCCTGTTTTCTGCATATTTACTTATTTCGTCAGTTAGATTTCCAGTCTGCAACCTAAAAGTGGAATTTTTGATGATATTTGACTAATGTTTTGATATATTTTAACAAACCTCAGAAATGAATACGGTTGCAACGTACGCCTTACCGAGCCTTTATTAATAACTGTCGTAGAGTTAGAATTTGTCGCTAGCTCTTTATTTATACTTAAACTTCACGATAAAATTTTTTATGTGTGTTATATGTGCCCATTGCGCAGGCAGCTTGCTAAACAGGAATTTGCCTTAATATCTAAAAACAAAGAGCGTTTGAACATGTTAGTGTTTTAGTGACAGCAAAAGGTAGAACAAACCTAAGTGGACATTGATGAATTGTCATCAACCGCGGACGTCAACTATTTTTGTCTGTTTCAAATTACACACCTACCAGTTTTCGTTTAACTCTCTCCACTTTTAGCTTTGAGACATCAAAACGTTGTTTCGCGGGCGCAACTTTTGCGGACTTCACGTATTGCGCAGAACAGTTGATGACCTATTGGACAACCTCAGATAGTCTGGAAGGCAAGCTGGACTCCCCCGTGGATCTGGAATTGGATTTTGAGTTCTGTACAGAGTTGAAGGTACTCAAACTCTTAGCGGAGAAGCAGACCTATTTGGAGCGGCACAAAAGGTGTTGTGTTTTTGTTTGCCGTTAGTTAGTGAGTATGTCTAACATTGGTTGGAAAGTGGGACTAAATGCTAGTTTCAGCATCTAGATGAAGCATTTTACGGTCCCTTCATCGTTTCTCGGCAGAGTAGGCACGGACAACCAGACCTGCTAAGACCACTCCTTACCTGCAGTCCGAGTGCACAGGCCTCGTTTACTCATGCTTTTCAACTTAATATTCTAGGAAATATTTGCCAACGTTACCGATTTAGTAAGTTTTTTCATAAAATGGATAGATTGGGGGACTCATAAGACTTTTGTCCGTGTATTGTTTTGTCCTGATTACTCGGTTTTCTGAAATTGGACATCAAGTTGTCATTTTTACCAGCGTTTTCTGTTATTTGCCACTCACAACACCGTGGCATGCCTGTTTTATAGCATCTTACGATGCCATCCCCATTCCACAAGTAGCGTAGACACTCCCAAATTTGACACTTCATGAACTAATGTTGAAAAGTCGCCGGAACGACATGACCAGTCTTGCGTATTTCTGCATAGCATGCTTAACTTATAAAAAATCATAGTCCATCGAGAGATCTACCGTGTTACAATGGTTTCTGATAAGCATCTAAAGTACATCAGTATTCAGTACCTTCATAGGCAAGGCGTCAAAAGTATTTATCAGCAGGACTTAGGGGGAGAATTGTTGGCTACAAGTTAAGTGTTTTTGTGTTACTGTACCACATGCTGTGTCTATCTCTTCTGCGTTTTCTATGTTACGGTTAAGAAAATCTTTTATTTCTTTTTTAACTTGCTACTGAATTCTAGCCACTCGTCTTTTTTATTCAGCCTCGTCATCCGCCAAATATCCTCGTCGGTATCTGAATCTTCTTTGAATTGGATTGATGTAAACTTTAGAGTGCGTATTCCACCATTTGCCTTGCTTTTTCTATTGCTTTCTTTCCCACAATTTATCTTCACCGTGAGTTGTAGACTCTCTCAAAGGCCATCACTTCCATCGCGACAGGATTGTCGCATGCCAGGGAAGTTCGAGACCTTTTTCTCGACATCATTGAGAAGGTCATTTGTAAACCCCCTCCTCTTCGTTTATGCGTAATTTCTTTGGAACCCCAACTTAACCTTTCTTTCTCTTGCCTCAGGTGATCGAAGTTGTGATGGGAGCCCAATGGACTTACCAGGAGTTCTCCAGTTTCCTCACCTCTTTCGATGAGACCCTACGCATTTTGCCCCCGGCAAAGTATGTATTTTAAACCCCCCCCCATGTGGTAGTAGCAGCAGCTCATATTCTTACCATAATAACTTTATTTCTACTTTGAGTTCACCGCTGTTTGTACTTCCCTGTCAATGCTACTTCAACAGTCGAAAGTTGTCAAGTATAGCCTCTGAGTAATTGGAATCAACACACACCAGTGTAGCCGGTCTTTTAAACTGTATTTGTGGTAATTTGTATGTCTTAGAGAACCAGTTCATTTAAAATGAGTGATTGAAACAATAAAAATATAACTGTGCACATAGTTTCAGACTGTCCTAAGGACGCTCAAAGATGAGCTCTGCATTTTATCACTTTATTAGAAGGAATTTGTTATTTGCGCTTTCAAGTTTGGTTTAAAGTGAATTACCTCCACTTCGCTCTTTTTTATGGTGATGCGATTCGATGTTGGCTGCGCTCGTAGCAAAAAAATAAGTAATCTCGCCTGACTATAATCTAAATATTGTCATTATGGCCCAGGCTTCTAATAGCATTTCATTCTCCCACGAATTACCCTCCCGGTGCTTACGATTTGAACACTCATTTTACTACTTACCTGACTGTGAGCCGGTAATGCAGTTTCTTCGACTGATACCTGATTGTTAGCTGGTAAAGGAGTTTTAGCACAATCTACCGTATTGCATGCCGCTGTCAGGTTTTTCAAATAACATAATCTTACAGAATAGCTTGTCAATGAACACACAAGTATGGAACATAAGTTGAACACGAAATGAACGTTCACCTGCTGACACTTTGTCCAGTTGGCGGTTTCCATTATTCGACAGTGGGAAATCTATCGTGAATTCTTCTCCATCTTCAGGTCGTCATCATTTCAAAGGAGCTGGGTCCGCTTCTTTGCCCCCTTCAAGTCTATCTGTCTACGATTCTACTCCCTCCCACTAATACGAGCATGAACAACCCATAAGTTTTGTTTTTTTTTCCGAGTTGTCTTTAATGTTTCGTGGCCTTGCGAAAATTGTTTTTTACTTCTTGCGAAAGAAACAATCATACATGATTAAAAACTTGTTTTCGAGTAACACGGCATTGGGGAGGTAATGGGCAATTTTGTGGACTTTTGAGCGTTTAATTGACTTACCTTTACCGAAGACGCAGGCGGTCTGCTTTGAGTGAATTTTATTAGAAGGATAGACATCATACAGATATTTATTTCTCCGACCTTGAATGGGAACCTTCCCACTTTCTCCTTTTGTCGGCTCCCACTCTGACGATGTGGAACTTTGTCCAGATCCCCCTCCCCTCCCCCCGTTCTCTTCTCGTGTCCCCGTCGCCTATCCAGTCCCGCGGAATAGTTTTTTGGCGGCTTTGAGGGTATCACGGACTCCTCGTTACGAACCTCTCGGGGAGCTGAGAGAGCCGCCATGCAAATACGACGCAGGGGAGCGGCAGGTGTTGTAGACAGCCCCTTCGATGGTGGAAATGGAGGGGAGGACAAATGGGAGCAGATTATGCTTGGGGTTTTTTTCCGACGGACCGAAATCAGTCTAAACTTAGTCTTTGACTAAAGAGTTGTTGTCGGAGTCTGCGAGAGATCTGGCGGCGTGACACCGTATCTCCCAACTTTCGATGTTCATTTGCGTCTATTCCTTCATTCCTTCTTTACACGATTAACTGATTATTTCAGGGATACTATGTCGTTTATGGAGAGAGTGTTGGGACGTCACCTGCGTCACATGTTTGTAGCGCTTGTGACAATTGACATTATCACTGCACTGTCACTCCTCTGCCACAAACGTGACAGGCCTTGCAAGTGGCGTTGAACCTCGCCCTCCCGTAAGACAACTGTACGGAAGGTGTTCGGCCGTTGGATCATACTGTAGTCTGCCTTTTTCTCTCTCTCCCCTCCATCTTTGATTTGAAAATGTGGATACCACGAGGGAGACACAAATATGCCGCTATGGGAACACCACACCATCCGAATACCATTCGATCTTCCATTTGCATACCAAATGCGTTGCGATGTGAACCTTGTTATCTCAACAAATGTAAAAGAGGCCTGGCACTAACAAACCATGTTCAAGCCAGAGTCTGAGTTAGGGACACCGCTGGCCGCTCATTTTTAGGCTTTCTCATTCGCAGTGCATATCCCATCTCGTCTATTTGGGCGGAAACTACGAAACGGGCGTTTTACTTTGGCCCGTACTCAACTGCAACGTTAGGAGGCGACTCATCGTTATGTACACTCCATATTCTTATTTATAAACATTCAAAGGTATCCCTCCTGCTCATTTGTCATTTTTGATTTACGCCTCGGGCGAAACCAAATGAAAATAAAAGTGAGTTCCCATTCGCTGTTCTCTCTTTCGAGTTCAAACTGAGCGGTAGCGCACATAAAACTTCGGTTATTACCTTTTTCGCGTTTAGGAATTGTTTTCAGCATAAAAATTCACTAGGCAATATGAGATGATAAAGGCTTCTGTGTAGTTTATTAACTCTACAAATGAAAATATTTTTCACAAAGACTTATGTAACTTGGCCAATCTTCGGCCACCCAATACCTCAAAGTTGATAAGAAAAAGGGTTTTTCGGTTATCAGAAGTATTATTTTAGAAACGATTGTATAACAATTTGGTGTGGGAGTCCGCTTAACCATTGAAATGGACATTTTCTACTTGTTATTACACATGCTGAATGTAGAATTGAGTATGGCTGAACGCGATGGCGAAGATTATTTACATGGTCGCCTGGTAGCGTTCTTGTTGGTGTTAGGATGAAGCCTGTCGATGGACGACATCGGAAGATTTGGCATAGAAAGAGGGGAACTTGTCATCGAGTATCCCCCGACACTTTTCCAGATCAGCTCGTGTGTCCGAGAGAATATACACCAGTTGTTGAACACCCAAATTCTTGTTCACCCGATGTGTGTCGGTGAGCAGGAAGCGGCAATTGCAGGCTCGCCCAATCGCCTCTATTCGGCGGTCCTTCGAGGTCGCGAAAATTCTCGCCACCTCCTCCGCTGGCACCCACATGCAACACTCGAATTCGGCGGCCTCGAAGTTCGGCAAAGTCATCTGCGGCTCCGGCGCACGACGACTTCGTTTGATAGGAACAGGTGCTTCTGCTCCTAATATCATCTCCCCACTCTTGTGCACATCCTCAGAACAGGTGGCAGACGAGAAGCAGGCTGAGTCGGGCGACATTGCAGAGGGGTCATTCATCTCCTGAACCTCTTTGAACACTGGCACTTCAGTGGCGAAAGAAAGGTCGGCAGACAACGAGGTGACATCCGAGAATATCGACATATCGTCCACGTCCTTGTTATTCCTCCCCAAATCGTCATAAATACCTTCAGATAAGAGGGTTCGAATCACAATCGGCTCAGTTTGCACTGAACGTTCTATCAACTTTCTCGGAACAGACATTTTTGTGCCGTGCGTTTGAACGCATCTTTCCGTTAATTGGACGATGTTTCCACCAGTGTGGCCCCCTTTGCGTACGAGGCGCTCCCCCGATGAGAGAGCAGAAGTTGACTTCCCTTTGACAGATTTCGAAATTTTAGAGCCCATTGCCACTCACCACTGTGTACATGGCGTCAAATCAATTTCGCGCTGATATTTGAATCAAATCGATCGATGGGCTGATTACAGTTTATCGATCGAAGTGTCAGGGTTTGTGCGAGTAGCATTCAATAACAACCCTTTTCCCTCCGGCGCCAACAGCTTCCACGTCCGCTGATAGCGTCGTCTATATGACAGATGAAGGCATTTCATGATTTTCGATAAAAATGCGAAATTAAACTTTATTTGATTAACTAGGCTTTGTTCAGGAAACAGGTTTTGTACCTGTCAATGTCAATGGAACAAATGAAGGTTGGAGCATCATTACTTGGGGCAAATTAGTGCTCTTTATGCAAAATAGAGGCCAATCACTACATTTTCCTTCCTCCAACGATTATTATTACTACATCAAATGGTAATTTTATCTTGTTAAATTTTCGTGAAATTCTACAATGTCTCTCCTATGACTCAAGTATTAGTGGCATAATTATTGAGACAGCAATCCGGAAGCGCTGCGGTGCAAAATGGTGGTGAAGTGACCTAGCTTAATAATAATGGTGCATCTTCGAGTGAGGCACTAACACACACGCGCAGGAGACCGTGGGATCCACGTCCCCGATAAGGCAATGTATAAATGACGTTCCGCCTCCAGCCAATGAGATGTGAGCGAGAAAGCATCGCTCTGATTGGCTACAGCTGCGAAGGTCGATGGTTGGGCGGCACGCGCGCACCGTGGAAGAGGGCAGAAGGTGGCGGTTGGTCCAGTTCTAAGCGACAAGGCGTTTGTCAGCGTTACTCAACGCACGCACACGCGCACCAACTTGACTAAATTTCAATTTTTAAAGGCGTCACAATAGGGGGACTTTGCAGTAAAGGCACTGGGGGTGACATGGCGGACGAGCAGCTCAAGCGAGCCAAAGTGTTCTTCGTCCTTGGTACGTGACTTCTCTCCTCCCCTCTCCTCCCCTCCCCTCTTCTCTCTCTTTCCCCACCCCGTACACCAGAATGACAATAAATCTTGAGGAAGGAAAAACAACAGGAAGCAACGTTAAGATTGTCGCATGTTTTACGAATTTATTTTCTCTGTCCGCGTTCCCCGTGCTCTACCTTCTGATATTTAGGACATGTGATTCTACTCTGGCGCGTGATATCTCGTGTAAAACGTAACGAGTAAATAGCCCTCGGTGTACTCGTACACAGGGACGTGAAGATGGAGCAACTAGGCGGGAACAGGCGGAAGAGTCGCTCACTGCAACTTCTTTACCCTAAACGTTGATAATTGATGGGAAGGTGGGTGACAGTGACCCCCGCTTGAGGAGTCCCTTCCCTTGTCACGAATAAAACTACACACCGACGACTGCGTAAATAGACCTAGTGTTGGCTGAATTTTTACACAGTTAAAACCGTAAAAACGGATTTATTAGAACAATATTCTTACAGTCATTTTTACCTTCTAAGCGCTCTTCCATAAAGTTAGCCAGGATCACCTAAACCAACTAACGGGCACCTAGAGAAAACGGGAAGTTAACTTAAAGTCCTTGTCCGTGATCCTCTCCCCGTTTTCCGTACGAGTGCAACTTCCACCCGAACTATTTCAGATTATCTCCACTTCCAGATTGTTTGAACAGCAACTTCCCGTAGGGAAAGTTGTTTTGCTTGCGCTATTTCTACACGTAACCGTTCATTTTCGCCAATAGGCATGCAAATTACGAAACCATGAGCCTGTGAAAGCCACCTTTCCGGCGGTCTTCTCTCCGTCTTCACGGAAAGAGAAAGGGAGTAGTTATGAAATTTTTAGAAGTGCTCTAATTTGCACAAGTCATGCCACTGCTCTTGTCAAACTGGTCTAGATGTCAACTCCGCCTTTTTGCGCCTTGTTTGAGGAAATGGGGCGGGATGGGTGTTCGGGAGTTTATAAATGCTTCCTCACTACCAGACGTCCTTTGCCAATGTCTAAAACCTTCGATTCACACTTAATTTTCTCCACTACTTCCACGAGTGGGAGAGAGGAAAATACAATCGAGGCAAATCGGCGAAGACAACTAAAGTCGGACAGCCCTTCATTATGATACAATTTCACAAAACTATTCTCAACTATTTAGCAACGATTCTTTATCACACATATGTGAAACTAGTTAAATCTCGTCAAATGAATTTCAAAAGGACATTTAGCTGCGGTCGAACCTTAAATATCCCAGCTGAGGAATACGCTCGAGTGTCTGAGTACGTCTAGTGGCCGAATTCGAAAAATAAACTAGAGTAAATGCATTTTCCCGCCTGAGAGCGTCTAGATGTGCTAAAACCCTCATCATATCACTGTCAAAGTGCACTTCACCCAAATTTACAAATCCTCTGTGGCCAAAAGTTATTACAAGTCTCCAAATGGCCCTAATTTTGGGTGTAGGTGGGCCGGGCAGCGGAAAGGGTACGCAGTGTGAAAAAATGGTGGCCAAGTATGGCTTCAATCATCTCTCCAGCGGCGATCTCCTACGCGCCGAGGTTCAGTCGGGCTCGCCGCGTGGCAAGGAACTGCAGGCCATCATGGAGAAGGGAGAACTCGTCCCCTTGGTACGTTGACCCACCTTTTTTGGCAATTAATTGATTCTACCAGTTGAAAGATGCTGTTGGCTTGCTTTGGATGTAATTGAAACTCTCGTGCGAGAACTCTCGAGTGTTAAACTCATCGTCAAACCAATTTTTGCCTTCCACTGTAGTTACAAAGTCCAAAATAGGCCTTAGGAGCAATGGTAACTCGTACTCAAGAGTGAACTCAGGGTAACCACCCTTATTTATGCACTCTGAGGCATATGCGTAAAAAGAAAACGTATCTACGCTACAATTCGATGCTTGGATGAACAAATGATGCCACTGGAGAGACACTGTCTGATGATTTTGCTTACTCAGTTACTTCTTGTCTCGATGGAACTGTTGTAGGGTTAATATAAACTTCCTAATTAGCTCAGTCATTTCCTTTATTTTCGAAATCTTACTGCTTTAACCTGAAACATACGTCAAAAGAGGTAGTTAAGGCAAAATCCTAAGCAGCCATTAACTGAAAATTTTGACGGTGGACACTCCGAAGGTGCCTCATCGAGGCTTCATCTAAACACGTTGTGCCGGATGAATGCGCCGCCATCGATTGGCGTGCCACAGATCCGCTGGGGCACGTAGGCGCCTGCGCGCCTCCCCATTGGTCGGGTGCTGGGACTACCCCCCTCCCACTCCCCCGAGAACCCCACTTTCCCTCCTCTACACGCGCTGCCTTGTTTCGTAGCACAAAATAGGCCAGAAGTACCGTCTTTTGCCTCCCGTCCTCCCTAGACTGTATACGCCATCAACGCCGCATGGGCAACGCCCTCCACGCATATTTCACTTTACCATCTAATGTTGGTGATTTCTACACAAATATCGAGGATTTAAGACAAATGATCTAGATGATATAGATTTATTTTACCATACCCTAAAGTGACAGTTATTTTCCGGACTGATTTATCTGATGGTCTCTCACATCGAAGTGAGTTACTTGGAAAAAATCAGTCGGTAGGTAGTTCATCCGATTGTCCAATGAACTAACACCTTATTTCACACTAGGTCTTGTGGGTGGGACATTTTGTACCTTATTCTCGTGCACAATCTTATGTACCCCGGTAATTCCCCAACTATAGATGTCAAAAAATCACCATTAAACGGAATGTAATGGCGGTAGCTTCGAATTGAGCTTAAACACATGTGCACCAGAGTCCTTTCCATCTTGCGGTAAAGACCTCCTCGGAGTGGAATTGAAAACAGGAGGATTGTGAAATAGTGGAGGATTAACGTTTGCTATACTTTGTAAAAATCATAAAGTATGTTATATCTTTATTAGGACTTCCTGTTTTATGGCATCCGTTAACAGATGACGGAGCCTTTCCAGAATCACTCCTCCCGGTCAAAAGGAATGTCAAGTAAAATTGCACGGTGATTATTGCCGGAAGATAAGAGTAGGTGGGTGACAGATGGAGTCCAAAGTTTTTCGTTCTAACGTCGCATCTGAGTAGTTCTGGAAGGTGGATGAGAGTTTTCACTAATTATCACATCATCTCCGAATGAGCAGAAATTCGCGTCCTACTTGTTGTCAACTCTGAGACTTAGGGAAAGGCGAGTGTTAAAGAATGTCTCCCTTTGACACATTCAGGAAGTTGTGCTCGCACTCATCAAGGACGCCATGCTGAAGCTGGTCGACAAAAATCCCTACTTCCTCATTGATGGCTACCCGCGCGAGCTGGAACAGGGCGTCCGTTTCGAGAAGGATGTGAGTCAATTCTCTTGCTATTAAGCAAAAAAATTAGTTTCATTTTCATGACAATCAGGATTAGGCTTCTTACGAAATATTATCGTAAAGGCACGGACTTTGCCTCTAGTCGTTGGTGACGTTACGGAGGCTAAGAATGAAGAAAGGTAATGTGAAACGTCGACCGACATGCTTAACTGCATTCGGTGATTGAGGCGGCCCTTCGCGGACGAGACTACGTTTGGCCATCTAATTGTCTGTCCGTTGCGCTCTGCAGTCTCCCAGAGGCAATTCGATGCCTTTTAAACTAACCATCGAGATGTAACGCAATGAGAAATTTGTGTCTTCCGCACCCACCTCGGTAAATCCTTCCCCCCCCCTAAGTAAACGCCGTTAGATGAATTTTTCGAATTGAAAGCATGGCTATACGCCAAGACTGCTTAGTTTCGGTCCAACAATGTCCTCTTTGTTTGATCTTGTAACTTGTAATGTTTATGATTGCAAAGGCCCAAATCATCAGATTTCCAATGCACTTTACCCCCAAAATGAACTTGTCTCACATTAGTAAATGCAATTCAGGATTCGTATGGTGGGCGATTAAAGGGGTAAAAAGCAATTAGGCGAAGAGATCTAAAGGGTACCAAACTGCCACGTGAATGAACGAGTGGGGGTTGCCATAGAAACACTTCTCCGGTAAACTTTTGGTCGTCATAACAGGTCGCCGATTGTTACGCCGTGATTTACTTCGAAGTGAATGAGGAGACTATGAAACAGCGTCTTCTTAAACGAGGCGAAACAAGCGGTCGGGCCGACGACAACGAGACCACCATTATGCAACGCTTGAAGACATTCAAGGAGAAGACTGATCCTGTCATCAAACATTACACCCAAAAGGGGAAAGTTATTAAGGTTAGTTGCTTTGAGCGCCTTGTCTTCCTAGTTTTCGACCAAAATGTGTCCATATTTTTGTAGCGTTAAATTACCCATTTTGTTGACGTCTCATTCCATTAAGACTTAGTGTTACCCCCCACAATAAATCATTTGCTACAGTATCATACCATTCTTTAGATGAAAAGTCCTCTACATCCTTTATCTGATTTTACTTTCATCCGATTCGACTAAGAGCTAATTTTGTGCAATTGTTTCCTTTATACCCGAATGCACCTGGTTCTATGAGTAATTGTGACATTAAAAAGTGAAAGAAACTCGAAATTTCACGCATAGCATATCACGCCACACGGCATATGTGTCTGTTTAATGTCGATGGCCTCATTTCAACAAATTCCTTTCACAATCCTCAATCTTAGCGATTACCAAATCCCACGCTTTAAGCTGAGGTTAGTAAGGTCCAATAGGGTTTCGTTGCAGCGCCCTATGTCGTGTAGGCAACAGTCATAATTTCTTTTTCGTGTACTTCTGGCGCAACGAGGAGGATAATTTCAGCTCTCCCCGTGGATAAACTCACTTGCATTCTGTCAATTTTAATTTTTAATAAAAATCCTTTTTTTCATCACATTGTGGATGGCTTAATCGTGGACTTACTCGCAGATATTTCCCTTATGTGTTCTTATGCATCACCTAAATGTAAATCTCAGATTGTCTTGGTAACCACTAATACCCTCGCACTGCGTGCACATTTTAGCTAAGTACTCGAGACAGGCACTGAAATTAGCTGAGCTAAGGGCCAAAAGCAGTCGTACACTTCATTCTGCTGATGTTTGTGTTGAAATTGTAGATTGACGCCTCCAAGACCATTGACGAAGTGTTTGCAGTGGTGGTACAGGAACTGGAGAAGAAGGGGATCAATTAACCGCCGTCTGGAGTCCCTAATGTGCCTTGTTATCGCTTCTCTGTCTTAGTTAACATGAAAGGATGGAAGCTGTTGCTTCTTCCCTACGATAAGACACATATACATATACTCAAATATGCAGGTATATGAGTTTTTGCCCCGCTCCTTCGAGTTTTCCCGTAGGCTTGCCAGGCTGATAACGGTGGATTGGCTGGACTCTGGTGGCATTTAAAATGAACGTGAGGGTGTGTACAATCGCCCTAAGTTAGTGAAAAGGCCTGCCTTCACACGATTTAAGCTTCTAGGGTGTGATATTGTTAGAACGGCTGGAATACCATGTTGAAATGCGTCTCAGGCGCATCAAAAGCCCTCTTAAAAAGAATTTGCTCGGCAACGTACGATAACCATGAGGTAGTTGGCTAAAAGATTTATTTAGTTCCGAGTATTCAAATAATACGAGTGATGGTAACAAGTTCTCGCATCAATGAAGATGTTTGTTCTGGCTTAAACCAAATAAGATTGCACTTGCAGCCATTTTTTCTTGATTTAAACAATCATCAGTATCAGGCTATCTGAGATACCAGTAATCAGAATTGGTGTTGGTGATGCGTTTTGCTTCGGTGCGGTATCTGGTTATTCGGACAACCAACCTTAGTTAATCAGGCAGTTTGGCGTTTTCAATAAAACGGGAAAGTTTCAAGATAAAACACCTTTAAAGGGGGAGGGGGAGAAAATAGCGCTTCTCTGTTATTAGGCTACAAGAAACACCCCAACAATAAGGTAATTCTAGTATGAGGGTTGCCTGAATGAGTGCACTTATGAGGGAGGGGATATCTTCTGTAGCGCAGGCATATTTGCACACCGTGTATTTTAAGAGTTTGCTGCAAGTTTCAGTAGACTACCTTCTCAGCGCCATGGCCCAGTCTTATGGTAATAACCGACTGGGGTCTTTGGCATCGTCCGGGCCTGTCTTAGTGTAATACCGGGGAATTGACGCGACATCCCCGGAAGAGCGAAATCAACTTCCAAAATCATTTATTAGGGTAAGACCTAAAGGAGGATGTTTGACATACAGTTATGCATAAATTCGCCCTACGAATACATGTTTTATAAATCAAGCGGCGTGACTTTAAGTTATGGTAGGTGTCTTCAACCCTAAAAGTCGTAAGCCAAAGAGACCATTATATATTTTTCCCTGCATTTGCGGTGATATTACACTCTGACTAGCACAACTGTCAACAACCAGATGGTAAAGAATGATTGAAAGCCCGTTTTTTGTTGGAATGTTCTCAGAATGTACGTATAAAACATCCAGTGTTTTAATCTCCATCTATTTTCCGCAGAGCGTTTGTTACTTTCCGAAATAGTAAACGAGATGAACACTTTTAGATTTGACATACGTATTGTCTACTACCTGGCCTGGGCATGAACATTACATCCTTTCCAGATCGACGAAGTGTAAAAAGCTAAGGTTGACTCGTGTAGCTAGAATTATTTTGCATAACGTTACTTTGTCCCGCAAAACTTAGCAAAGAATCAAAAGGTCTTGTTCTTCAGCCTAGATCGTCGAGAATTGAATTATGGCAGCTAATAGCAGTCTGTTCGCTCTACTGTGTTTGTCAGGTTGGAATTATGCAAGGTCAACTCATAGATACCAAAGACAGATCCTACATGACGGTGAGGGTGAACTGAGAAAAAGTAGAGAATAATCATCTGGAATGGAATGTAGATTCTTAAAATGTTGGTTGTTCCGACGAAATATATTAAACTTTGCATATTTAGATCATTTCACGAACCGCCTGGAACTTTAGTGAGAATGTGACGATGATTTACTTTGGCATTTCTAAATACCCGTGTCAAATTGCGCCGTCGCAAACTATAAAATTCTGTTAAAAACATTACTCACCTTGGGTATTATGCAGTTGCTGGGCTTTTAGCCTGGTTTGTATTTCAACTCCATTTGCTTTAAAATAATTAATTGTTTAAATCTACCATTAGCGCCGCACTATATGGTTACGCTATCCAGCTACTGCTCCCTCCCAGATGGCAGCCGTTTCAGGTGGAAATGTAAGCACGTTAAAGAGGATATTCGAAAACGGTACAACGTCCGGATCGCGAGCTTCTCTTAACAGACGAGACCCATTGGCCGACGGGTTGTCCTCCGAATCCAAAGTAAATAATGATATTACGTTGAAAAGCATTCCTCAAACACTAGCGACTTTTTCCTCTAATTCTCGCCGCGGCCCTCGAAGTGATGCTTTACCCCCCGTCAATTCTAAGTCAAACGAACAAACTCACAATACTCTGGTGACGGGGTCGCAATCAAAACCCCCTCCTCCTAAAACCTTGCCGAAACCAAACGTGTATTCAAAAACGGGACACTTAACCCCGAAGGATATATCATCTCAAAAGAAAGCGACTGCTTCTAGTGAGACGGCAAATAAGGGTCGCTCACCAATAAACTCTTCTTATGACGCTATAGGCATCACCGGTACAAAGGAGAGCAACCGTTCTCTCTCAAAATCGATACCTTCCTTCCCTAATTTTACTCCTAATCAACCAACAATGGTGTCGTCTAATAAAGATGGGGAAGTTAAAGCAAACATATCGCAATGTAACAATAACGGACATTATACACAAGTGTCTTCCCGTAATCCCTCAAAAACGCCTCCACCGGTTCCTAAAAAACCAAGATCCTTACGTAGTGGCTGCAGCGGTAGCAGTCGCAGTCTTGCTTACACGTACGATGTCGATCTAAAAAGTCAATTTAACATTCCGTGTGATGAATCTTCGAGTGAAAGGGTTAATAAATGGGCAGTGGACCAAGCTGGATATCAGTCTACATTGGCGCAGAACAAAGCTAAAAGAGTAAATGATGAAGACGATGAAAGAATGTCTACATGTTCAATAGGTTCTGTTACTAACTCCAGCATTAGATCTATATTGAAAAAAAGCCGCACCCCGTTAGATATTAAGGTTTGTCTGTTTTGCTTTTAGTTTATTTCTATTTTAAATGAACTTTTGGATTTTACATCGAAACGCTTTTCAGAATAAGAAGAAACTCACCTTCAAAAAAGACAATGAATTGGCCACCCGGCACTCCTATTCTCCAGAAAATAGCTACAACAACATGGAGAGTCTCGATCAATTCGAATATGCGTTTGATTCGGACTCGGATACCGAATCACTGATTGGTGAAGCTAGTGATAACGAGTTTGATAGTGACAATACTGAGAGTCTTGCCCATTCGTCAAGTATCCAGATGCGTGGAACCAAGGCGGTTTATGCTGAATCTGCTGGCTCCGTTAACTCCACCAGTACTCTCAAGGGCTCCATGATTTATCAGCCTACACGGGAACACTCGAATTCCAAATTCAGAGTAAATACCGTAACGAAAGAGATATCGGTAACATCAGTAGTCGACACCACACTCTGAACAGTGGCAATCCTAACAGATGGTCTAAGGACTATGTGAGAGAACCGGTGATATTGACACCTTCCACGAAATCTTGTAAGTCCTGCGTGTTTGTAAGTTAAATCACAACTTTTCTTGTTTCGACCTCAAACTCGTTTCCTTATTTTCACTTTTGGTCTTTACACGGTAACTTACTAGTCGGAAACAAATGTGTCTTCTGTCTTTTCACAACCCGCTAAAATTGTTTCATACTTTGAATATGGAATAATATCGAGAACTTCTGGCGTCAAGTATTACGACTAATAATTTATTTTTAACCGTAATGCACTCGTTGAATCGAAAGTTCATTTCGTTTCATACACTGTTCGCGGGGAGAGAGTGATTAAATCCTTTGTATAATGACTTTTCACACCTATTACTTGGTACGATGCTATAGTCGAAAATAATCAAGCAAATGGTCGCCCTTCATTGTCCTTCCCCTAGTTCCTTTCCTTTTACAATGACCACTCATACCTAAGTGTATGTACTTGTGACCTATCTTGCCTAAATCTCTCCAACAGACATTCCATTTTCCCATCCTCCATTTTCTGACCATACGGTGTCTTTGTTCACAAAATCAAAAGTCGCCAAAAGCTATTTGCCTTGTTAGTCTCTTGCTATTTCTATCACAATCAAGTATTTCGAAGTCTTACCTTTTATTTTGAATGTTTAAGGGCCATAATTTCTCCCTAGGTATATCAATCTGCGGCTCTAAGCTGTATCCAAGCCTAAACATGACTGGTTCCAAAAGTCTCATAATGTTATTAGTTCTAAATCGGCTAAGTAAAGCTTTTCCCACGGCCAAGCTGCATATCACTAAGGCTTCGTATGATGAACAAAGCTTACTATTAAGGGGATTTTAACATCTTTTAAAAGTGGATTGACGAGTGTGATTATTTGACGTCAAACATGCATATGTTGTCATCAATATCCCGTTAAAACTTTGTCTTTCACAATTTTCCAATCCAAAGGACACTTCCAAAAGGTATGCTGTCTTAAGTTCTCCGGATGATGAACTTTCATTGTGTATGACTCCTGTCTTCTGTGGTGATTTTCTCCTTCAATGTAGTAGTAACCGTCATGTTTACTTTTCCTTCTTTTTATGATGCCCTGAGGGTTTTATTGTGTTACCTACTGATTTATTTGGCTGTGGTAGAAATTCTACACAGATAATGGGTATTACATTTACTAGGCGTCCTTGCACTGCTCCAGAAGTAATGTTTTATAAGTGGAGCATGAGCACTAGGTGTTTATTTGGTATCAACAGGTAGCTTCTTGACACCATTGGATGAATTCTCCATGATTATTTTACTTTCACTTGACTGTGAGCTGTTTTTTTAACATCGCCCGCTAAAGATGGGTTTTTTACAGGTAAGGATGACCAAGTAGATCGAGTCAATTCAGGTAAGCAAGCAAATCTTGCTCAGGTGAAAGGTGTGATTCGACCTTATAAAGGGGAATTCCTGTTAGAAATAAGTCGGCAGGTCAATTTGGTTAGTGTTTTTCCGGTATCCTACCACGGTTCCAAAATAAGGGACGGGATTACAGGTTGACGCTATTATTAGAGTGATAAAACACGTGGAAAAAAGCTTAATTATTGGCACATGCATGGCGAATGCCACCATTCAGCGGCTCGTAAAATGTGGCGCTTAATTGTACGAAAATCATTCCAGCTAAACTCATTACTCTACTGAAGGTGAAGCGTATAGTAGTCATCTCCAAGACACGAAGCGTTCCCTCACGTGAATAGACTCGTCTCCCACTTTCTGCCTCTTAAGGTATCTAAACTAACGTCGAGCGTTTTACCGTCTCACCTCCGACGGCGGTACCTATTGTAAGTCTTGTCATACCGACTTTCCTCCTGTGCGAGCTAACGGCCTTCCTGTGATCCTGTTGCGCATATCGAGTGGAGTGGGCTGAATTTGATTTAAAATAATTCTTATGATAATACTTTGCCTGTTTAGAAATTATGACTGATTTCCATTGTTTCCTTGAAATGGCATGGCATTCTAGTAGGAATGAAATGGGTGATTTATCGTTGCAGCCCTTATGCTATTCCACAATTTCCTCGATGCACCATAGATTTTCACGCCTGTAATCTGTACCGCCTTGAAATTAACATGCATCCCCTTGTGTCGAAAAACCAGAAATGAGGAAGAGACATATTGAATTCTCACTTTCGCTTATAAGGTAACTGAGAATTACTTATTGGAGGAGAGTAGGAAACTGCTGCTGCTCTTTGCCTCAGTGATATCCCAGGCCGAATCGTATTCACCATAATTGGTACATGGCATTTGCTCCAAATCAGCGGTATTCGCTTTCCCAGCTTGGAGAAATCAATGAAGTGGATTAGTCGACCTTCATCCACTTATGCGTAGGAGACGCGCGGTTCTAGTCCTGCTATAGTGACTAAAGCTCTCATGGTCCACTCCCCACAACTTCGAGGAAGCAGTTCTGACTTGCTCCTAGTCTCCATGCCAAGTGAAGTGGATTACAGTTGGCTATGTGTAACCATGATATGAGATGCCAGTCATAAAATCAGTGCCTCTATAAGTGCCTGAATGGCAATTGTGATGTGCTCCAATGACTCAACATATCCCCTTTCATCCGCATCTCTGAGCACTCACAAGGTATTTTTGCCCTCCCTTCCATTCATTTCTACGAGGCATAATCCATAAGACATCAGCGGAGAAGAACATGATTTGCAATCTCCCTTCGCTGACCGAAAAGACAGACAATTATAAAGCGTACTTTTTTACGCATTTCGTATACATCTCTCCTAACCATGCAAAATCGACTACAGAGTATATAAAGACATGTTATCCCTTTCGCTTTTTATTACCATTAATTGGAGACAGCTAGCCCATTAATTAGTGCTCTAAGCCCGCAACTTAATTCGGCCAAATTCGTGTGTAGAAAGACCATCACTTGCCCAGATGTAGAGTAATAAGTATTGTACTAATGGGCACGCGGCCTGTCCATTCATTTCTGGCCTGACTTGACCTGACCTGACTTGCTGTCCTCTCGGCTTGGTACTTCCATGTGTGGAAGCACGGTGGCTACGATTCAGCCCTGACGCCTTGTTCATGATTCGACAAAGAGTCCTTCAATGATCCTAAACCACTTGCCAAGTTAAGTGGATTGAAGGTGATCATTTGGTAGCATTGTGCAAAACACTTTCTCACAATCCTGTCAGTGAGAAGGAGAGCCTGCGCTTAGGTAATTGTTAAGGTGTCAACCTTTGCAAATGTAAGTGGCTCCTTAGAGAAAGTTAGTTTCTATGCCCCAGGCATTGGTTATTGCATTAAAGCGAGTTCATTTAGAGCCTTTTTTCTCATCGCAACACACACAACTCTGGAAATGCGTTGAGTTACTCGGTCCTCATGTACAAACTGCTAGAAAAATTTGTCCAATATTGTCTTCATATGAACATTCCTGAACCAGTCTTAACGAAAATATACCCCCTCATTAAATGGAGTGGGAATTTTTGCAAGTATTGGGGGGAATATTCATTACTCACAGGGAGTGTATTATTGTCGGGGCACCTTTTCCTTACAATCACATTTTACGTGCTTAATGTATTCATTTGTTACGGTTTAGAAATTGGCAGATGTCTGAATCCGTCCACACATTTATGTTGAATCCTTACGGATTACCAATCTTCCTCCTGTTGCTATCCGTTTTTTTACGTAAATCCTGATAGAATTGAGATTTAACAGTTCAAAGTGCTTATTACACACTTTATCTTGCCACCTTAATAGGAGTGATTGCATCAGCAAGAGTGCCCCACACAAATTTTGACAAGAACAAAGTATTTTAGTGGAATCCAATCACGAACTGTAATGAGGCTTTCAACGCGACAAACCTGTGATGAAACGCCCTCGTAACATTGAAATTTATTGGTAAATTGTCCTCCCCTGGATGCGAGGGCGCTGTCACTGTGGCATCAAGCCTTTTGATATGTTACATTACGCAAAATAGGGGTTAATTGTCTGTGGCAATAAGGCGTAGACATTGTCGTAACTGAGTCTGCAAAACAACCTTCCACCGTTAAATTGCACCTGATGCAGTTGTTAGGTGAATAAGAAAACTCCACTCAGCCCTAAGAAGAGGGGCTGGAGCGATTCCCTCTCGTGAATTACATTTGGTTTCATAAAAATGCAACTTCGAAGGAGAAAAAAAGGATGGTTTCTTGCTTCTAGGAGCTCGGCATAGCTTTTACTTATTCTAATTATTGGCCTTATGCAGCATCAAAACTTACAATACAGGCTGATAAACCTGTCTAAATTACTTGTTCTTACATCTGTTCGAAGTAAAAAAATTTTATCTTCGCAGCTCAGAGATGTTTGTAGCGAGTAGATCTTGAGGTTTATGCCTCTGAATTAAAGACTCGTCAAAGGCAGTCAACAGGGACAATGTTAGTTAGTTCTTTAAATTTATGGTATCATAATTCTTGCGCGTTATGCATGTTTCTGGATAATTGCCGCAAGCTCAGAAATTCCCTGCCTTTCGTTTCCCCTAATTCGCCCTGATCATTAGTAAATCGCGCTTTGTGCGCAAATCCCCAATTATTATAAAAATTACAGGATTAAGTACGCTACACTTCGTTGCATTTAATTTACCCATCAGAATCCTTCGTTCCACTTAAAAACCGATCGGTGATATCGCGTTCGTGGCGTCCCCCTCTTGCCTGTTAACCTCCCTCATTGGGGAACCCCCCTTGGGCATAAGAGGAAGGTCTGGGAACACGATGGTTGAAGAATTATGCAGACATGCAGAATTATGCAGACCTGAGTAGTCTTAAAGGTATTAGCCCGTTGAATTAACACTAACTTAGGAAAATCCTTTCCATGAACTGTTAAAGTGGGAAACTTCACAGCTCTTCCCTTATTCCTGGTTTGTTTAGATCTTGTGAAAGCTCTAATCAACAACAGTCTACTCGCACCTTGAAATTCGTATAGGTGGTTCTTCTCCCCTACCGGTGAAGTTTTCCTGTGTTACTTTAACCTAAGTCGGTAATTTCAATGACGTCAGTTGATTGCATCTTATGATGTGACTCAAAAATTCGCCAATCAACTTTCATGGCGTTTGCCACGGAATTGCCCGAAGTTTTCTCAACAACTACCTGGGTCCTAAACAGTTCACATTGCTGACAGGATAAATCCTTGAGGCGAATGATTCCTTGCTTTTCTACTCATAGTCAGAAAATGTATCTTTCTTCCTCCTCTCCCCACCTCCCACTACCCCCAATGGTGGGCACACTTGACAAGAACCCGCTAATCAGGTTTTTTCCTGTGGTTAGCTCATCTCGTGTTTATTTTATCCCTCTACCATCCTCTCCAACGCTTTAAATATCCGTTATCTTCCTAACTTCTCCCCAAGCGACTCGCACCCTCGAGAAAGCGGTAGAATGGTAGATAGAATTTTGATTGAACATTTCCCCGGTCATTTGTTTTACTCAAGTACCAGCAAGGAGATAAGACCGCCACTTTCATATCTAGTCTTTTAAGAGTCGCGAGGAAGATTTAATTAGAAACGCAAGCAAGAGTGGCATTCCCCTCTGCATCCCGATATTACACAGACACGGGATTGACATCCACACTCGTACTTTACATTTGGCGCTGAAGTTACTGTTGATTGGTCATCCCTTTCGCTTGCCTTAAAGATTTGACCCAGAGCTTGAGAGCACTGTTGCACACATTCTACCTCTCGTAATGTCGCTACTACCTCTCAAAGGTTACAAATCGCCTCCACTTTAAGCCAAACGTATAACATGGAGTGTCGCCGATATTGGTACTCGAGCTAGCCTTGAGGAGTTATTTCACGTTTCTTTTGATGTAAAAATTCCATTGTACAGTGGCACTGTGCGCAAAATACTTTAAACTAAATATATTTTTTGAGAAAAAAAAGTGAGGCAGCTTTATTATCATCAGTAATTTTTAATTCACTTCCGTTTTTCCCCTTGGAAAGCGCCACGGCACTGAAACCGCATCTTTCGCTTTTACGAACGCTCCCATTCCCGACTTCCTTATATTCCACGACGTTCTCTCACTTCTTCTCGTTAGTCATGCATCCTTTGACTTCTCCAGATCCAGATCGTTCCATGCTTGCCATTCAGAGTGGGCTGATGGCGGGGAGTCAGGTGGGAGCCCAAGATCCCAAGTTTCCTTAAACTCATGGATCATTCATTCATCCCTCTTCACACTCCACCATTTGTCTAAGTTCAGTTCACATTGTTGAATCATTGTCCAACAGACTTAATGGCCTGTCTTGTCCCTAGGTAGGGAAAAAACTCAAATCACCATTCTACTGTGACTACAAACTAATTTATTAGTCTCCGTAATTTGACGCCAATAGTGACATGAGGTCCTGCCGGAAGGCAAGAATGGAGAAGGTTTTTAGGAAATGTGAGAAAGTGGATTATGGCAATTCCATGATACTCAGAATATCCCATTTCTAGCAAAACCCCGCAACACGTCAATCCCTTCACTTGGAGGTCACAATCTTATCTTCTCATAATAAGCAAAATCTAGAAGTTATTATATGCTCTCGTCTCTACTACACTTTCCAGTCTGCTGAATAATTCTTGATGTCGGTTTTAATTGTAGCCAGGCATTAGTGGATGCCGTGAAGCAGTGTATAAGACAACAGACCTACGCAACTAAGCGTATGAGTTAGGTTTTGTTGGAGCTACAGGCTACAATTGTGCTCTACTATGCTACGAATAAAGTTTGCCCCAACACTTTCGAAACTCTTTTCGATCGGCATTCTTATTAATTTCTTGGGAGCATTGAATACTAAGTGGGGAAAAAAACAACTAATTTCTTACTCGCAATAATACATAACTCCAAGTGTTTTCTATATGTCCTTAGCTTCGAAGTTCAAAAGGTTCAACGCCGGGTACAACTACATTAACTGATGTTTAGCAGCCCAGTGATCGCCAAACTCCACTGAGACTGCTGGAGCCGCCGTCACCTCTCAACATCGGATCCGGCAGCCATGTCCGATTATCCCTCCTTAAGACCCCTTCCCCTCTATTTTGATCCCGTTTTGTATGACTCCACTCCCTCTTTCTCTCTCTCTCTCTCTCTCTCTCTCTCACATACTTTCTATCTTTTGTGTCCCCGTGCCTCGGCTATCTTTGTCCACTTTGGGCTTTCGAGTTTCGTCAGCGCGATAGCACGCGAAAACTTATGAAACAGAGTTTTCTAATGATTATCCATGCATGTGATTATCCTTTCTCCATCAACCTTCTGGCTTTAAAGGTGTTAGGAATTTCCGATTTTCCAGGGAGATGTTTAAGATAATGTATTCACGTCACATACCGGCAGCCTTTAAGCCTATTTAGTGCAAATGGAACGCACTAGAACCGCCTGTTTAACCATCTTATAATCCGAGATGCACGAACGTCTTGAAATTGCTGGGACCTCGAGGGGAGACGTGAAACGTCTCTGCCGAACTGAGGTCCTCTTAAGCGAGATCAGGTGACAGCGGCAGACTGGAATTCACTGGGACAGTAGGCTCTTCACTGCTTTGGGGGGTGGCTAAGTGCCCCATTTCTGAACATTTACGATGCATTATGAGGTAGAAGTTACATACATCAACCAACTTTTCGCTTTCTTATTTTCATGCTTTGATTTATGCAATCCCGTTTGGCAAAGCGATAGAGCTTGTGTACCTTGATTCGCGATAGCTTTTCGTCATTGAGACCCGTAAATCGCCCATATTTTCCTTCCTCGGATGCATGTACTTCTGTCAAGATTGTAATTTTAACGCTATTTCGACCCAATTACCAATACTAATTGACACAAGAATCGTAGAAGTCGATGGACTGTCATCGGCTCTATGCTGCATGAGGACCTGGAGATTGTGGTTCTTTATGCTCGAGCTTCGTGTCCTTTGAAAAGGTTTTCGAAATCGAATAGTTCTCAGATTTTCCTCTACATCGTGCACAACTACGCTTACCTTTCGACCCATTTTTGTTAGCTTTTCCCTCGTACCCATGCAGTATAAGGGCCAAAATTACCTAAAATGTAGTAAAAAAGCAGTTCCTTTATTGCCTCCTTGTTTACGCTGCTGCTTAGACGCGACCTTCGTCCTCCATTCTCTACATCTCATTGGGACATGCTCTTTGGGCGGCCCCTTAAATGGGGTAAGAAGTCAACCCTGTGAGACGAGATTTTTGCGTTGTTAAGATTCCTCCTAAGTTCTTTACTTCGGCATCTGCGGAGACGGGGGGATTTTGGGCTGGTGTGAAAACTACCGCCATAATCCAACCAGCATTTTATTCCGTTTCCACATTTTTAGTCGAATTTAAAACAAAACACTTCATCTTATTCTATCGCTTTTGTCATCAATGCTGGCAAATTTCCCCACAATCAAACAATTTTACAGATTTTTTAGATAAACCGCCACTGACATCTCCGTAGACTTCGTCGTCTCCTTTAACCCCACTACTACACAAACACTTCCGATTGTGGTGGGAAAGCCGTTTTAAGCTATTAAGTCAACACGCAGAGAATTGAGAAATAGAAAAAAAAAAGTTTGGTAGTCATCTTCGAGTCCTCGAGCAAAACGGTGAGCGTAAAGCAGGATTGTAAATTAAAGCCTAAATTGACTCAAAATGTGTATTAATCGTAGTAAGGAAGTGGTTAGACTCTAATGAGACTTTATGATGAGAATTTTTGCCTACTCTTCGGGGGGATAATTTGAATAGCAATGCCTCGTTAAGCCGCCTCAGGATGGTATACTTGGTGAGTGCTTAAAGGGTTTTACTTCATGACCGGGTTGACAATTGAAGTGAAGCCTTGCCAGCTCCACATATTCTGCCGGTATTTGTTTCACTGCCTTCGCACTTCCAACTTCCGTTTCCGTGTACTTACGCCTAGTTGAGCTGCCTCCTGGCTAAAATAGCTTCCCATTCACCTCTGCAAATTAATAATGCACCCTCTTCTGTTCTGCCGACTTATTACGGCTAGAGAACAACCTTCAACTTTGGCTACTTTAGCTGGAAAACTATATCTGCTTTGAAGAAAGTGGGTGCTTACTCGAAGACGCTCTTCTTGCCTTCTGACTACCCGTTAGATGTGAAAAGTGTCCTTTTTTCGCCTCATGCTTGCGATGACGGGCAGGCGGGCAGTCGTCAATGCGTAGCCTTAAAAATATTCCCATTCCCAACCACACTTGCCGTTCAATTCGCCCTACAATCGGGAACAAGTCGACCAATTTTTGCTTACCACTTTCAACCCGACTGTCACCGACGCTTCCAGCATGTCATTTTCCCGCCTATGATCTACGAACATTTTCGTTCGATCTCTTCTAATTGTGCCACTCTACTTTTTATTGTCTCATCTACACATACTCCAAGCCGTTAGGTGAAAATCTCCAGCTAGCATATTTTTTTACCTGAGAAGAAATAGACTCGAATAGAAAATACAAGCATATCTACTGAGACTCTGACGAAAGATGCCTCCATCTTGACTATTTGTAGCCACCTATGACATCTAACAGGAGGATTGAAACATGCTTTTGAACTCGGAGACCTTCTAGAACCGTCGGAAACTCCCACGTCGCTGCTACGTGTCTCATTTACTGTTCTTTTTGCTTCTTACTGGCTGTGATTTCATAAGTAGGGGCTCCCACGTTAAGATATGAGAGTTTACGACGGGCTTATTGAGTGATACAATGGGGTTCCCCTTGCTTTGTCGCAAAGTTAGCTTAAATCTAATGTGTCCCGACTTTATAGGGTTGAAAAGAGAGTTAACGATGGTGACATGTTTGAGCTCTGGAGATGCGTGCTTCAGCAAGCACACCAACTATTAGCGCGCTCCGCCACAATCGTGATTGAGTTTAGCAATCGTTTCACTTATTCACGCACTTAACTCAAAAAGGCAGCAGGCATTGTTCATATATGCACAACAGAAGCACTGGTAAACGTACACCGTCACGTACACCGTCACTGGGTCTGTCCACTTTTGATGCATGAGAATCGCAAGTCAGGCTCATGTTCCCCTGATAAACCGTTTCACACTTCATGTTTTCCTCTCACAGTCGTGTGATTGACAGGACACCAGCAACCGGCCGCAATTACATACTCAGACTCAGACGCTATCCACGTGTGTGTGTGATTGTGTGTGTGTGACTGAATGCAAGCCAGTTGCCATCATCTTTCTGGTCCCGTGCTAACATTTCGTGCGTCAGTATGCGCCCACCTTTTGTCTTCGCCTTCGTTACCATCCTGAGGCTCCTCCCGTACCCATTTTACTTTGGCCCTTTTCCGTGAAATGTGTACCGCAGTTACTGAGCACTCAAGACATAAATCCTAGGTATTTTCTGACAGAATTTGCTATGTTAGTTGATATGATGAGGCCTTTTTGGGTCCTATCAGACGCAAAAAAATGTGCCTCGAATAAAAAACACGAGACTGAAATCTCAGCTGACTGACGCCATCTGCCAGGCAACCTGACTGTTCACTCACGCCTTTACCCCGCTTAAGTGGTTTCATCGGAGTTAAATTACTTTAAGAAACGGCGTTTGAGTCCTCTATACTGCCAACACCTCCACTTATCCGCAGCTGGGTGTGCATGTGTGTATGTGCGGATAAACACAGCTTTTTATTCTTGTTAAAAACATACACCCTATTTTGGATCGGGCTAATGAAAATCCCTGAAGCTTTTCTGGTTGATGGCTTCGCCTATTAGACGATATTACCAACTGTAACAACTAGGTAGAGAGATAAAATGTTTTTAAGAACTGTTGTTGAGAATTATCTCAACAGGCAGCGAGTGGTGATATGTCCACTTCTCTCATACCTCGAGCTCTCTAATTAACTTCATTATCTGGCTCCTGCACACGCAATACACCACGCCTGGTAGGCGGTTTTGAAACCCTCTTGACAAAAACGCACACTGGCAACCCCACAGGGTACTCGATGTGCTTCCGAAACCATCTATGCTTTATGCATTTGAGCATTTCAAGCTCGACATTTAAATCTCCAATCCACACAACTTTTTGACAATGTCGAGGAGACTTCTCGTTGGCTTATTCACCGTAAAATCATTATTGTGAAAAGGGAAGGATGAATTGCAAATTGCCCTAATCATTTGGCAAGAATCTTTTGTTAGACGTGCAGTTTTGATTAAAGAGGTGGAAAGGTATGCGGAATCGCTCTCCGACCGATAAGTTGTTGAACTGGCCTTCTGTACTACAGGTTAACGCTCGCCCTACTGTTTCAAATGGACCCTTCGATAGGGGAAATTCGAAGCCTACTTTTGAACACTGATGTTTCTCTCCAATAATATTGTTGCTCCGAAATTCAATGAAAAGCCTGAGAATTGGGGGAATCAGGGTTCATTTGTATGGATAAGTTTTCATACACTTTGAGGCATTCCAAGTCTACACAATACATCGTAAAGCTTGCTACTCTGATGTACTTAGTAAGGAGCATTTCACTTATTTGAAACAATATCGCAACAATGCCTCAGCCACCTTCCGTGGAGAAGACAAGTTATTGTTCTTGTATTTTCCTAACTCCAAACAACTGTTAAGACCAGGGATAGAGGCCGCTGGAATTCAAGTGTCCGCGTTCACATATAGCTGGTGAAAAAGTATGATATCTCCGTGATTTAATGGAACTCTTACCGTTTTTACAACTTGTTATACAAAATTTAGGTCTAATTATTCGAGGTGAATAATGTTAAGTATCATGTGGACGAATCAGTAAGAGCAGAGATGGAGCCGTATTTCAAATCGACATTTGTACGTCAATCAAAAAGAGCTGAAATAAAGGAGACGTCGCATACTTTCACCTCCCCAAGACTTTAGTTCTTCATGATACAAATTGTGCTTTCTATGGTAATTCCCTTTCATAGGGCCGAGACGAAAGTCTCCAATTTAAGCTTACAGACCTAATTTTACGGGCGACACAAGATAACGAGCTTTTAGCTCAGGCAACACTTTATCTCTCTCCCTCACCCTATGCTTAGCTGGGGGCCAGTTGCGATACCAAACGTCACCATATCCACACCGATATCTACATACATTTGCAGAAACTACCTACCCTGATCAATGAACAACCAGATAAAGACAAAAGGCAGTTGACCGGTGACACTGGATACAGGAAAAACGCCATCGTGTTTCGTGACACTAAAGCGGGACCGAAGCCGCCGGTAACAGTCAGTAAGCAAAAGATCAAGACTTACGCGCCAATATGACGACCTGGCCACACCCGCCACCCCCAACCGTAATGTTAACGTAACAGCCCCGCTACGGAATTTAGAATGCCAACCCCCTGGCTTCAATATATATTAAAACAAAACAAAGTGATTCCAAGAGATCATTTACTCGACATCATTATAGAATTTACTTGAAAACACACGTTTCGGCAATTGGCTTCCCGTCACATTCATCACCAAGAGCAAAGTAATCAGCAATCTTCGCCTTGGTCTCCGGCGCAGTAGGGTCAAGCTTGGTCCATGTATATGACTCGAAGTCAGTTTGAAGATCAGGACTAAGATCAAAAATCAAACCAGTCCCACGCCAAACCCAAATCCCACTGATAGTGCTCTTGTTATTCTCACCGTAGATGTTCATTATGGCGAAACTGAATTTCTGCATTCTAAATTTAAAAAATTATACCGTTGGTAACAAGTTATGAGGAATTAAACATTAAAATGAGTCAGCCTACTTTTCCAGGCGCTGGAACATGCCACGGAGAAGGTTAGCAGACATGAAGGTGAATTTAAGCTCCTCAGGGTAGTTGTACTCACAATACCAAATTGAATCAGTAGTAGGATCAAATTTCTCCCAGAAGAAAGGAATCGCCACCGTTTTAGCATCCTCGTTACTAAAGACCCTTTTAAAAGCATCATATTCAAATGTCCCAACAGGGAGACTAGCAAGTGGATTGCTAGAGCATTTAGATGCAGGTTTGTCATCTTCTAGCGATGAGCACGGTTCCTCTTCTCCCTTACGTTCTTTCGTAGTCGCACTTGGTTGAGGATGCTTCGCTTGATTCTTATCGACCTTCTGTTTTGTTTTTTGTGCATTCTTAGGGTCGAATTTAACAGGGATTTCACAGAGCCTCATGTCCCCTACAACTTTCTTGACATCCGGCTGATTGGCAATGGTAATATACCAACGAACAAGATGAGGATAAGGTTCTCGACCATCAGCATCAAGGAGATTTTCGAATAGCAGCCTCAGTGCTGAAAAAAGGGTCAAATCAGCCTGTGTGACATTTTCACCAACGAAGTATGTCCTAAATGATGCGAGTAACAAGAGCAAGAGATGAGTACCTAGTTAAAAGGAATTGATTCAAGAAAATTAGAGCCTTTTTAACGTTTTCCTGTCCTCTAGTAACCTGCTGTTTATTGTAACTCGTCGCTCCAACGGTGGGATACAGCCAGGCAGCGATAGATGGTAGTAAAATGTGGTCAGTAAAGTTGACCCATTGAGTCACGTAGTATTCGAGTTCACCACCTATACAAATATTTTTTTCCCTTATCTCTGCATACCGCGAAGCTGCTTGTTGCCCAAAAAATATGCAATCGCATTGGCATCAAACAGTATGACATCATTCGAGCTGCGAAAGAGAGGAGCAGCTTCTGCAGGGCAATTTTCAAACCCAGCAGGAGGAGAAGAAACACCGGGACAGTATTCAACAACCTCCAAAGAGGCACCACTATATGCAGCAACTAACTGAGCTCTTAAAGCCTTGTGGTAATGCAGAGGCGCGTAGAGTTTTCCTGATAAAACCATAGTAGCAATTGACAAGGAGGGGACCGAAACACAACACGCCGCAACAACTCAGAGGCACCGTAAGGCCCTCCCCACGGTCACAAAAGGTAGCGTATGAAAACACAGCGATAACAAAATTCGACCATAACATGGCAAATACCAGGAAACGTGTATTTCAAAACTTTGATTCCAAAAAATATTTGAAATTGTGTTTTAAGTTGTGTAGGTGTATAAACAGTTTTAAGGAATTTGTAAGCATACGGGAAGAATGAAAAGGTGATTATAGGGCCTAGCCAAATAATTTTAATTTGTAATGTTCTTTTTAAAAGAAGTGCACCAATCGCCCTACGTTTCTGCTAACGGCGATAGTTGTTCAGTCCCTAACCTCGCAAAGGGAAGCATATCAGATTCGCCAACTTTCCAATTTGGCAATGCATCTATGAAAGTGCCTGGAGTCATTGTATACTGCTGTAAAAACATAGAGCAACGCGTTACCAAGACAGCCTCATTCCTTGCAGTCAAACTTCTTTCGATAGTAGAAACTTATATCAGTAATGAAAAGAGAAGATCGCTAGGCTTGTTTTTAAACAGATTTTATGAAATTAATATTTGGCAAACATTGTATCCACCGGCGCTACCTAATCGGTAGTCAAAATGATGTTAATATGGATCGTTGTCTTCTATTAACGCGACTAAAATCTCAAAGTACTTTAGTTGCACGAGAGTCGAGTTACTGAAGACTTACAACGCGGTATGATAGTATGTTGTTGTTAAATTTATGCATTGTATTGAGATACTGCAAATTTCGATCGAATTTTATACCCTAATTACTATTTATTCTTGAGAGCCATTTGTTGTGCAAAACGATGGTAAATTAAGTATTATGCCCAGACACTAGACACTGGGTACCTTCGACTTGAACATCGAGTTAGATGTGACACTACTTCATATCAATTTCCGCTTCAAACTTCTAAGTGTCTTCTAGCACGAGATTTTGCTGATCTCACCGCCCCCAAATGCTAATCCGAACAGAAACTATTCTTGCTTTGAGTGACATCACTATCTGTTATTTAGTAGATGACTGTACCTGCCTTCTCAGTAAATTTTTCCCAATTTATAGGGATAGTCCTGATGCCAGGAATGAGATTCGTCCCACATATACTTTGTGACTGTGGCATTCATAATTTACGTTTCCAACTGTCTTTTTCACTTTCCCTGTCTTACCGCTACTGTGTTCAGTTTTCGTGTTATGTCCACCCTATGTCGATCATCATTTGTAGTAAATATCTATATGCTTGTTTAATGATCCCGGCGCGGTGGATATTACCTATACTAATGTGTATGACAGCGTATTATTTTTACCTATTGCAATCAACTTTTAAATCCTAAGCATCTTGTCAAACCTCTAAGCAACTTGATCAATGATTCAAGTCGATGAAACCAAAGTGAGCGTTTTGGTATTTGCCCTCCTTTTTGTTAATAGCCTTTGTTTGTTTGCGGTAAATTTGTACGCTCTCCGATGGCATCTCGTCGCGTCCTCTCCGTTTTTCCCCGTTGGACTAAGGTTATAAAGAAATATAACTCATTTTAATTTTTAGTATGCGCGGATGTACAGTATTGGAACTGCCACTAATTACGTCTCTACCATCGAATCAGCACACATACCAACAACAGAGGTCACTACGTTGAAAAACGGTTTTCGTATCGCCTCAGAGAATTGGAATATGCCCACATGCACAGTAAATGTAAATCCAGTCGCTGCAACGTTTTAGGTTGGTCTGTGGATAGATGTTGGTAGTCGTTTCGAAACCGAGACCAATAATGGCGTTGCGCATTCCTTGAACACATGGCATTTAAAGGTACCGATAAACGAACGCAACAATCCCTGGAAGCTGAGGTAGAGAATAAAGGAGCGCACTTGAATGCCTACACCTCAAGAGAAATGACTGTTTATTACGCTAAGTGCTTCTCTAAGGATTTGCCATGGGGTACTTTTATTCAAACTTTACTGACCTCTTCTTAAGCCTGCGAACTCATTTCGGATATCATCAAGAATAGTAAACTTGATGAGAACCAGGTAGAACGGGAACGTAGCGTCATTTTAAGGGAGATGGAGGAAGTTGAGAGCAACTACCAAGAGGTTGTGTTTGATTATCTTCACGCGACGGCCTACCAGGGCACACCCCTTGGCCGTACAATTTTGGGGCCGGTCGAGAATGTCAAGTCATTGCAGCCTCGCGATCTGCGTGAATTCATACAAATTAATTATAAGGCTCCCCGAATGGTCTTAACCGCGGCTGGAGGTTTGTGGTCCTTTTCTTTTTTACATTTTTACTCTAGGTGTCGATCACACCGAGCTGGCGGAACTCGGTGAAAAGTATTTTGGTAGCATCTCGAACATTTACGAAAGCCATAGCCCGCAACTAGTGCCTTGTCGATTCACTGGCTCCGAGATCCGTGACCGCGACGACGCAATGCCTTTGGCGCATATTGCTCTCGCCTTTGAAGGCCCTGGGTGGGCTGATCCGGCTACACTTGCTCTGATGGTCGGAAGCAGTATTAACGGAGCCTGGGATAGAACCCATGGTGGTGGATCTAATGTTGCTAGCCCTCTGGCCAGCAAATTTTTCGAAAAGGGAAATGTCCACAGCTATCAACACTTCTTCACGTGTTATCATGACACTTCGCTGTGGTGAGTATTTTAACACATTCTTGATTTTATTTTAGGAAAGCTGACTAATCCTTTTTCCCTTATCAGGGGAGTGTATTTCACAGGCGAAAAATATGGTCTAGATGAAGCTGTTAGTGCTTTTACTAAGGAGATGGTTCGCATGTGCTCACAAATCACAGAACATGAGGTTGCGCGCGCTAGAAATCAACTGAAGACTCACCTCATGCTGCAGTTGGATGGCACTACACCCATCTGTGAGGATATTGGTAGACAGATGCTTGTCTACGGACGTCGTGTTCCCATAAACGAGATGCTTGCTAGAATCGACGTGAGTTATTCTCCCTTATAAACCGTATGTCTCCTATTTGTCGCATAGATGGTGTTTTTTTACAGGCCATCGACGCCTCGAGACTTCGGGAAGTTTGCTCAAAATACTTCTTCGATAGGTGTCCGGCCGTAGCCTCGATCGGTTCGCTGATTTTTTATTATTTGGTTTTAGGTTGTGTGTATAGTGAAATGTCTAATTAACTGCTCTTTTTTATCTCCAGGACCAATCGAATCATTGCCGGACTATAACCGTATTCGGGATCAGACTTGGTGGATAAGATTGTAGGATAACCAGTCTTCGCGACCGCTTCGAACTCAGGTTGCAACCCTGACATTTTCATCGATTAGTGACAATAATAGTACTTTTATTTAAAGTTCGTAAACCTTATCCTTTTTTCATAAATTATAAAATGCTACATTTTGTTACCATTTGAGCGTCGAGGGATTGATTATTTTCACTTGAGGCACGGTCCGGAAGGTTGTATAGCACACACGTTGCTTGGTGATGGGATTGAGTCTTCTAAGCATTTGATGTGGAAGTTCGTCTTGTAGGATGTCTTTTTCTTCCAAGGAAAAGTATATGTCGGAAACATTTGTTATCTCGTTCTTTAGTTGCGCTCCTCCGTTTAGACAGCCTGGAGCAATTAATTTAGTGATCTTAATGAGTTTTACTACAATCAGTTGCATTTACTGGCTTGAATAAGTTCATACAACGAATTTCGGATCCGAAATGGGGAATTAATGTTAGGATATGAAAAAAATGATCTGTTCGGATGGGAGACGTCATCTATTCCAATAATTGCTGGTTTATTAGAAATGATGTGGGGTTCGTGTATATGTTTTCATTTAAGGGCTTCTAATCACCAGCCACTGAGTAGTCTGCATTTCTGAGTCGAAATTATACAAGGAAATAGAATTTAATGTTGGCTAACTCGCGATTTGCCTATTGTGTTCTGTCCAGATGAAAATATTAGCATCACATCAAATCAGACTTGGCATTCTGTCAAAGGTTTTCTCAAATATACTACTTATAGTCGTATCACATCATCGCTTACGCTCAGGCAGTCACGCCGCTGAGGTGTGCAGAATAAACGAAATCAAGTATTATTTGGACTCAAGGTTTTGGTCTACTGGGACATCCCCTCCAGGGCGTTCTGATTTTATGGTAAATTGTGAACATCTCACCGTTTGGGCAGGCCATGATCTCAATGTAATCGAATGGCGCTTCAGTTCGGACACTTGATTGACCCGCACGCGCCTTGATATGAGCGCGCTTGAGCTGTTGGACCACGGTCTGAATGTTGCGAAAGCCATTAGCCACTAGGAAGGCTAAGAGAGGGGCGGGTGTCACACCGGTGTGACGGTAGGGTGTGCGTCCAATAGGAGCATTCTTGCGAGCCGCCTCGCAGTCTTCCACACTGCTGAAGAGCAGAATTTCCTGAAGAAATATAGCCGGGTATCTGGTATTCGAAGTGCAATCATTGTGGAACACATAATATCAGTCCTTAAGTGATTTCCACAAGGCAGTAACGAGAGTATCGGAATCGAGAATCCAATGCATCTAGACTATCGGTGGACATAAAATATTGGGCGCCGGGTGTCCCAACAAACTTCAATTGGCACAACAGTACAGTAATCCCGAGGTCCGTATTAATTGGAAGGAGTTCAAAGTGTTGGAAACCATTTAAATGCTTCAAAAAAGCATCTGAGTGCATTGAGCCTGTTCTCTTTCGCAAAAGTCGCCTCCCACAACAATGCAAAATATTACGTGTAACTTCGCAACTTATTTATCATTTGTGTCTCTTTCAACATTCCACCTCGGATTAGGTAGTTCTTTTTCTTTCCTTTTTTCGGTCTGTAAAACGTGATTCCAAAAAACAGTAGTTTGCCTACAACTTTACATTAATCACTCACCTGTAAATCATGATTACTGAGATAGCGAGTGAACACTCGAGGATCTTCAGTGACAACGAGAGGCAGAGTAAGGCGGAATAGCTGATGAGCAGCATAACGCAGTACGGCGAACGCATAACCGCCTGAGCCTGAACCCGCATGGCGGTAGCCGCCATTTCTCTCCCCCTCATCCCAAGCCTGTTCCATCAATTTCCACAATCTAATGCAAGATGCAAATTGGATAAAATTGAATTCACTACCTCCTGCACACCAATCCATAGACAGAATATGTACCATGCCTTCTAAATAAAGAAATAATGCTTATAGAAAGGAGATGAAAAGGAGAGGCTAATGAGTAAATTGAACTAGAAAATGATATTTTGAGTATAGTGTGCGAAGAATAAAGATCTTACCAAAACGACATAATGACCTGACGACTAGGGGTGTCGTGATGTCCAAAGCGTGTCTGTGACTGCTATGATCACTTGGACCCCGGTCAAACACCTTAATAGTTGCTCTACCCATGCTCTAGGTGAACTAGCGCAACCCAAAGTAATGGTGTATGGAAAAAAATGACACGAATTTTTCGTGTCACGAATAATAGTAGAGCATCAAAAGGATAATTCTCATTAGAAAGTAAATTAGAGAAAGGACAAAGAGACAAGAGAAGTCGTCTCTCCAAAATTACGACACTTGGAAAATAATTTTTCCACAAGTATTTGAGTGTAGGATCAGAGAAATTTATGCCAAAAATAATTAGCAATCAGGCAAAATAATTTACATGGTGGTGAAGTTAAATCCAATGCCAAAAGAACGTTTGATTTACTATTCACACACCATACCTTAGAAAGGAAGCCGTCTGGGTGCAAGCAGTCATACTACTTCTCCTCACTCGTCCTGTTAACAAACTTACTAAAGTGTAAACATTCTCATGATTTTCGAGTCTACCATTAAATGAGGTGATGGAACAACTTTTAATCACATATTCGTTAACAAACAATAGCTCGACCAAGAAGTAAGTAATAAAATTTGAGATAGAGAAAAAGTACGCCTGTAGTCTTCCATAAGTGCATCATTGTGGAGTTTCGCCAGCCCTCGTAGTTATATTATAAACATTATGACCATTGACTTTGACATCATAATTCAAAGGAAAAAATATATGAAGGCATGATAGAGTTTCAACAAATTCTCCTACCACCAACCTCTGATCTTCACTGTTTTCCTCGAACTTAGTTTCCGTGACTTCTGGAGGTGATGTCTGTACAAGAGAGTCTAACACAGTAACGAATTCATTGGTGCCGAGGACTAGATCCACTTCCTTCTCGTCCATACTACCTTCTACATCCAAATCGAATTCGGGTACGTGAAGCCTCTAGTTTCCTGTCGAAGCAAGGCATGACGAAAACAAGGAAGAGGCGACGCCGTGAATCCAATGTGCGAATGCCAGATCGTTTCAACACACCAGCCAAAAGCTGTTGTGGTGAACGAACCCTTGAAATGTGTTGAAGAAGAAGGGATTCCTCTTCATTGCGGTCCTCGTTACTTGGCGGCTTCGATGCCAACTTAAGGTGTGTTTTCTCCGCGTAACACACCCAACCTGTTGGAAAAAGTCACTCAGACCTTATTAAGTAAATCAATATGAGTGAAATGGGGGATGTGGAGGTTAAAGTTCAGCCCATTTTGAGAGAACAGTTACACCCCAGAGTCGCATTTCCCCAACGTTTTGAAAGGAAAGGAGACAACTAAACCAGTGAACAGATGAGTCAGTAGAAAGTTTTGTGATAATAAAAACATAAAGCTTGATGTAGTCAGAAAAGTGGCTTAAAAGACTGATGCGAGAGGAGTACCACTCGAAAAACGGAAAATAAATCAAGTTAAAATTCCCATTACAGAACCAGATAAGGTAGAATACTTGGGGCACAGAGGAAAGTCGAGCTAAGAAAGATCAAAATATGAGATGATATAAAATTTCAGCAGAGAAGGACAGTCAAGGTGAAGACTAATAAGATCACGACGACTTTCAAAGTATATGAGCAACTCGAGGAAAGTTAAATTAAATTATTAGTCATCAACATTTGCAGGCAAACTGAAATGTCTATAAACAGTGCTTAAGACAAAAGTATGAAAAAATTAATTGATAAGGGAGTTGTTTAAAAATTGATTAAGAAAACTTAATAAACATCGTAGTTAAACCAAACACCCTTAATTCGTTGACAAATCAGAAGCAAGTTTCAAATAACCGCGATAATTCAATATACGTGAATTTATGGATTGGAGTTAGATGGGCAACTTATACACGAACCAGGGCAAATGCCAGTGAGAACAGGTAGCTTGAGCGCAGCAGATGGATTCGTAAACGAGTCAACAAACTCCTCAGCGGCGAGAGAGAGAGCGATATCGCGACTCCATGTCGTGTCGATAAGGGGTCGGTATACACCGTGAGAGCGCAACAAACGAGAGCAGAACATCCGTACTTTTCCCATTGTCACCACACTTTCGCCATTCTTCTCCTTAAATGCCTCTACCAGTCGCTGTGGCAACGATGATTCCCCAACGGGTTGTAGCGATGATGTCAGACTTGCTAACGATTGTGGCGATAACGCGACCACGACCTCGTACCTTCCAGGATCCTAAAGAGTTTAATTGCTAATTCCACATTTTACAGACGTAGAATTTGCATAAATCATACCAGATTGCGAAGATATGGCTATTACAATCGAAAAATATGCGTCTGTTTAATTGATTTCATATGAAATGATAATAAAAGAGAGATGAGAGGTCAATAATAAGGCTGTGTAGATATTTAAAAAAAAGGAAAAAACGATATAGATGGCTTTCAACACACACATAAGGCGCTACGATGCCCGAATCAGAAAGTCATGCTTTCAAGTAAACACTTAAGCAATGAGATTTGTGTAAGTTAATGCGAAAAGCATATTAATAAGAAATAATCAAAAGACGATACAGACATCAGAAACGTCCGGAGCGAAAAATGAGACGCAAATCGGCGATTAAAACATTTTTAAAAACTCTCTTTACCGCCAATTATTCTCGCAATTAACTAATCATAGTACGAAAAATGTATTTATATCCTTATTCCCCTCTCATGAAAGACAGTTCTACTATAAAATGATAGATATGTATGTAGAAATCAAAAAGTATGTTGCATAAAACCCATGAAAAGCAATTTTGTACATATAACCACCTCAAATTAGTGGATTGAAGGAGAAAAAACGATTAAATTTGTCTAGAAGGCATGAAATAAGAGTATTTTAGAAGAGGTTTGTGTACTGAAGAGTAACAGTATAATTTGACACTTTAATCAAGTACCTTGAGCAAATTGAGAAAAGTCTCAACACCGTGTTGGGCAACGAGGATAGTCTCGGCGGTAGTTATACACCCGCTGCAGGCAAGACAGTCATTCAAATCTATTTTGGCTTTCGCGAGAGTGTATTTATCCCCAGATGCATTTGTGGCCACATAAGTTCCGTCCTCACCAATGGTGATAGATGTGGTTTTGCCTAGAGATGTTGGTATTTTTATTGGTTTAATACACTCCTGGAATAGAAAAATTTCGCGCATAATGTTAACATGTCGTATTAAAATGACGTAAGTAATTGCGAGAAATGGCACGATGAAACATTTCTTATGCTGAATTCAATTGAGATGGGAGGCGAATTAAGTTCATAAGGGAATAAGCCAAACAAATGGTACAAAAAAACTATCAACTGCGTTTAAGCAATGAAGCACATAATTTTTAAGGAGGTAAATGCATCGGGTTCTTGAATGATATAAACGCACTGCTTACAAGAGATGGTGCGATATAGTCATCGATATCGTTCAGCTTGAGAGCAGTGAAAAAATTCATTTTGCCTAGAAGAAAAGGGTTGTTTTCGTTTGTAAGACGTTTTCTTTAATAGAATTTTAATGGCGCTGACTGGCCGATAGGTATTATGTGAACATATTGCACTTAAAGAAGGAGAAAATAAACACACGAATGCATGTTGTAGTAAGTTCAATCCGAATTTTGGGAAAATTGCATTTTTGGAATTAGAAATACGCTTAACACCGCGCACATGCAGAACGGAGAAGCGCCGACGCCCAGGGCTAGGTCGACGGGGTCAGAAGAAGCAAAGGTCATGATTCAAAGGCGCATTGTAGCTGCAAAAAAATTTACCGGTTTTAAACGTATCACAGCTCTCTAACCAATATCATGAAATAAAAAATTCATTACTATGCAAGTTAAGTTGTGACGCAAAAAAACATCACGCCTTGAGAAGAAAGTTGAATATTTCGGAAGTCAATTAATGAAATTTGGTAACAGAAGATGTATCCGTCAAAACTCTCAGCCGAAAGTACCTCGTACGTAACCCTACAATTACAAACCTTTTAATACACCGGAGAGTAAATTGCCCATAAAATAGTCTTCGTAAGCAATGACAGCACATGGTTTTCAGCTGCAGGAATATTCCAGGTTTCCCCAAATAAGTAAATTTGCGAATCCCTTGCGGGAAGGGAACACCCGATACGAATTCTATGGGGAAAGGGCTATGTTTCAAAACACTTGGAGTTTAAGGAATGAGTGCGAACAGTTCAATTCTGGTTCAAAAAACACCTTAAGAGAGTTACTTTTCCCACGTAATCACCGCGCTCCGCCGATGATATTGTTAGATGAGTGATGGATGTTTATGCGGTAATAAGTCTAATGTACAACTATTAATCTAGACCGTTCCGTAATGTCAAATGGTTTAGCAAGAGTCTGTTTTGAGTGACGACAATATTCATGCCATTATTAACCAAGAGACGAGTCACAGTGTGACGCGGTTGTTAATGTCAGATTAAATATGGCAATATTTATCTAATTATCCTTATCTACTCTCGGCGATAACAATAGTGTTTTGAGTCGTATTCTCGTCCCACTAAAAATTTTTGGTACTGTGAAATAATGCATTCTTTACGGCCTATTGCCATGCATATTCTTCGTAATAGAGTGTGAATATGCAATACAACCAAGAGTTTTATTCCACACACAAACACTAATCGGACACACGACAATGGGAAAATGGCTACATCCAAAAATTTATCCACTTTCCGAGAGCTAAAGGTCGGCAAGGAATGTGAAGATAGCTGGCGTATGGGGCGTTTCGCATATTGTTTACAGCGCACTCATGTTTTGACGCCAAAAGCCTACGCGAGTTTAATCGATTTCATTTTACTTAAGATTCCTGAGGTCTGTAATACCATGATCTACAACATATTTGACTTGGCGTTTTCGATATGCAATGGAAATGCGAACCTCAAAAAAAATGCAGAGGTTATTTGTGGTGCGCGCCTAATATAATGAGACGAAGACACAAAGAACCAATGTGGACAATGCACTACAATGGGGATCGAATTTAGTGGACATGAGACTCCAGTGAAACAGTGTGCCTATGCGGGGGATGTGACACATGATTGCATCCGCACCATTTCGATCGGTTCGGTCAGACGTAATGTAGCACTTATAGTAGCAAGACAAACGCTTTCAGAGCGAGTACTAGTTGAACCTAGAGAACACGCCAAATCCTTTCAGCCAATCGAGCATAAAGGCACGTTACCGCAACCAATCACTAAGATGCGCGTGCGAATCGGCTCTCAAGGTCAGATGCGCAATATATAGAAAAGGGCTGTTGTAAGGCAGCACTTCGATCATGGCCTCGCCCAACGCTAAAATCGCTATCGTAAGCCCATTTTAGTGTACAACGCCTGTTTTGCCTAGGAAAACTAATCGATCCCATGTTAGTACAAATAATACAATTACTTCCCACAAATATCAAAGAGGGGCTATAATTCGATGCACCTTGTAGACAGTTTGCATTTTTGGAATTAGAAATACGCTTAACACGCGCACATGCAGGGTTAGGTCGACGGGGTCCGAGAGGAAGCAAAGGTCATGATTCAAGGTGCATTGTAGCTGCAAAAATTTACCGGTTTAAACGTATCACAGCTCTCTAACAATATCATGAAATAAAAAATTCATTACTATGCAAGTTAAGTTGTGACGCAAAAAAACATCACGCCTTGAGAAGAAAGTTGAATATTTCGGAAGTCAATTAATGAAATTTGGTAACAGAAGATGTATCCGTCAAAACTCTCAGCCGAAAAGTACCTCGTACGTAACCCTACAATTACAAACCTTTTAATACACCGGAGAGTAAATTGCCCATAAAATAGTCTTCGTAAGCAATGACAGCACATGGTTTTCAGCTGCAGGAATATTCCAGGTTTCCCCAAATAAGTAAATTTGCGAATCCCTTGCGGGAAGGGAACACCCGATACGAATTCTATGGGGAAAGGGCTATGTTTCAAAACACTTGGAGTTTAAGGAATGAGTGCGAACAGTTCAATTCTGGTTCAAAAAACACCTTAAGAGAGTTACTTTTCCCACGTAATCACCGCGCTCCGCCGATGATATTGTTAGATGAGTGATGGAATGTTTATGCGGTAATAAGTCTAATGTACAACTATTAATCTAGACCGTTCCGTAATGTCAAATGGTTTAGCAAGAGTCTGTTTTGAGTGACGACAATATTCATGCCATTATTAACCAAGAGACGAGTCACAGTGTGACGCGGTTGTTAATGTCAGATTAAATATGGCAATATTTATCTAATTATCCTTATCTACTCTCGGCGATAACAATAGTGTTTTGAGTCGTATTCTCGTCCCACTAAAAATTTTTGGTACTGTGAAATAATGCATTCTTTACGGCCTATTGCCATGCATATTCTTCGTAATAGAGTGTGAATATGCAATACAACCAAGAGTTTTATTCCACACATCAACACTAATCGGACACACGACAATGGGAAAATGGCTACATCCAAAAATTTATCCACTTTCCGAGAGCTAAAGGTCGGCAAGGAATGTGAAGATAGCTGGCGTATGGGGCGTTTCGCATATTGTTTACAGCGCACTCATGTTTTTGACGCCAAAGCCTACGCGAGTTTTAATCGATTTCATTTTACTTAAGATTCCTGAGGTCTGTAATACCATGATCTACAACATATTTGACTTGGCGTTTTCGATATGCAATGGAAATGCGAACCTCAAAAAAAATGCAGAGGTTATTTGTGGTGCGCGCCTAATATAATGAGACGAAGACACAAAGAACCAATGTGGACAATGCACTACAATGGGGATCGAATTTAGTGGACATGAGACTCCAGTGAAACAGTGTGCCTATGCGGGGGATGTGACACATGATTGCATCCGCACCATTTCGATCGGTTCGGTCAGACGTAATGTAGCACTTATAGTAGCAAGACAAACGCTTTCAGAGCGAGTACTAGTTGAACCTAGAGAAACACGCCAAATCCTTTCAGCCAATCGAGCATAAAGGCACGTTACCGCAACCAATCACTAAGATGCGCGTGCGAATCGGCTCTCAAGGTCAGATGCGCAATATATAGAAAAGGCTGTTGTAAGGCAGCACTTCGATCATGGCCTCGCCCAACGCTAAAATCGCTATCGTAAGCCCATTTTAGTGTACAACGCCTGTTTTGCCTAGGAAAACTAATCGATCCCATGTTAGTACAAATAATACAATTTCTTCCCACAAATATCAAAGAGATGCCATAATTCGATGCACCTTGTAGACAGTTTGGTTGACCTTATCTTGTGCGGGTCGTGTTTTTTACGCGGTTTCTCTTCCTTGTGACTTCCATAAGCCAACAAAATCAAATATCTTTCGGTACTTATCGACAAACCACACTACTGCCTTTCTTAGTTTTTTTTGTCAAGGCACGTTGCTGCGTGTCCTTTGGTATAAATTGCTGAAGACACTCCCCGCACCTTGGGTTTTAGGTTACAGGTGCCAACAAGGGTATTGGCAATGGGATCGTAGAGCTACTGGCCCGCAACTTGAAGCCGTCTTCCGAGTGGGACGTCCTCTTAACAGCCCGGAACGAAAAGTTGGGACTTGAGGCTGTTGAGGCGTTTTCCGAGAAGAATCTGTCCGTCAAGTTCCACCAACTGGATATCACAGATGCTGATAGTCGGCGCAGACTGGCTGATTATGTGAAAGCCAATTATCCAGGTGGAATTAATATTTTGGTGAACAATGCGGGAATCGCATTCAAAGTAAGCTCGGGAGATCGATCACCTAAGCATTTAGACGGACTCCAAAGCTCCTTTTGGTGAGCAAGCTAGGGTTACAATTGCTACTAATTACACGGCCACCGTGCAAATGTGTACCGAGTTCCTGCCACTGATGGCGAGAAATTCGAGGTAGTTGGGACGAATATTTGCCACTTTTTAGACTGGTGAACGTCGCGAGCATGACTGCCGTAATGGCTCTGCAGGCAATGTCAGGTGATATGGCAGCAAAGTTCAAGAGTCATCTGACTTTGCAACAAGTAGACGAACTCATGGCCTCCTTCATCAAGTTAGTTTTGTTTCCCTCCATGCATGCTGTCGCGCATGCGCATGGGCGCTTTCCGTCAATTGTAATTAGGCGTGCAATTTCAAAGCATGTTGTTTATGGGTGTTTTTTCTTCAGACACGCGGAGTTGGGGGATCATCAGAAGGCGGGATTTTCTAATTCGGCGTACGGCATGTCGAAAGTAGGTCTTTGGAAAGCGACCGCCATTTTGGCTGAACAGTACAAGTCTGATCCTCGTCACATCCTTATCAACTCGGTGCGTCATTGCGACTTTATCTTAGACATCGGCATGGTGAGATCCCATTTCGGCATGTTTTCTCTTTTAGTGCTGTCCCGGCTACGTTAACACGGACATGACGAGTCATAAGGGTCACAAGACCATATTGGAAGGCAAGTCAGCATATTGGCTGCTACTGTTGGTTACTGTTGTGACTGATTGAAGAATGATTTAGCGCCACTTAAACTGTTTGACAGAAAACATTTGCATAGAATATCACTTATGCCTACAGTGTGGCTAACGCCTTTTCACTGTGTGATTTTAGGTGCTGACACCCCAGTTTATCTTGCCACACTACCGGAAGGCACAACTGAACCCTATGGCCAGTTAGTGAGCGAACGTCAGGTCGTTGATGTGGACAAAAAATTCACTATATGAAGTAACTGAATTGTGGGTAAAAATTTTGATGACACTGATTAAACCAAATGTGCATGATAATTTGTGTTTTCTAACTACTTCCTTTTACTGGGTGTATGGAAGTAGGTGAAACTTCATTGAGTGTTGTGGCACTACCGAGACGTTAGTTCATCAACTTTGCATCTTGTTGAATCCTTTTACGAACAGTGAATGCTGGCACCGTTAGGCCTCTGTGGAACTTATCCGTATTGTGTGTGGATGGTTTAACGTTTGGCTGGACCACATCCGCCATTATTGTAGTCGTTTACGCTTGATGTTATTGTGGTCGGCTTAATTTGTTCGTGTCAGACGGAACAGGTGTATAGTTAACCTTACTTCTTTTATATCGTGTTTCGGTTATTTTTGCAAATGACGAGGCCTAATTGCATGTCCTGTTATCGGAATTGGACGTTAACGTTGGTACCATAAATTGATGGAGATATATGCCGATATGGCAACAAGAATGTCGGAAGTTAGGGGCACCAAATGTGTATTGACTAGAAGTACTTTAGGAGGCAGCAACTTTTACTCATGGACGCGGACAACTACAACTGTTTAGAGTTAACGCCGAAGTTACTTAAATCACCGGCTTCCTTTTTGGACCGATAGTCATTCCTATATACGTGTTCTTCCTTCCACTTAATACCTCCAAATTATACATTGCCTATCTTACCTATATTATCCTAATTTCCGACCAATTTTCTTTAAAAACAGTCTTTCATTTCATAGGTAAAAATTCCTCTTTTATATTATAAATTTACCTCTACGAGAAACTATCTTGATGTATATGCCAAGCGATCATCAGGATTCCATTGCGGATGTGATACAATTCCCCTTAGTTTCCGGTTTAATTGACGTAAAATTTCTTAATAACTCGTATGTTTATTTGGATATTTATAATTAAAGTCCATGCAGCGACTAAAGGGGGTCGTTCAGAGGGACCATTTTCCTTAATAATTCTACCTGTCTATTTTTATACTCTCTGATATTTGAGACAGACAGCGGCCTATTTTCTTCAATGATGCTAAATACCGTCCTCTGTACCAGTTTCGATAACAGTGAGTCCGAGCATCAACTTCTCAAGATTGATATAATAAGCCATTCATTTGCATATTCGTGTGAGCCCGCCGTAGAAGAAGAATCGATGAGATTTGACGTTGAGTAGGGTGCGATTATCGATTTTCGGTCGCTTTTCTCATGGAAAAATGGATAATGAAGTCATATTCCTATGTCAAATGCTATCGTAATACGACAATGGGTCGTATTCATTGCTTGTGCCAATCTGTTCTAATCCCGGAAACGGTAGACAAACGAAGCTATGCCGATTAGCAAAATTGCCCTCTTTTGGTAAGCAAGGGCCCTGAACCTCTTGTGTTTTCAGAATATGATTCACAATCATCCCACAAATGATGTTTACCTCCCCCCCCCAAAAAAAAAATAGGGTGACTACCTACTAATGTAATCAGAGTTACCCTGAAGGTCGCAAAATAACGTTTTTTAGCCCGTTTGCCGCTGACCTCTTTGTGGGCTATGAAGGTCGCAATTGTACGTCTCGAGGATGGTTATTTAAATCTGATTTGATTAAGCTTTAAAAGACGCCTATGCGTTTTATATCCACGAAACCCTTTTACTCTCGGGATATGTGTCTTTCCCATATATTCAGAATGAATCCTCAAATCGGTCATTTTTCCCATCGATGTTTTTCCAATCAAGAAATTAAATTGACTTACATCTTTCTCACTTCGACCACTTTTATGGCAACGCCAAATACATTTTTACTTGCCAGAAAATCTGCACAGTGTACCTCTTGTGTAACGACATCGTTTTTTGCTACTGAATCACAAAGATTGGTTCAGCCACACCGCTTTCATTAACCTGACAAAATAACCATTTGCAAATATCAACCTGAATTGCAATAATGTCAATAGTCAGTGTGTAGTATATGAAACAAGTTCCTTACGTCAATTGACTATTAACCTAACCCCACTTCTTATCCTATATTTTATTGCACAGGAATATCTTAATCATGTTAAGTGTTATATAAGATTGGAATACCTCATTTGCCACATTGTTCTTGTTTAGTAAATCGCGCAAGTCAATCACCCAAGTTCATTTTTAGTTAAATAAAATTAATGCATTTATATTCTGATTGCGAAGGAGTGAGTAAAATTAGTTTTGTTGGTTATACGATGCCGTTGTCTTGTTGATAGGAGATTGTCTCCTAATTTGAATGCATACATCATGGAAGCTGTAACCTCCGTGGCTGCTCGCAAATCGATTAACCAATTTAACAGTTAAGATTGTGTGGTTTTGCCTTTTGCTATGCTTACCCTTCGAATTGTAGGTTTTTATCTAAGGTTGGTTTAGGTACGTTTTTTAGAATGCTCGAATTTCGTACCTGTAATTATTTATAGGTCACAGGAGCCAATCGAGGAATTGGGAAGGGGTTAATTGAGCGTTTAGCACGCGAACTCAAGCCATCTTCCGAGTGGGACATCTTTCTGACAGCTCGTGATGAGAAGAGGGGTTTGGAGGCAGTCAAATCCCTTGAAAGAGAGGGTCTCTCCGTTAAGTTTCACCAACTTGACATCACCGATTCCGAGAGCCGTAAATGCTTCGCACAGTTCATCAGAGTGAACTACCCCGAGGGAATTCATATCCTTGTCAATAATGCGGGTATTCTCAATGATGTAAGATTGAGGAAAATTGTTTCTTTGATATCGACATGCGGTTAACTCCTGAAATTGTTTTCGCGTTATGGAAGATTAAGCTAAAATCGGTATTTTGTTTACTAATTTTTGCATTTAGAGTGAGGATGAACACATGTACCATATTACTTGAAAAGTGATCGTTTGGCAATTTGGCTACCAGAAGCAAATGTGCATGAATGATCTCGTACGTTAAGGAAATGTAAAGAATCAGTATCGATAGCTGGATGTCATATAATTCTTGCGTCGGTTTTTTCTCCCGGTTTTCTTTGAAGACTTAAAATGAACACAATTTTAAACTTCTTAGATATTTATTAATTATATTTTTCTTGATGATGGAGGTGCTGTGGCTGCAACTTCTCAAACAGTCATGTTCGTGGTTTGCTACTGCATCTCTTAAACTGCGTAAAGTGTTCATGGATTTATGGATTTTGTTCATGTGTTATAAGGAAGAATCCTAGCAATTTTTAGTGGGATGATGTTATCATTGATGAACTACTATAATTTCTGTTGAAGATTACAAGGTATTTAATTTTGAGCGTCAATTTCATGTAGCAATTAACCGTACTTCTTACCTTTATGAGATGAAAATGACTTGATAATTAGATGTGGTTACATAAGTCAAAGAATGGTGTGGTTGCCTTTCTCCACATAAACAATTTTATCTACTCTAACTATATTCGTTTATGCTCTTATTCAATACTTTTAATACCAAAATGGGTGTTAACCGTGGCCTTGCTTTAATTTTCACCAAAAGCACATCGGAAACTCACCAAATTTTTTGTTCCGCGCGTAGAATCAGAAGTTTCCCATTTTTTCTTCATTTAGAGCGGCCCTTCTTCTTCTTATGGCAGCCGCGCTCAATTTACTATGGAAGTGAACTACACAGCCAATGTTAAAATGTGCACTGAATTCCTCCCTCTCATGGCAAAGGACTCAAGGTACAAAGTCATTTACCTTTCCATTTGCAGCTAAAACTTGTAATTTTGATATTTATGTTGTCTTCCCCTTCAGACTAGTGAACATGTGTACTGGTGATCTCGTGTGGGCATTTCAGGGCATAAGTAAAGAACTCTCTGACCGTTTCAGACTTCCGATGAGCTTGAACGAACTTGATGAAATTATGGCGTCGTTTGTCAGGTCACCATTTCTATTCTATCCTTTTTTTAACTTAACAATGCTCACTCCGGAGTCTCTTTGTTATTTTTTTGCTGGAATTCTTACCTTTTCTACATTTGATGACTGAATTAGTCCGCAACAAATTGGGTCAGCAGTTTGTAAGTGGCTTAATGATTGCATGAGAAGAATTATAGTTGAGATTCATTACTGACAGTATAAGTATGGTCTTACTCGCGAGTAGACGCCCGAAAACACAATAAGCATGAAATTGATGGATCATTATTAAGGAATATCTGTGCTAGCCGAGGTAAATGTGTTATGCACATCGTTTTTTAATCACGTGAATCCTCTTCTAGGAAGGGTAGAATTCGTCAACACGAAACGGCTTGTAAATCATTTCTATCGCGAGGTAATATTTGAATCTCAAAAATGTTGGCATCCTGACCACGTCACTTGGCTAAGAAACATTTATCAAAATTCCAACTGTGAATGCCACCATGGACGATGGTCTTAAGCACTGAACACTGCGACCCTTTTTGTTTTATAAAAGCTTTTCATTCATGAAATTAGTGATTATATGGTAATTTAATACTCCTAACCCCTTTTAATCTATGCCTTAACTTCTAAATCCCTCGTAACAACCACTCAAACTGATACATTTAGCCATGCTCAAAAAGGCGATCACAGAAAAGCCGGTTTCGTCCAGTCAGCCTACGGTGTTTCAAAATTGGGGTTTTATAAAGGCTACCGTCATCCTGGCAGAACAAATGAAATCCGACCCACGTCATATCCTCATTAATTGCGTAAGTATTGCTGTAAAATTATTTCACATTTATATACTTCCATCAAAGAGATTTAATCATAATTTTTCGTGGTTTAAACGTTTTGCATTGGCTAAAGTAAAAAAATCCGCTTCGAAATTTCACTTTTCATGCTTTTTGTGACCCCAGTTTAAGCGTTCCTTCGTCACATCAGTTTTTGAACTTTCGATCCGTTCCCCGACGATCCTGATTTATAACTTCAATCTCTTTTTGAGAATTAATGTCCATCGTTACGCATTTACCTCTAACGCATAAAACACTTGTTAAAGAATGAAAATTCTGAGGATAAAGTGTAACGCTCATTCGTTCGTTTAGCGCAGTTCATGGACTACCGATCTTCTCCACCATCTTTTTTGTGGTCCTTTTGTCCTCAAATCACGTCGCGTGTCAGGTGTCTTTATGGTCTAAATTTACTTCTTTGATTGAATAACTAAAACTTTAAATTCTCTGTTTAAATAAGAAATATGCAGGACTCTGGCAGTACTGGACACTTTGATGAAACTTAAACTGTTGACTTCCGTAGTAGTCACACGACTGTCGCATGTGGTTAGATGTTACTACGTGCAAAGTCTTGTGTGTTTTTTAACCCCAAAGTTCTCTCTGTTTCTATGGCAATTTTAGACCCATAGAGTATGTTCGATTCGCTATTTTTATCACTTAATGTATACCTACCGACGTAACAAATTAACTAAAATAAATATAATTCACGCTAGCCTTTAATGGTAGTTTATCTGCGCCACTGTATTTCCTACGAATTTCAACAAGGAAGGAATTCTCTTGAAACATGTTGAAAGCACTTGAAAGTGCTTGGTGAAAGTGCATTTTCTGATGGGACATGCGGAAGATAATTCGAAGAATTTGAAGCAGGTGATTTCAATCTTCCTGATGAGCCACGTTCCGGACTGCTATTTTTGATCGGCGGCGATATCGTTGAGACATGGTTGGAGGCGGATCATTTCCTGACAGCATCGAAAATCGCAGAAAGGCTTAATTCAGCTCAGCAAACCTTTTTGGACAATGTTTGGGAGATAGGATTCGTGTGGAAATGTTCAAGCTGGGTGCCGCATGAATTAACTCGGAAGAATTCGGGTAATCGGGTCGTCATATGCACATTTCTGCTTGCTCGGAAAAAAATCAAGAACTGGATGACAACTGGGGATGAAAAGTGGTCTATTTTGAACCCAGAACGCTTAGCTCTTCTACCTCTAAAACAAATTTGACTCTGAATGAGAGAATTTTGTGGTGTGCATGGTAGGATATTCAAGGACCAATGCATTGTTAGCTTCTCAACCCGAACGAAAAGTTCAATTCGGAGAAGTTTTACCAGCAACTGGATGATTTAAAGACAGCAGTTCAAGGAAAGAGTGCGGCAATGTTCAAGGGAAAAAGTATCATACTGCATCATGACAATGCTGCTTTAGCGACTCGCCAAAAAATTGCAGAAGTAGGCTTAAAAATTCTGTCACATCCACCATATTTCCCGGATTCAGCATCCTTCGAATATTATGTTTTTTGTCCTTACACAATTTTCTGAAGAGAAAAAATTCAGAACTGAAGAAGACATCAAACAGGCACTGATTCAATTTTTCGCGTCACAAGAAGGAACATTTTCAAGAACAACATATGCAAACTGTCCCCACGCTGGTAATAAGCTATTAATATTATTTTTAGTTTATTGGCGGACAGAACTTTCCCATAGATCTGAGGAAAGTGACCGATTTTACCTGTAATTTATGTTTACTAAAAATGATAAGTAGGATGTGACAGGCAACGCGAGCGTGTGGACAGTGGGTAATCTGTTTTCCCATTAACCGTTTAAATCTGGTGACGGACGTAGTTTTCGGTGGCCCCATGGTTTTAGTCAAATTCACTGGAATCTTGGCGTCCAAAGCCGATGCTCGAAACCGCGATACTATGGAGGAGAAATAATTACGATCCAGTCGGTTACCGTGATCGTCATTGTCTGCCCTCCTCCAGCACCATTATTTTTCCCAAGAGTCAGTTATTTAAGTGAAGATAATTTTCAGCGATTAGGAAACTAACTAACAATTGATCTCGATATCGTATCATTCTTAACTCATCTATTTTTATTCATCTGGGGACAGATTTATTATTCTTCCTAATTTTTTTTACAATCTATCATTTATTGCTGATGTGACAGAAAGTCACGGAGTCGATAAATATTATTAACAGAAGTGAATTATATGAAAATTCTTGGTGTTGTGTTGATTATTTTTTGGCAGAGAGACCTGTAACTGAATATGACCAGACTAGGAACTTGGTGGCATTCGCGAACAATTTTTTCATTGTTTAATTTTGAGTTAACTATTTGTTTTAGTGCTGCCCCGGTTACGTGAGGACCGATATGACGGGTTACTGTGGCAACAAGACCATCCCAGAGGGTCGGTTTAAGCCGTTTCCTTTTTACTTCATCTTCTGTTTGCTCTTTCTTGTGACCCCATTTCCCTGAATAAGTCACTGGATTAACAGACGATTGCAGCGAAACGGCCATAGATGTTGATGCGTAAAGTACATGGAGATAGTAGAAAACAGTCGACTCTTGCTATTGACACATTTTGAATAGAGATCCTCTTCAGGCAAATGTTGGTGTATATCTTTGCCCGATGCCATAAATAGTCCCCGATCTTAAGGCATCTTCATGGAATTCCTCGATAACTACCTTACGCTACGCATAAGGAAGAAGATATTCTCATCCCTTACCTCACTCGTGCTTTTTGAATGAAAGTGTACGTAAACCACTTCTAATCGCGATCTTTTACTATTTTAAGACAGTAATTTAATGGGTAAAGTATTTGCTAATGCCACTTCTAGATACGGACGGCTTGAGGTGCCTTGTGCGTAGCGCACTGACTTGCCCGATTGACTCGCAAATGCTAATCCGGTTTTTGTGGGATTTTTATAGGCGTTGACACACCCTTCTACTTGGCCACCCTGCCAGTGGGCACCACGGAACCCTACGGGCAATTCGTCAGCGAACGCAAAGTGGTCGACCTTGACCAGCCCTTCTACTTTTGACTTTCTCCCTTTTCCCCATACTGCTAATCCTATGCTGTAACTTGCCGCATATTCACATGTTTGTGCGGTTGTACCCACCACTTCGACTCTTTCCTATGTTAGCCGGAATTTATTCAGTAGCATCTGCCACATGCTAGCAGACCTTTTCTTACGTGGACGATAATATAGTAGTTCGGCCATTCATTGCGCCTCTAGCATAGCCAGTTCAAAAACCTGCGTGTATTGTGATTCATTCCGGTTACTTTTGGACATTCCGTCCGTAATTTCTAGGTCGCCTCGTCCACTTAACTTCATGCATGTTGAGAACCTGAACCACCCTCAACTGGGCGCTCATCTTCAAACACACACACACACACACACAGAGTGGTTAATGTGGAGGACCATTTCGTTTACCTTTCATTAGCACAAAACAGTTCATCATCTGACATCGAGGTTGAATAAATACTAAATAGTTTACTATGCGTGTGTAACTCTTTTGGTTTCAGGTGTTGAGTTTCATGCTGGCGCTCGAGTCCATCTTCTCTCATAAAATCCCCGGAGTAATTCACTATCACCTCTTCATCCTGTCACCGTTATTCCCACCAATCCTTGTTTAATTTTGATTATAAAGTGCTGCTTTGTTTAGCTATCTTTAAGGGTGGAGTGGGAATCTCGCTGTTCCTCTCTATTGAGAAAGTAGGCTTTCATCGCTCAAGGGTAAATTTTGAAATTCTGAGTTGTCTGAGACACTACGCCGTAGATTTGGTCTACAGTAAATAGATAAAATCCTCCGACCTCGTGCTTAGTGCGCTGCTGTCCGGCACGGCTTTGGCTGCGACTTTTCGAAGTTGCAGTACGGATTTTCCGCGAGGCTTCTCCGATGTCTATCCTCGTTTGATTACCATACGAATTAGAAAACAAAGGGCGTTAACATTACATCCGTGAATGTTGTGTTTCGCGTTAACGCACCGTCGGACGATCGGGGCGAGAAGAGGGGAGGAAGAGACACTCAAAAGAGGTGCTTTATTCCCACCCGTCTATCCAGCTTCTCCCATCCCGCATCCCGACAGACCTGTTCCGTCCGCGCCCTCCCAGTCCGGGATTTAAGCAGCAAATCATACTAACGTGCCTGGCAAGGCTTTGCGGAGCCGATTTGTTGCTGGAGTTATACGGGGGATCCTAGATCATCAGTAGTGACAAAAAGCATTCACGCTTTTCCGTTTTTAACCTGCCGTGAAGCCTGTTTGAGAATTAAGTTAGAAGACAGCATTTCGGATAGACGCTTAATAGACGGAGGAAATTTTCTCTTGGGTAACGTTAAAAACTCCCGTGGCATGACCTCCGGACCTCGTACTTTATTAGCTGCACCCGCGTCAGGGCGATACCTTCCCGCCGAAAGGATCGCGGTAATGGTCGGACGCATGCGGGACATCAGTCTCATGCGGGAAGCGATGCCGCTGCCAAGAGGAATCGAAAAAATGCCAGAACTTGAAGGCTTCTGTCCACAAAATGCCACTGCGCCATGGCGAGGCGTGCAGACGGGGCGACTCTGAGGAGGGGAGAGAGACAGAGGAGATATTCAATCATGTTTCCTCCCCCCATGCTCCCTGCGGTGTTGATTTCACACCTTCGACACCGAATGCAGCCAATAAACCGCGAGTGTTATACATGCTTGACGCTGATAAGAAAGGTGGCAAAAGCCGAGTGTTTAAGAATCAGCTCTATTTATACTCAGGACTTGTTGCTATGCTTCCCCCTTCCCCCGCCCCCAATTTCATTTTTTCAAGTTGGGACCAGTCCTCACACTCCTTGCCCCATTCGAGTGTGTGTGCCGTGAGACAACCTCTCGAAGTGAACATTTTCCCCACCTGATGCTCGGAGGCTGTGAGGCGTATACTTCCATCCTCCATTTATAAGCTCGCACCAGACAATCGCCACTGGGTTGACCAGTGAAACCATTTCACGTAACTTCTCCTCTTATTTAAGCGTTGCTGAGGTTGGAACGAACGACATCCGATTCTACCACCGGAGTCTGAGAAGCAACTCCTACACTCATGGTCCAACGCCTTTGCCCTTCTTCTTTCTTCTTCTTCTTCTTCTACCTCATTTTCCTTACCGCCCATCCCTCGTCCGGCCATGGAAGTGCCGAGATTACGCCGGAGGACTTTTGACTCGTGATTTGTAAGGAGTCGACAATGCGTCACACCGTAATATATCTATTTAAACGCCTACATGTTGCCGTACTCTATGTGATGCATGGAGGAGGCCTCTACCCCAAGATCCTCCACGCGACGAAATATATTCCGGAAATGGCTGAACACGAAATTGTCGGTTAAAAAGTCCTCGCTCTGGGCAAAGATCATGCTCACCACTGCTCCTTTAATGATGAAATGAGAATAATTTGCCATCACATTCGAGTGGTCCCTCTGGAAGCCGCCATCCTTTCACCCCACGAAATCACCTCAACTTTTGAACGGCTACGTTCTACACGCTGGACGAAGCAAAGAGGTCGTTTGTCGCGATAGCGCCCAGAGGTATAATTCTCGCAAAACACAACCAACTTTGGCTCAGTATACGCGGCGATCAGTTCTTGGTACAATATAAAAATGAAGTAAATTGGTTGTCGGTGGAGGAACAGAAAAGAATCTCACCTGTCCTCACATGAGTGCTTGGTGCACCGACTGGCACTGTCTCAGGGGAAGACGGAAAGGGGAGAGGAAAGGTGGGTCAACTTTTGGTCGAATCGCTTCGAGTTAAAGGCACTGGAGAAGAAATCATCGAAACGGGTGGAGCGGTGGCTTCAGGTCGTGTGGGACATCCACCTCCTCCTCCTCCGTCCAGACGCATTAATTTCCTCCTCCTCAACTTTCCCGATATTCTCAGAGACATGAAGAGACAGAGGGCGATGGAGAGCACCATTACGAGGCCGAGGATGGGAAGGAAAACGGAAATAAAGGAGGGAGGGCCATTGGTCGATGCTGTAGTCATTATTCTCTGAGTGGTATTAGTCCAGACAATCCGAGGTCTGTAGGTGCGAGACAGTCGGAGGGCATAATTGTGCCGGCAGACGTGGTCGTCGGAACAAACACCAGGTCGACACTTGCCGAGAACGACCGAGTTGGGTGCATGGGAGGAGTTCCACCAGCTCTCAAAGCTCACAATTCCTCCGGGGGAAGGTGGGCCAGGCAAAACTCGGAGAACACTGATATCCGGTCTCTGAGTGCATTGTGCACAGATAAACTGAAGGGGTCGACCTAAACACCCGATCAGGCGAATGCTCTTAAATGCAGGCCCGAAGGTAATGAACCGGTCGAAGGTGGAACCGCAGCTGAGGACGAGACTCTCCAGTTGTGGAAGTCCTGCCAAGCTGCAGCCCTCAAGAGCTATCGGCGCTCTCCAGGCGTGAAAGGTCTTCAAGTCTGGAAGACCGGCAAATGCCAAAGCATCAATTAACTTTGCCTGAAGCGGTAAATTCAACTGAAGTTTGACAATTTGACCACCAAATTGAAGTTGACTCAATCCGTAGGGTTCTATAGTCATGCCAAGAACTCCCATCTCTTCTCTGACAGCTGTCACGCTACTGGAGTCGCCTATTCGGACAATAGTACCCATGCGTTCACAGAGGACTGGCCGAAACACCGATCGAGGGAGTTCGGTGGGGTCGGAGGCACATCGAAGAGTTACCAGCATCCCAGATCGTCGGTAGCCGCAGAAGCAGCCGCTTTTCGCGTCCACAATGAGAAAAAGTGCGGTGACAATTACCAGACAAAAACTCGGAGTATTTACCAGAGTGATGGACATTATCGCGGAATAGGCATTGTCAAGCGGTGTGGACAGCGGTTCGGTCAGTGAACCGCATGTGCAGATGACTCTGGGGTCGTAATCGCCGTCCGCCAATGAGAGCCGAAGGACGCGACATGCGCTCTGGCCAATCAACGTGTTGGACACACGAGTGCAAATGACCGACTGTGTGCGCACAAACCTTGGGGTGGGGCTGGATGGACCCACAAACAATGATTCATTGACGCCTTTCCCTTTTATATCTTGCCTCTCTCCCTCCCTCCCTTCCCTTTCCTATTCCTCCTTCCCTTCTTCCTCTCCCTTGATCCTCCCCCCCCCTCTTTCTACCGTTCCACCGACCCTTCCTCCTCCTCTTCCTCCTTCCCCCCTTCCTTCTCCTCTCCTGCCTTCCCCCTCCCCCCTCGTTCTCTTACTACCTCTCTACCTCCACCTCTTTTTTGCCTACTCTTCTTCTCCCCTTCTTCTTTCTCCTTTTTCCTATTATCACAATTGTTACCCTCATACCCGTGGGTCCGTTAGCTGCTAAGTAACACGCAAGCCTCTTGATCAGATCATGTTTACACAAAAAAGATTCCTGCGTACTTTTAAGTAGTTAATGTACCTAAAAACTGCTCAGTGCTTCAATTCATAGGCGCGGCATGGGACGGCAGGGGTGAAGCAGCCAGCTTTCCATCTCAGTGGTTTTTTTCCTTTAGCAGGCATCCATTTGTGCTGGCCATGTTTCAATCTGGCAAACTGAGGATTAGGACGGGTCGTTCCAACCACTGTAACACCATTCTCCGGGCTGTGGGTGTCCCCACAACCGCTGGTTAGCCTTCCCATTGTTAATTTCCTCACCCCATTTGCGATGCCGCTCAGTAGAGTAAAAATATCGAAGTTATTCTAGCGCGACTTTGACCTCGAAGGGCATCGACGACCTTAAAAAGCTGGTAATAATAACGTGACAGTGATTTTTACGAGGTGTTGAAGCACAATTGGCGAGAGGTCGCATCGCGACTGACACACATCCTCGAGATTTGGCGTTAGAAGCATTGGAGTTGGCTGCCCCTTGACAACTTTGTCGTGAAGGACCGCCTATTTCCGCGCGCGTCTCTCTTGGTTGCCAATTCCGACCGTCTCAACTATGATATTTCATGTAGGCGAAAAAGTCAACAAGTCAGTGAAGGTGACATTTCACCGTTCAACTCTACTGGCGTCCTACTCGTAGTCAACGTTTCGTCCTCGACTTTTGCTGTGCCCCCGGAACGGCAATTTCCTTCGAGCGTGAAGTTGAAGCAGTTGAGTTAGGGGAAATTTGTATTTTGTCTCGAGGACATTCACCGTGTCGAGAGGTCATGGTCTACGCCTCGTGACTGCACCAACAACCATGTGGATTCTGAGGCCTTTTTTAGGCGGACATACAACTTTTTCATATTGTGTCGTCTTACTATGCGGCTTTTTTAGTCCCCCACAGCCAAGGTAAGTAACTGCACGATGTTGCAAAATGAAAATCAGGGGGAGATTGAAATAATCTACACTGAAAGCATGATTAAGGGCTGTTAGGTGGGTCCCAACCAACATGAAGAGTGAAAACAATCGCATTCACTCGGTTTCTGCGCCGTTACCACATTGGCCAGGAGGATTTCCATGCTACAGCATAATGTAATTTCAGCTTACTTTAATATTTTGTTTCCAATTAATGTCACCTAGTTCATGCTTCGTCGTTTGCGATATCTGCAAGCTCGATATTTTTTAAGGTCTTATCCCACAATTCGTGGTATGGACTGGGATTATCCCATGTGGCGCAATCCAGTCGACCGGGGCAAAAATTCATGATGGATGTGGGTCGACTTCCTGTAACTTAAGTGTCTCGTGCTGGGGTGCTGCCTCCTCTTCGGAAAACATCCCCGTGAACGGGCTGCAGTGGCATTTCGTACACCGCAGAGTCTTGAAGTTGGAGGTTTTAACTTGCTGTGATTAGGTCATTCGAAACCGAATTGGCAATAAACATTGGGACCAAAGCAGGGGGATGATCACAATAAGGCTTTACAAGAAGTGAGGAAATTTCGTGCACTCATACACAGCTTCGTTTGGGTCCCATTACAGAAGCATGCGAGCTTCGAACGACCCCCAAGTACTAAACTTTAACCTCTTCATACCTTCCTGTAACTCATAATTGGCATCTTCTCAAACTTCGATCATACAATATTGTATGATTATGCGTCAAGATGCAATGAGGAGTGTATATCCTACCTTACATTGAGCCGTACTACTGCGGATTTAATTAGTAGTATATCAGGTGGTGAGCCAACTTCAACCTCCAAAGAGCCATTTTATCCCATATGAAAGAGAAAAATCGTCCATTCCCAAACGATTTTGTGAGAATTTAGAGCGTACAAACAGTTGTAGTGTATTTCAAATTCATGTAAGCTCGTGGCTGATGAATTTGGGTCTGAGAAACTATTAAAAAAGGGGCAATGGCAAACAAGGCAAAATTATCGTCTGATCCTATGAATGCGTTACAAATATCTAATTGCTTTAAGCTTACTTTGACATTGTCAGATCAACCATCGTTTCATCCATTTTCTTGCAATTCACTTTTACCTCGTTTTGTTTTGTTTTCTCCTAATAGCCCAGTTGTTTACTCGTCGGCAGGAATTATTAAAGAGTGACAAAGTTAATGACTTCAAAGTGGGAGAGACCTATATGTTCCAGCTTTCGCCCGACATTGTAATGGATAATGAAATTTCGGCTTAGGGGTGTGTTTTTGAAGCTGTATTCTTATCCACCTACTTGCTTCGTCGTTCTCGATTATCATACAAACTCCGCTTTTCATCACGCTTGATGATTTGGTGTAAAAACGGCGGCACGGTGCCGCCTCCTGTGTCAGTCAGTCAACTACACTTTTGTCAGTTTTTTTGACGACCCGCAAATTCATGTGAGTGCACAAATTTTACTTTATTTTATTTCACGAATAGTCGTAAGTGGGGATGGATGGATTTCACGGTATTCTTCATACCTTCTTCCTCCTCACCCACATGGGGCGGCGGTCTTCCTTTGAGACGCCTCGACGACATTCACTCAAATTGCACAACAAACTTCTTACAATCAACTGTGGACACTTTTCTCATCTGCGAATGCCTCATTCATGTCTTTTGACGCTATCATCAAATTTTAACTCAGACAAGAAAAGTAAGCGCAAATTGAGTTTTGTTTCCATGTGGCCTCGAAGGCAAATAACACAAAATCGGTGGTCTCCTCGAGACGCCTTGACGATACTCCAACTGTCAGAAAAAAACGATTTGAACCAACATGGAATACCTTTCACATTAGCGGATCCACCTGCCGACGCCTCATGAATGTTCCCCGAAACTTGTTCAACTCCACTGAGCTTCAATTTGAACGCTTTGAGGAAAAGGAGATGCAAATCAACTTTTGTCTCCATGTGGTCTCGAGGAAAAAATAAAATAAAGGTGACGTGCAAACATGCAAGAGCTTATGAAATAGGCAAGAAGAAAAGCTTCACAATTTAGAGAGAAAAGTAATCAGCGTACATTGCAATGGGCTCCCCCAGTTCAGCTGAAGTGAGTAACTCAGACGCTCGCTCCATAGTTTCCACCGGCAACAATACAAATTATCAGGCATGAGGGCTGTTTTGCCCTGCCTCTCAACAATTTGTCCCTGGTGGACCTTCACCTTGCCATCTGAAGGCCATCAAGGGTGATGTGAGGGTGGTGTGAGGGTGGCAGCCGCAACCACTCCGCGAGTGGAGACGGAAGCACCGCACGGCGTCTCTCAATCGAAGGTCTGTGCAGAGTTGAGGACCACTTCGTCCAAACGTCGTCCATGAGGAATCTGACGCAGCTGGTGTGAGGTAAACGTCCACTTCCTGTCTGTCGTGTTGAAGAGGCTCGACTGTGGCTCGCCTCGTTCCTCGGTGTGCCATCCAGAAATGTGGGTGGGTGGAATGTTGTGGCACATGACGAAGACGACGTTCCTCGACTGCCGTGACTCAGTGTTAGCACGAACACCTTCACCGCCACCACCACCACCTGCACCACTGCCTGTCTCAGACGGCATTTGACACTCGTGAGGCGAGATAGGCTGCCGTGGGAACCACGGGACGTCAAATGGGGCGAAGGGGACGATAGAGGCAGACTGGCCGAGGCAGGCGAGTACGTCGAGCTGCACGCGCACCTCCCAGAAGGCGAGTTTTCAGGTCCTCCACCACGTTGGAGGTCAGGCGACGAGTTATGCATGCATAAAAGCCACTTCTACCTCAGGAGTGGAGACGGAGATCTTACACAGTGTCTCAATAGACGGCCTGTACTGAGTCAGGGTCGCGCCTTCCAGAATAAAATTTTGGAACCAACATCGAGTAGCTTCTGTTTTTCCATTGGTGGGTCCACTTGCGAATGCCTCATTAATGCATCTCGATGCTTGTTGAACTGCTCTGTGATTGAATTGGAACTCAAACAAGAAAAGTAGAGTTACGTCGCGTTTTGCTTCCATGTAGCTTTCGCCAAGTGCAAAATGTAAAGGACATACAAAGGCATAATGAAATAATTTTACGAAATGTATATGACAAATAACCTTAAAATTTACTAATGAAAATATCTAGTTTTCGTAACAACGCATTCCTCTCAATTGCAGCTGAACACAGATTAAACCCAAACTCCTGTTTCATAGTTTCCACCTTAATGCTTATAAACCCGAGGAGGGGTAGGGACTGCGAAATCGAGACCATCGCGTGTCTGATAGTGATGCGGTGAAGGTCACACGCCTGCCTGCAACCCTTTTAACCGAGTAAATGCGTCGACTCCCCATCCTTCATCTCGCCATGCACACCTGTCCCTCCTCCTCGTGTTGGTCGGCACAAGTTGGTGGGAAGTAATGCAACGCTCTCACTGACCTCGACCAGTGGGTTAAATCCGAGGGGGAAGGCTTAACAACCTTCTGGACGGCACCATGACCAGGCCTGGTGGACCACGAGGCCCGGAGGGAATTAGCCCAGCCCGTGCGCCACTAACTTTCGAGATTGGACGGTGGAAAGATTAGAGGAGCATGAAATGCCTCAGGCTGTGTTTATTATCGCACTCTGAGGGGGGAATCCGGCTGACCGTGGGGCCACCCGATCTCGAGTGTTCGCGCTCTTCTCGGTGCGACAAAGTAACCTCAACCACCTGAAAACCACGCAATTATCGAGACCTGATTCATACGACTGTTGCTGCCACTTGGCACGGTCATGTGGCTCAGATAGCGGCAAAGTAACCCGATTCCTCCCCACAGAGCCCCGGGCTCCTTCACGAAGTCTCCGTTTCGCCTCACATAAGGCCGGAGGTAGTGTAACTGTTATCCACCCAGCAGCAGGCCTCGGGTCTTACTAATCACACAACAACGTCCCTGCGCGCCGGTTTTTATTTCACCCAGAGGGGGACGCACGGACACCCTGGTTGGTGTGTGGCGGAGGGTGGGGGCGAAAAAGGGGAGGCGAGGAGACCGGTTTTTTTGTGTGTGGAACCTCGTCGCGTACATTTGTCATCCCCTTTTTCTCCTGCCAACACATTCTCCTACCGGAGGGACACGAATAAACGCGGCGAAAGAGAACGACTTAACAGCACCCTCACCTTGGCCGATTCCGTCGGATTTCGAGGAGCTCCACGCATCGCGTTTGAATGTGTGTGTGTGAACGAGGGTACAAACGTCTTTATTCATTTGTCGGAGTTCCAGAATTAAAATGGGTTGATTTACTGCTCTTTGTGGGAACGTCACCGAGAGTGAAAGACATGCTCTCTGCAGTCCGATTCAGTTAGCGGGCATCGTTCAAGCGTTTTCGTGGGGGCCGAAACAGAACCCGTCTGAGAAAGGCTCAAGCCTAAACAAGCCGGGAACACGGAAAAGATTCATGGAACGTATTTTCTCAAAAATTCCTCCCCCGAGCATCGTGAACGCTTGACAGATTCGAGGGGTAGCGGAGGGACGAGGACATCCAGCCATCCTAAGTTCGTGAATGTCTTTTCTGCGAAGCTCGTGCCACCAATGGAGATCAGACTCCTTTAAATGAGGCTTCAACGAGTTCCAGTGTCCAAAATTCCTGAACTTACTTTAAATAAGGACACGAGAATGAGTAAAAATGACATGCTCATATTATTACCTAAACGAGAAGTGGAAAGCGACACTTCGGGCGCAGGTTTCTCGGGTTGTAAGTTGAAGGAAGAACGGTGTGAAGGTCGAGGCAGTGGTATGACCTTACAGAGGCAAGTATGGTCAAAACGCTTCGCAATTGGCACCGTAACAGGTCAGTTAACTCGTTTGGAGGCGCCTGCACTAATCTGTGGTCGCGTGGAAGCACTTTTAAGCAAAATAGTAAGGCTTCCCTCCCCCTAGTATTTTCTTATGGCCACAGGTCACCTACGACGCCTTAAAAATCGCTCGACGGCGTGCAGCTTGGACGTAATCGCCTGCCTCTATCGTCCCCCTTCGTCCCAATTGACGTCCCGTGGTTTTCACGGCAGCTTATCTCCTCTCACGAGTGCATAATGCCGTCTGAGACAGGCAGTGGTACAGGTGGTGGTGGCGGTGGTGACGTTGGTGAAGGTGCTCACTGCTAACGCTGAGTCACAGCAGTCGAGGACGTCGTCTTCGTCATGTGCCACAAACATTCCACCCACCCACTTTCCTGGAGGGCACACCGAGGGACGAGGGGAGCCACAGTCGAGCCTCCCCAACACGACAGACAGGAGGTGGACGTTTGCCTCGCACCATCAGGCCAGATTCCTCATGGACGACGTTTTTCGACAGGTGGTCCTCACCTCTGCACAGACCTTCGATTGAGAGACGCCGTGCGGTGCTTCCGTCTCCACTCGCGGGAGTGGTTGCGGCTGCCACCCTCACACCACCTCACACACCCTTGATGGCCTTCAGATGAGGCAAGGTGAAGGTCCACCAGGGACAAATTGTTGAGAGGCAGGGCAAAAACAGGCCCTCATGCCTGATAATTTGTATTGTTGCGGTGGAAACTATGGAGCGAGCGTCTGAGTTACTCACTTCAGCTGAGACTGGGGGAGCCCCATTGCAATGTACGCTGGATACTTTTGTTCCCAAATTGTGAAGCTTCTCTTCTTGCCTATTTCATGAGATCTTGCATGTTTGCACGTCACTTTGACTTTATTTTTTCCTCGAAACCACATGGAAACAAAGTTGATTTGCATCTCCTTTACGTGGATGGGTTCAAACTGTAGTTCAGTGGAGTTGAACAAGTTTCGGGGAACATTCATGAGGCGTCGGCAGGTGGATCCGCTAATGTGAAAGGTATTCCATGTTGGTTCAAATCGTTTTTTTCTGACAGTTGGAGTATCGTCAAGGCGTCTCGAGGAGACCACCGATTTTGTGTTATTTGCCTTCGAGGCCACATGGAAACAAAACTCAATTTGCGCTTACTTTTCTTGTCTGAGTTAAAATTTGATGATAGCGTCAAAAGACATGAATGAGGCATTCGCAGATGAGAAAAGTGTCCACAGTTGATTGTAAAAGTTATTCTGGCAATTTGAGTGAATGTCGTCGAGGCGCCTCAAGGAAAACCGTCGCCCCGTGTGGATGAGGAGGACGAAGGAAGGAAGACGACCGTGAAATCCCACCCACACACACTAACTACTATTCGTGAAGTTGGATTTAAACTGGGACCTAGGATTCATGGGCCTGTTTCAAAACATTTGCGTTAAAATATGATTAAGCAAATAAAGTTTTCTCGTATATGCCTGCCGTAGGGAAAATTGACGCGACTGCAGATTATCGAGCGACCGTAGGAACAAGTGTGTCTTTTTGTATTACTTCCTTCGTATCACATAATTGCCGCCGTTTTTACGCCAAATCATCAAGCGTGATGAAAAGTTGACTTTGTATGAGAATCGAAACGATGAAGCAATAGGGTACATGAGAACACAGCACTAAAATAAGTTCTTAAGCGGAAATTTAATCAGAAACGCCTTATAGTTAGCATATGGTGGAATGGCCAGGGAGTGAGCATCCATTTTTCTTTCCTACAACCGCCGGGTTAAACCGAAACAGCCGCGGAGTCCTCTTGCCGTGGATGCATTAGAAACTTGTGAAGAAAAAGCAACCAGCATATCTACATTGGCACGGTGCAATGCCAGCACATGTTGATAACTCACAAGGACTAGGTAAATTTCAATTTCTCCGCAGTAGAGCAATTTGCCACACTTTCAATACCCACCGATATTTCACCGGCCGATTTTTGCCTTTTTTGTAATCATGAAAAGTCTTTGAGGCATCTACTAGCACTAACGATAGGACAGAAAGTCGCAGATGTCAATGGAAATTGTTGTTATTATTCCGAATGAATATAGCAAATAATGCGAAAAGCTGTGTGTCCTTTGTTTTATATTAATATAGAGGGCCTGTTTCATAGTTTTCAAGCTAAAGTCCGCTTGTTAGTAAACGCCGACAGAGTAAATGGAAGGTTTTGGACGTGACTCAAGGCCCATGCCACCAAACCTTCGTGGCAGCCTCCGGTGATTGCAGCATCCGCGCCCGTTGATGAATAATTAAAACAACCTACATTTTTATTACCCATCAATAACAAAGGATTTCCAAACGTGTAGGCCAAATGCCTTACTACGATGTCCTAAATCGCACCTAGGAAAGATTTCAGGTCGAAGATTTGCATAGCGGAGAAGATGGGTGTTTTATTCGTGTAGGTCAAGGTGGTTCGGTCTGTTTTCCCCCGCCCTCACGGCAGAATCGTGGGGCGGTGGCCATAACCGGCAGGTATATTAGTTATGGGCCTAAGATCGAACAAGGTGGTATATGAAATAATTTATTTTTTCGCTGCTGCCACGGCAGGAAGTTGCCCGCCCTCACAGGTCTCTATGTGGTTTAATGGCCTTATGTAACAACTTTTTTTTCTTTTTTCCATCCGCTCTAACGTGCGCTTTAACTCTTACTCATCTTGTTAAACAGCTAACATCTAGCGTTATGTTCTTTTTTCGGCGGAAGCCGCAAGAAATATGAATGTTGAGGGTAGATGAGTCCTAATGTCTGCTGCGCTTCTTCATTTCCCATCTCATCTTCCCAGACGATATTGAGGATTCCTGATTTGGTACAGGGCGTCTCTTTCCATCCCCTTGTTGTGACTTGTCTACTAACTCATAAAACATTACATCTTGGAAGTTGACACGGCTACGAGGGGATGAACGTCACGCTAAATGCCCATAAAAATGTATAACCATATGCTACTGACCCAGATTTTCGGTAGCATTGCGGATAGTTTTAAGTTATAGGAGGATATCCGAGTCTTATGGAGACAACTAACTCCAAAGAGGAAGATGTAAATACTGACAGCAGCACCTGTTGAGTGATAAGCAGAAGTGAATGCCAAGGAAACAAGCACCCGTGGATGTGTGGTGAAGTCTGTGATTGCGAAATCGCCAGAAGGGTGAGTGGTTTTAATGATCTCTCAGAGGCCACCTCCTTTGGCATAATGAGGAGAGCAAATTCCCAAAAGTCTGCCCTTTACGTTGGCTAGTTAAAGGCCGGAATCACTCGATCTCCATCCAATTTGACACTGAAGGCGACGCCAGACTCAGCGCTAGATTGCTTGAATTAACTCGAGAACTATCGTACAAATTTTATGCGAGTTTAAGGCAGTAAAAGCCCAATTTCCAATTAAATAAAACAAAGCCTGGCTGTTCGAGATGCCTCAACTTGCCTGAAACGCTGTCTGGTAATTAACACAGATTTCACTTTACGAGAAATCACACAGTTGGGGCCCAGGCAAAAGTGTGTCATTGTGGAGTGATGAAAAATCTAAGTTCACCTCTATACGCCATCCGATTTCATCTGACAGATATGTAAAATTTCTGCGTGACCTGGCCGTAAAGCTGTTGCAGTCTTGGGTATTCCTCCTGAAGTCTGAAGTTTGTGAACTTGTTGAAATTGTGAAAGCGTCCGTTGGACCGTCGAGTCTATCCCCAACAAGATCCCCTTCTTCGATTGTTATGGTGTCATTTGAGACTTCTGACGGTTGGCTAGAAGCCGCTGCCTTCCAAATCTACGAGGAAACAGTTCTCGCCAGATGAATGGAGGAGCAGGTAGACTGGGATGAAGGAAAGAACTTCAACAAGTTCTGAACTATGCAAAATCACCGAAGTGGAAAAAATAAAAAGAGAAAAGAAATCATTAACGCAGGTGCGAAAAGGGAAACGAGGTGAGTAATGCTGCAGCCAGGGCCAACAAAGTATCGGTGACATTTCACGAATGACATCTGTTGGTGCCATTACAGCAGATGATTTGGCAGCTGTCACAGGTGAAAGAACGTGATGAAGGGTTGGCAGTCGTGGAGGCGGAAACTGTTGGCGCAAAAGGCGATTCACGTAGTCCGGCAAAGCTCTCTACCACTGGGAAAAGTCTCAGAGGTTATTTCAAGAATAGGCGATAGAGTTGACTGCACTGCCCTGAGGTGATCCATACTACTTTGTTCACTTCATGTTGACATTAAAGCGGAGCTCAGACACTCTTCTGTTGGTTATAAACGTGGACAGTTTGACCACGAAATTCGACGTCTTCTGAAAAAGAGTAGTTGCCAAGTAATTGAAGAGTGGCAGATTATTTTGGTCATTAGCACGGCGTCAAAGACCATGAAAGGAAGCGGTGGACCCACTCCACTCCCATTGCTCATTAATCTGAGTGAATTTGTCCAACGCAACAATTACGAGCCCCGAAAAGAGGTTTACAGTGAATCCTCAACTGCAGTATCAGCTCATTTTACACGATTTTCTTTGGAACGAACACGCTTCTCTCCTTGTGATAGCTTTACATACCGCCTGTGCGGCAGTTCAACTAGGCCCAAGTAGAAATTTAGCTCCTTGGACTTGGATAATTACAAGATTAAGTGATGCTGTAATAACCCGAAAGAATAAAAGCCTGGCAGCTCATCTTACCTGGCCGGTCAAGAGAGGCAGAACTTCCCCGGGCTTGAAAAGCCGCCTTTTCGGGACACACGAAGAGCAGATGAGACTGAAGACGCAGGGTGCCTTTCACAGATGCCTAGTAAGTGGAAATTGTAAGAAAAATGCGTTTTTGTGTGTAGTGGAACGCAAAGCACTGGTTGGCCTTAACAAATCCTTAGGGCAGATCTTCTAGGCAGCAGTCCCCAAATCCCCCAACTACGCTGTTGGTGGCGTGAGGTCCACAGGGTGACTTGGAATCTGCGTGAAGTCAGACTTACTTTTGTTATGCCATGCACGGGCGGCATGAAAGACTGGTGTCGTAGGACATGGCATCCGACGGATTCGAAAAAAGTAGAAACCGTCTTCTTATCCCCAACTCTCACGACGTGTGCTTTCGGGATTTCCATTGCTTAGCCTTCTAACCCATTTTCCCTTAAGACGAACAAAATTTTAATAACATAGTTGCTGGAAACTATGGAACGGGCTTTTGGCTGTAGTCTGTGTTCAGATGCGATTGAGGGGAATGCATTGCAACGTGAGCTCGATATTTCTGTTTATGTTACAAGTATTACTCCTACTCATTTAGCTAATACCTCCCTGTTTATATCGAAATTTTATTTTATATGTTTTGGAAACAAGATGGAAACAAAACACAATTTACATCTGCTTTTCCTGTACGAGTTCAAAATAAATCCCAGCGCAACTCAACAAAAGTGGTTGATGATGGTTTCAAAAATTTGTTCTGACAATTTGAGTATCGTCGTTGACAACGTGGAAGAGTGGAGGTTGACTGCGGAATCCGATCCACGCAAAACTATTCTTTCCGTCCCAGTTTTACCTGTCGGACTGGTCGTAGTGGAGAGGTGTGGAGAGGTGTGGAGACTTTTGTGCCTCAGTACTCGCGTTCTGGTGGTTTTAAGCGAAAACTACCAATTTCCCACTCTTACTTTGCACATCCCAACTCAAAGTCACCCCAATCTGCGTAGTCTCGTTTCTCTCCTCCTCCTTCAAATTCCAATTCCGAAAACCAAATGAGGCACTCGAAGCCAAACACTTCTGTATTTCTTGTCGGATAACCACAAACACGAGTTGGGGAGCAGCATTCCATAGCTGAATATTAAATTTCCTTTTCGGGGGCGGGACTTTTACCATATTCCGGGGTTAAAATGGCCTATTGACTGAAAATAAATCACTGAATGGGCTTTAAAAACACAGTCACTCGGTTTTGCTCACACAAACTACCGCTACCGCGAAACCACCTTTTATAGGCGTACCTAAAACCAAATTTTCTAACACTTATTACTTATCAAGGTAGATGCTACCATTAAACAATGGCCTAAAAATATCTGTTGACCTCTGCAGCGCGTAAGGGCAGCACTTTCTCTTTCTACGTATTTGTAACATGCTTCAGATGGAGGCAGTTCAAATAAAGTTTCTTCTCTCCGTAAAACTTACACTGAGTGAATCACCGAGTAGGTGGCCAACTTGTGTGGTGCAACTCGCCACAAATAGGTTAACACAAGAGCCGCCTCTAACGCCGAGAAAAAAACCATTACCTCCACAATGCTAACGCTTTCGCCAAGACAGATGCTTCAGTGTATCAAGGGGTTTTTTGTTAGGATTTGATTGACTGCAGCTGTCATCGGCGGTCAGCTTTTGTGTAAAGAAAACCTGTCGATCTTCTTATTCTTGCGTATAGTGCTTAATTGCTCTAAGTGAAGGAAGGTGTCAGTGTTGGAGTATTGGGTTGAATATTCTGTTGATAATAACAGAACACAATGAGCGTGAACCGTTGCCAGTCAACACCCAAGCGTTGACTCTTAAAACCATTATCAGGGCTTAACTATACCCACCAAAACTGTAATATAAGATGCGCTGGAACATTACTGTCCAAAGCGCAACATTACACCACAAACCAGTGTTTTTGGTGCGATAAACCACTAGCAGACAAAAGAGCCGAACACAATGTCACAGATTCTCGACGCCCAAACACGCTTCATGGTCATCGAAACCAAAATTCGCACCCTACCAGTTTTCAACACTATTCCATAAAGAATAAGCTGGCGTAGCAGAGACGGTAGGTCAGGGGAGACCACTTTTTAGCATTCCAAACCACGTTTAGCAGGCCACGACGTCTAAGATTTCGGTTTCCTACAGAGGTTACTTACATGTGGATAGTAAACAGTCTCTTCATCGGACAAGCAGGGATGGGGTCTAGGAAGAGAACTAACCAAAAATAGTGACACGATAAGAGACACCGAAATTCGGGGAAGCGAGGTTACATAACAAAATAAAAGCAAAATTATCCTCCTAGGAGAACACCTTCAACACATAAAGGCCGCATAGCGCACCCCACAACGAGCCCCAACGGCCACAAATCCTTGATAGCAAGATACAAAACAAGAAATTACTTAACATTAGAAAGTATGGTTCGTCAGTGCTTCCGATCGATGAATACTTGCGATATATGAGATCTCACTTAAAAACAAGGAAGTAGGATTAAGAAATCCCCAAAAATTCATTTATTTAAGCCATAATAGCAAACTGCCTTTGAGGATAAGATCGCATCTTGCGGAGCATTTTTTCTGAATGAATAGAACGCTCCCTCTTCGAGAGACGACGCCGAATTGCACGAGTCTTTTTAGGGCGCAGATCCTTAGGGACATAGCGTTTTTTGCGATAGGCCTCTCGTTGGCGAAGTTTGGCCGCCTGGTTCATGACAGTATAGATACGAGCAATCGACTTGCGAAGCACGCGACTGAAAAGAAGACGGTAAGTGATCAGGCCCAAAACGCGTATGTAAGGGGGTTTATGGTGAACAAAATTACATCTTTCTCAACTTAGAACCAGCACCACGAGTGATCCTGAAAAGGCGTTGGTTTGCAAGTTCCGTCTTTAACTCACTTAACTGCTTCACCAATTCAGCCTCAGGCTTCGTACGTAAATCTGAAGCGCGCACTTTAGCCTAGAAGGCAAATCGAATGAACGAAATACGAGAGAGTTGGCCAGTGGCCAAACATTAGACGCAAACTCCTTAATAGTAAATAATCTAGCGTTTAGTCAAAGTCAAATTAATGCAAAATGGTTCTCTAGAGCACGGAAAATATGACAAGGAGGGAAGACGCGCACCATGCCGCCAGCAAGATCCAAGAACGCCGGGTAACTTATACGGCCGGTTAAAACTAAGATTAATTAATTAAAAAGAATTTTTAAAATAAAAAATTCTAGTGTTATCAACATTTTAATGCTTTTAAATTAAAAGATGTTTTAAACGTTTTTTAAAATTTTTTAAAGAGGCATGTTCTTAAACACGTGAGCCATAATGCAAAACTTTCCGGATCTATATAGTTGCGTGCCTTTATTATACTAACACAATATTTTACAAAATATGCTTTACGCCTGTTATGCCGGGCACTATCTGCCATGATAAATTTATAACATTCGATTAGTAAGGAGGTGAAGCGAACTAACTGTACTAATAAAGTTTTGGGCCCATGACAAATGTGTCTTTTAGTTGTCGACTTACCGAATCGATTCGCTTGCTCGAAGCGTGGCCGCCAGTGTAACGTTTTTGTGGGCGACGGCGTCACATTGATCATGCAAAACCTCCGGCTCTTATCCTCTTTCGTCCCTCCGTACGTCGAATCTTGCATTATTCTTCGAAATCTTATATACTGTCCCCTTTTTGCGGTGCTGTAATTTTTATCTGATCATTTTTGAACTGCACTTCTGCGCTCCATAAAACAAAAAATCCCTCATATTTTTTCTCCCTTTTCCAACACTCCTTGCCATCATATTTTATCTCTATTTTTATTTAGGCTTCATGCCCGAAGCATGAGCACTTTGAAGGAAGTTGCAATGCAATTGAAGTCCATCACCAACATCCAAAAAATTACTTCTTCCATGAAAATGGTTGCATCGGCCAAGTTTGCTAAAGCTGAGCGAGAATTGAGACTTGCTGTTCCCTACGGTGCTGCTGCTGCTGCCTTCTATGATAAGTCTGGAATTATGGAACAACGTAAAGAGGACCACACCCCCGCCGGAAACCATCTCGTGATTGCAATCACGTCCGATCGTGGTCTATGCGGTGCCGTAAACAGCACCATTGGGAAAGTAATTTGGTTTTTTGACTAGTTGACTGCATTATTAGCTGATACTTATGACCGAGTTTTTTTGTTTAGATTTTGCGTGACATGCTCCAAAAACCTACCGCCGGTGAAAGTATAAAATTGGTTCTGGTAGGTGACAAAGCTCGTGCCTTCCTTGTTCGTCAATTTTCACAGCACTTTCTCATGTCCTTCACGGAAGTCGGTAAAAAACCCCCTACCTTTGAAGATGCATCGGAGATTGCCCAGGCCCTACTCAATTGCGATTTCAAGTTTGACAAAGCCACATTGTTTTACAACAAATTCAAATCAGTTGTCTCATACAACACCATCAGCCAGCCCCTCTTTAGTCTGGACCAACTGCAAAACGCTCCCTCGCTTGCCCTTTACGATTCCGTTGACGATGAAGCTCTTCGTTGTTACAACGAATTCCTTCTGGCTTCTTTCCTATTTTATGCGCTAAAGGAGGCTTCTGCGAGTGAACAGTCGTCGAGAATGACTGCAATGCAGTCGGCTACAAAGAACGCGAGCGAAATGATCGATTCATTGACTCTCACTCTCAATCGAACTCGCCAAGCTGTTATCACGAAGGAATTGATTGAAATTATATCTGGTGCTGCCGCCGTCTAAGAATTTCACTGTAATCAGTTGTGTCTTGTTATGAGCCATCCGTAGGATTTATATGCTTTCATGGTTTGAATGATAATGAAATTAAATTAGTGATCACTTGGTCTTGTTTTACCATACAATAGGATCTGTCGGAACTACTTATGCTATCTTACATAGCACATGGAAGAGGTGTTGGTATTAAACTTCTAATATCGGCATTTATCTTGGCGTTTGGAATTCTCATGCTCCCGGTGGCGGTTAGTCTTTGAGAAAGACCTCCGGCTATCTTGGTCCACAAGTGGTGATTTTGTCAGGACCATCCTTTGAAAATCTGCTTGGTGGATTCAATGACTAGTTTTCAGGGCTTTGATAATTCCAACGGTGTGTAATCAGTCATTTAGGTCGGATTGATAGTGAGTCTTGTCGTTTCTTCATTTTTACCAATTTCCGAACGAATCAAATCAGCAATTATTTCCAATTATCAGGGACGTCATTTGTTTCCTCGCATCCTTCTCGGCAAAAGTATAATAAGGTTTTTACACCTCGATCGAAAGAAACGAAAATCCGTTTTTTTGCCCATGAACGATTGTGGTGGAACCTTGTTTTCTGTGCACTAACTTCAGTCACGTTGTTTAAAGCGTTAAAAAAATAATGCGAAAATCGAATTAGGGTGTTTTTAACAGGTACATGGCTACTAAGGTTTACGCTTTTCCATGAGAGTATCGGAAGTGAGGCCGTACTCAGTCTGTAGATGGCATAGACTACTTAGCTTTAGGTAAAACCGAAACCATTCAAATTCTATCTACTATGAACTCATAAAAGTTTGGTCATCCGAGGGAAGCCTTGAAATGGCGTCTACGCCTTGGTGACTAACTACGCATAACAGAAAAGTAAGTGACAAAAACTTCGCTTCGAAATGACCCCAGTAGGACGTCGAAGAATATGAAATGTTGGTGAGGACCATCGTGATGGCGAAATGAGGCAATTAGCCTCTCTCCTCCCGCCATGCGTAAGACCGTTCGACCTTTCTGCACGCTTATTGTCAAGTTTGATCCCTGAGCCCTTCAAACGACATAAACAGACGAGGCACAATAATGTATTTCAATCACAGGTAAAAAGATGATTCAACTTGGACAAAGTGGAGGAGGGAAGGAAGTCAAGAGGCGCTTTTGCGTGATTGGCTGATTGACCAAAAAGGGCTCTTTCTACCAGGCATTTCGTTGCACGTCGTCGATGCATATGCCGGTAATGCCCAGTTCGATGGCGCGGCGCTTAAAAGACGGTAGAGAGACGGATGGACCGAAGGGGATACAAGCAAGACGGTAGTTGGACATGCGCCGGGCGAGCACAGCACCCTCAGGCAATTCGAGCGGCTCTCCGCGGATCACCACTCCGTCCATGCCAATGAGATGTGCCCACTCCACCACGGCCATCGCGTTCCGATGTCGAGGATCCAGCGTGTGTGGCGGTGGAGGCAGTTGCGCCGGTGTGGAGATTGATGAACCGTTCACCAAGAATGGTTGCTCGTAGCCGGCACGGGAAATGAGAAGCACCGGGAATGTGGACTGCTTGAGCCGAAGGGCGAGACAGAGGTCGACGTTGAAAGTACTCAGCACAATTGCCCGTCCCTTGCCCTGGGTGTGTAGAGTCTAAAAAATGCGACTGGTGATTCGATATTTGTAGCTTGGATTAACTTTTACCAAATGGGTCGCTCCCCCCAACACGAGCATTGCCGATAGTTGCCGAAGTTGACTTTCAAGGTCCCTCCAGTGTGTCTGACCGTTCACCCATCCCTAAAATCTCATTCTTTTACAACCGGTTGACCTCGAGATTCACCGTGAATTAGTTTAAAACTGCTTCTTTAAAGGTTGAAGGAATTCATAAACTTTGCTTTAACTAAAGGTCGAAGCTGGTGGTTTGTTCTCCTCGATGAGCCGGAAGATGTGAAGATTTCCGGTTACTCGAGTATCAGTTGGGTAGATTTTCAGGAGTCCACAACCTGCCAGTGCGTAACACGACCAGGGAAGCAGCACTCTTCACAATTTGGTGCCTCCGTGAAGGTTGCCTGTGAAGCGGGAGGCCCTAGAGTTGTCATTCATGCAAAGTGGCACGATTTTCGGTTGAATCCACCTGATTTGGTAATATTTGCGTTGTCTACACTAAACACAGGAGTTCCTCGCTCTTCACTGGCTCTTTGCCACCGCATTCCACGACGACGATGTGATTCGATAGGCAGCCGAAAATTTAGTAATCTTGACTAGATTGTCCCCGTTGAAGTGATTAACTGCAAAAAACTTCAGTTTTCACCCTCCGCTGCCGCTCGACAAATGTGCGAAGTTAGCGTCCAACACTTTTAAACCACTCGGCAGATACAACGCCCCTCAATTTTGCCCCCCTCGGTACTGCATAATGCCCGGTTGTAAGAAGGTTCACTATCAGATTTCGGAAGGAGCGAGTAGTTAAAGATGTGGTCAGAACCCCACGAAGCTAGGGATGAATGCGACTCCGGGAGGAGAGCAAATGACTTCACAACTTCCACTTCTTCAAATGTGCACAATGGAAAGAGCATACGAGGTGTGAGGGGAGTGAATCCCCTCAATTTGTAACGCAGTGCGTTGAAGGATTAAGAAGTTTTATGACAAGATTGCAGTCTCCTGGAAGTAGGCATGGCAACTCACTCGAATGACAGTGTCGGCAAACCGGTTGATGGAGTAGAAATATTTGTAAGGATGCCCAAACTCCATGAGACACTTCTCGCTGACGCCCAACTCGTGGAGCAGTTTGAAGTACATACACGGCGTGTCTTGAGGGTACTTCAGTTCCACGTCGAGCGCCAGTCGCGTAGGGGTGAGGGCCAACGCATCGGAGAAGAGCGGTAGGTACTCCGCCTCGTGGGTGCCGCGCCGCAGAAGCACCGGCTGCTCGTCCGACACCCTGGGCTCCGCCTCCTCGTACTCATGAGTGGCTTTTTTGCACGTCTTACTGTGTGAACCCCATTTGAGATCCTGCAGCTCGGTGAGGGAAAAGCTGGAGATGAGATTTGGCATGGTTTTGTTGCAGGTGACCGGTTCTAAGGTGGACCAAGAGGCGGTAGAGGCCATTTAGACGTCCACATGGGTACTGTGGCATTAGGATCGGGCGGACTCACCGTCAAAGATGTTGACTTCATACCCAGGGCAACCACAAGGTCGATTGCGGCCGCTAAGCCGCGTGACAACGTTGAAGTTGTGGTAGATGACGAGGTCATCGGAGTCGCGGACAGGGAGGACATCGAGTTCAACCATGGGGATGCCGAGTTGGGCGGCCTTGCAGAAACTGAGAATCGTATTCTCTGGCCACCGCTCCTCGAGTGGCAAGTCAGCGTACTCGACACCCATTCCGCGGTGCCCCACACACAGCAACGACTTCCCTTTCGGGTCCTCTTTGGCACCGACCGGTCGCAGAACGAAGGCCTGGGCTGAATTTTCCCCGGGGACACTGACTCCGCTACCTTCACCTCCATCAGATTCCAGTGCAAAGGTCGGTCGAATCATCAGGTAGTAGACTAAAGAAGGTAGAGAAGAGGATGAACTCACGAAAATTGCCTAATAGTTTCCCCTGGCAAATATTCTCGTTTTTCCCAACCGCACCCCGTGGCGAACGATTGGTCTTTAAAAGGAAAACAGTTGAATGTGCTGCTTATGTGCAAACGACTGGACCAACTGTTATGGATGATGGGAGGTCTCTCGAGGCCCCATCCACAACATTCAACGTATAAGGAGGGAACGAAATCAAGCCCATTGTAAGCAAAATAAAGAACGAGAATTGCCGTATAGCGTGTCCTCTACTTTGACTAAAAGGAATGAGAAAATTGGCGGCTGACAACCACGTGGAGAAAAGCAACTAATTGGGACGAAAGGTTTCATGTCTTATGGGGTCTCCGGTGTAGAATGTTCCTTTTTCCCACTAAAAAAAGCCACAGTTTACGCCTTCTAAATAGGCTCTAGAACTGCTCGGGGATATGATTGTGACATCTCAGCCAAACGGATCTTTCGGAGGTCTCCTTGAATTGCTCCTCAACGCTTAAATCGCGTCAGCGGCCTCGGACAACTCAACTTCAACCGTCCAAACACGCTGCCATATTTGGTTGAGTTTCAAATGTGAAAAACGTTGACCAGCGACGTTTACCGCAAATCGGAAACCCCGTTCACCGTTGTCTAGCGTCGCAGGTTCGTAGTCTTTGAAGAGGATCTTAGATTAAAGTTCTTTATATGAGAGCTGCATTTGAGCGTTCAACAGTCAGTTGTTGATTCCCCAAGTGGAAAGTCCTTTCAGCAAGGAAGGAACTCCCAAACCCAAAGAAGTGTAGGTGGTAATTCTGTTTGTGTCAGCAAATGAATCCTCCTCTACCTGATCGCGAAAAACGCGTTACTGGACGGTAAAACACGAAGATGACGAGCCACTTCGGAGCAATAAAAGGAGTTTTAAGCAGGTTATCAAAAATAAAACATAATTCTGTGCCAATGGAAAGCTGGTAACAGCAAATTTAAGCTGGTAGAGTCTCAGTAGTTTGAATATTAGACGGCTGGGCAAGAACGTTGGAATTGGAATTAGCAGAATCGTTCGAATTAGCTAAAGACCGCGTCAAAACCAATTGTGTGATGTATGGCTTAAAGCATATTGTCCACATGGGCTCAAGAGTGCGGCCCGAGATTACCGATATTAATATGGAAATTGAATGGATTATTAAGTGAGTAAGGCCGATATGTCTTGACAATTTTTAGAAGTACTAATTTGTGCCACTTTCATTAACAGCAACAACAAGATGGCTAGGAGCAGTAGATATAACATTGGGTAGACTGTCGCCGTTCTTACAAACCACGGGGAACTACGGCATGCTGTCTAAAACACCTAAGAGTGGCCGCTAAAGGGGAATTAAAAGACACCAAATATTAACTATGCATGTTTTGGGGGATGTAGACTCTCGGCCTCTCCACAACCGACCACGTTAGCTGTCGCGGCAACTCTAAATGGCAGCATCTGTAAACTCGGTCTCCAACAAGACGAGTATTTATTCAGAATGACCTCTTGATGACTATCCAGGCAGCCAGGGAAACCATTCTACTAACAATTGACTAAGTGGGCGTTACTTGATAATTTACTACTCAAATAACTCCAGTAGGATATATTTAAAATTTATCGAATTTAGGAGGGTGGTCATAAACTGGCTACTGTCGGCATTGTTTCCACGTCTGTCTGTTATTAACAGTACATCCTACTCAAATGCAGACTCGGTATACCATCTGCTTGAGACTGCCGGGACAAATGGTGACCAACGGAATGGTGAACTGAAAAGGGTGACGCTTAAACGCACTGAATCTTCCAATACGATTCCTCTCTTGTGTCCTAATCTGAAGCTATTAAGGCTCCTGCAAGGCAAAGTGACACTATAATATCAACATAAAAGTTTTCCCCTTTTCACCTCAATTCCAGTCCAAATCAGTAAAGCGTCTAGAGAAAATGAGTTCTTTTCAAGGAAACAGAACTCATGTTAAATCATGAAAGATAGTTGATGGGCTTGCGAATCCCCAATTCGAAAAGGCATAGTACAGTCATGTCCGAATACGCGAATCCCGGAGGTCGCATAACGTACGCGATGTATTAGGACTTAGAGGACAGCACGAGAATTTGTTTGCTGGAAAATAAATATTTGGTCGTATTGACGGAACTCCTTGCTGGAAGTGGGTATGAGCTCAACCCAACGATATTGTCTCAAAGCTCCGTCAATAAGTCTCTTTATTCAAAGTCTTAATAGGGGGAAGCATTCACGAGAATTCCTCAACTACTGAGCTCCCGAAAACCGTCTAAAGACATTTGAAGGGGAAAGTGGCAATAAGAAACTTCACGTAATTAAGCCAGGGGATACTGGGACTGCAAGCAATTTGGGCTCGAACAAAGCATTACTCGGCCTGGATAGTCAAAACCCCGTCGGCTTTTTCAGTGGTTTCTTAACTGCGCATCAAAGGTTAGCTGTTGGGGCTCCGGATAAGGAGGTTTTACCGTTACACTGCATGCTCCTCATCTCGAATCGCCCTTTTCAGGATTACAACAGTTGTGATCTCCCGGCATTTCTTCAACATATCGAGTATCTGGGGCCAACCTTACCACCGCCAGGGTAATTTTCAAGATGGTCTCCTTCCGCGTCATTGGCGCATCGTTGAATTAATGTCGGCGCCCATTTTTGGCTTTAGTCTTATTCCTCCGTGGCCGCGATGTTCCCTACTGGCCGACAACAATATCGCCTGAGTTACAGACTCCTTTACTTGTTAATTACCAATTAACAATTAGTGTGGAATAAGCACTTCCGTTGGCCGGCCTCATAATGTAGAAATTGTCGAGGTATAAATAGCTTAAGCAGAGCCGAAAGGGAAGATCGGGGAAATGAGCCACTCCCCACCGCCAGCAAGGTCCACCCCAGGGAAATCTCGTTCCTTTTTCGCTTTTGGTGAACCAGTAATTACGGTGAAGTGTGAAGAAATATTTAACACTCACATGTTCACCTCCCGCCATAGACATTCATAGTAAAATTAGTTTAAAGTAATCGTAAACTTACTGTCAAGTTCTCCGCCGTCATACGGGATGGCAACTGTCTGAGAACCCATTTCTGTCCCGATTTTCGTTGGACACTCAATGCTGACGGGTACAGAGGTCGCCTCGGTGGACGAATCATTCATGAGACTCACATCAACCGTCTAGTGGACAAGAAATGCAATGTACGCTTCCTTCGACGAAACGGGCTGCACTCTGCACCACCAAAGCATGCCACAAACACGCAAGAAGACGGTTGGAAGTATTTTCCTCCCCCGCTGGCCATCTGTTCAAACAGTCACAGTCGGACAATGTTGATTCGATAGAACTTGTCAATGTGACAGCGCGTAAACTCACAAGTGGGGCCATCCGTGTGAGTAGATCATGCTAAATTCGGAAGACTTCCACATTACGAGACTAAATTGGTAGAATTTACTCGTAAGCCAAATTCACTTGGAAAGATCTTGTCATGGGGGTTAGCGAAAAGGGCGTTAGTAAGTTAGAGTTGTCTTCGCGCTCCTGACAAATGCGAAGTGGGAAAGAGCCGACGCTTCACGAGGATGTTTGTAAACGTTAGATTTTCCAACTGACGTGAGAGGGCGTTTTTGACCGCATGAATGTGCACCGACTCTGACGTAAACGCCCGTACTGCCAAGAGAAGACGCGCTTAGCTCCGACGAGTGGGCTGTGGAGCACGCCACGGCGGCATTCAGTGTGGGTGAATCAACCGACAAAGGCTGCTGCCAACTAACAGAGACGTGTTTGTGCAGTAGTGACGCAAGTTTAAGTGTCCCGTGACAGGCAGTGGGTCGACCGAAAGAAGGTATCTGCGTGATTTTTGCCCTTTGGGAGGAAAGTAGCTCCGCCCTTACTGCGATTGTACAACTGATTTTGCGATTAAAGACGAGAGATGTTTGCTTAAGGAGGCAATTTCCAAATCTCAGAGGCGTCACGCGTACAAAATTGTCTACTCCAAGAAGGTTGTAGTGACTGACGCGGACACTATGTGTGTCCAAAAGGAAATAAAATGGGTCTGTTGGCAGGCGACAGAATTGCCATTATGGGCACCGACATCATGGATTATTCACCTCTATCACATGAATAATGACTAAGCCAGTGGCTTTTCCTGTCAGTGTGTCCAAACTAGTCAGAATGCCATTATTCGACACGTCCGCATCCAAATGACATGCTGAAACTTCTGACAGGGACAAAAAAAAAATTGAGCTGCAATGAATTGGGCTCTCGAAAATGGTAAATGTTCTGTGTAAATGTCGATCGGTTCGTCGAAAAACCAGAGTACATCCGAATATCACCAGTGCGTGTTTAGATAACATGCACACGTATGTACTTAGTTAATCAGGCTACCTTTCAACTAACTTGTATTATAATGGGCAGAAATGTCCCCTAAGTTCGGAATCCTCGAAGAGTTTTGAATCATGAAGAAGAATAAGGCCAAGGCTTGCTGAAATATTTGTTCATGTACACGTCTCAAAAAGCTGGAGGCAAGTTGGAGGCAACATTTGGCCCAGATTTTGTGTGAAGTTAGCGCCACAATACTCATTTGGAGAGAGATGAATGGAATAAAGTATAATTTACCAAAGAGCCTCTCCAGCTCAGGTATAAAACAGGACTCCACGTTCTTACGCACACAATCGCATTCGCAACGAACAACCAAAGAGCTAATTAATCACATTTCCCCGTACACACACAGCTATGTAGTAATTATGGGCTTTCACCCAAATCAACGTAAACATTGCCATGACTCTACTATTGCCGATGTCCGCTCAAGGCATTTCAGCTATGAAACCTCGTGGGATATGTCGCCTTAATGACTACCTTTTATTTTAGCTCCATGTAATTGCGCCAAACATCCATTTTGGACATAAAAGTCTAACGATTGATGAATGTCTGAGTCTCATACCAGGCAATTTAGGCGATATTAGTCAGATTACTATAAATCTACGGTTTTAAATTCTGTGAGAGTCAAGGCAAACTTGTAAACAATAACCCTCCTTTCTTTCAGGTTCTCACATTGACATATATTTCTGCAGGTTTCTTTGAGCAAATGCAATATTCAGTCTTCCTGCTAACTGCCATTAGCATTGTCTTTCATAATCTCGAAAGTAAACAACCGCTAATGTAGATTCGACGTGACACGATATTAGATATCCATTATAATTAAATAAATATAATATAATTAATATATATTAGTGACCTACCCATCTAACAATTGGAACCTCAGACAAGCATCGACAGAGCAAACCGGTTATGGTGTCTTTGGCTTCCAATGGAATCCATTGTTTTGTGACCATATCGCCCTCGATTCGCCATGAATTTTCACCAGGTGGTCCTAGTCTCTATGTTGGAATATATAGTTGAAGAGAAATTATAACTGAGTGTCTTAATAAAGCGGTAATATAAGTTGCGTATGAGACATACATATATTAGAGTACAACCTCGTAAGCGTATTATGAAATGATTAAGTCTGTTTGAACTTCAATATATTCATGCGTATGTTGTATTTTCAAACAAACAATTTTTATATAAAGAAACATCCTCTTCTCAACAAAACCCAAGCCAAATTTCTGAATATACTTCTAAATGAGTTTAAAACCTACTAAAAGGCAGGAAGAACTCTCCAGTTGAATGTTATCGCAGTTGGCGCAAACAGATTTTACGCGGAGAAATTTGTATTTTTGTGAGCGTGATCCGCAGAAGTAGACAATAAAAGCCCTCGCGTTGGCCGAGAGAGGCGTTGATAAAATTGATGGAATTTTATTCATGCTGCAAATGTACCAGGTTTGTAAATTTACAACCATTATAGTAGCCCCTGATGCGTGTCATCAAAAGTAAAAATAGGCCAGATTTACCCAAATATAAGGAATATAAGTCGTCGGCTCTAATGTATTTTGCACTGGAAATAACGTTAACAAGCATAGTAGAAGTAAACCATTGTTCACAGATATCGTGGCTACCATGGATAATCGGTGAATCCAGAACAAATACTTTTTTACATCTAAGCAACCTTTACGAGACGTCCTGCCAAAGTACCCCTATTTTTAGCTTTGGTCTAATAACTTTGAAAGCCAGGGGCTGTGCACTTATAAGAGCTTACGAATTAAGGCCCTGCCCTAAGGTTATGAAACGTCGCAAACTCTTTCCACTATTATAAATAAATCTGAGGTACAGTAAAACACAGATCAAGGTATATTACCACCCCTTCCCCAAAAAGCATCCGCATTAACAATTTTTGGCGTAAGTATATTAAAAATTTTAAATTTTACAGCAAATGATTGCACGGTGTGTGTTTTACAGTACGTTTAGAACGATTTTTATCAACTTATGGCTTAGTGAACTTCATTCAAGAAAAGGGACGTAATGCAAAAGAGGAATATATTAATTTTAGCAATGGAACTTCCAGTTGTTCTGTTTGATTGTCGTCTTACAACCGGTGACCATTCTTAATACCCTCATTTCCTCCATCGTCATCTCTAAGGCGATAAAGTAGACAAATACTCTACCCCAATTATAATAAAATCGGACTTGCTACTATGGCGTAGAATGCCTGAACACTACAATCCTTACGTTTGACACCGAATATATAAACGATTGGGAATGATGCGCTCTCGAGACCGAAATGACAGTTGGGTTTTTTTCAATAATATAGTGAAAAACCGCCTCCCCTCCCCCCTCCCGTCTTTTCTCACGTCATCGTTTGATGTCTATTTTTTGACATCCATCAAGCCAAGCCTTCAAATGTACTACAACGATCTGCTTTCGAGATTAAAAGATGGAATGTATACAATTTCAAACCTAAAATTTCTCAACAGTATTCTCACGTTTTTGAGCAAGTTTTTCGCATTGCGTTGATTCCCTTTACTTTTAACAAGTCTTCTCCCCTTTCGTCAATCGGTATTCGGGTTCACTGGAAACTACCTGATTTTTATGCAAACTTTCACAGACCCCGAAAGCCAATATTTGAAAGCTAAACGTACCACAGGCGGTAAATGAGATTTCAACCTAAGCGAAAATATCACTTATTCCCCAATTTACAATCTCAACGTAGCCATCGGTAGTTGCTGTATGAAATGCTTGGAAAGCTGCATGACTTTCTGAAGTGACCATCATATATATTTTAGGTTCCCCAGTGTAGCTATTGCGGAACTCACCTACCTTGCTCTATTTATATGGGAAAACCTGTCAAGCAAACCGTTTGGAAGGACTCCTTTGCGAGTGTGATTTTCCGAAACCAGATCTCTTAGATAAGTCCTGGTGTGATTCCATCCAGCGCCTCAATACTGCGTATCAGGTGGACAACGTTATACCTCAGTCTCCCGCAATCATAAAATTCCACTACGAAAATATAGGAAGTTGCATAAACCCACCAAAGAAAGTTTCTGCCGAAAGTTGTATTAGGAAATATACAACCAGCAGATGTTGGAATTTTTCCATTATAAACTCCATCTGTCAGTTAACACTGGGGCCACCCATGTTTCCCATTTCTGCTATAGTAGGCCTTCATTTTTGCGATTTGTCGCCTCAGGCATTTTAGTTACTTGCAATCCTTTTTTAGTTTTGACCAGAAACTCCCTCTTTGATGATTTATTAAGAGTTAGAAGACGCAGAACAGCTTATTCGTCTATTTGCTAAGAGAAAAGGCTTGGACAAGAAAGTACATTTTTCCTGGTTGTCGTATAATCATACCGCGCATTACAGAGTGGCGCATATGGTGCTTCGTGTTGGCTACTTCTTAATTCCCTTCTTTGTACAGGAATCCACTGAAGGATGGTCGAGATTCTACTAAAATTCCCTTAAGAGATCAATCGGTTGACGAATCCAATCTCCCCTTCGCGAATGCCTTTTTTCGCATCTGAGTTAAGCTCTGCGTAAGATTTTACGGCCGAGCAATTCCTCACCACTTATGACAAATGCACTGCTACATTACTCGACATGATACGAATTCCATCTCCAGCTACGATCCAATTGAGATGGAAAAGTGGAGGCGTCGCAACAGTTCACAACCCATTGTCAGATCTCACTTCATTCATTGCTCCAATTACCCAAACACCCGAGGCACATGATCTTCCAGAATAATGTTTAAGCCTCGTTCCCTGTCAACGATGTCAATGTCTCGCAGCCATTTTCTCCCACTGGCCCACCACTACCATTCTAGAACTCCGAGTCCGCCGATGCTGCATAAGAAAACACATCGGGATAGAAAGTTAACTATAAATCAGTGGAAGAGAATGGTGGTTAAAGATAATGTTTGGGAGGTCATGCCGCTGTAAGTAAGTACAAGAGGGTACAGACAATAAAACAAATAACAATAAGATGAAAGGTTGTCAAGTCTTCACTCTTTTGCGAAGCGCACTGTTGACGGAATAACATGAATAATTTGGAACAACCATTCATTTGGGGAATGAATTCTGTGGAAAACTTAACCATGTGTGTGAGAAGTGTTGAATTAACTCCATATTTCTTAGCCCTGAAATGTTAAAAATGTCTGCCACCTTGGCGATACTTCACTCGGTAGTAATTGTCAGATGTATCCTCTCAAAGTCCAGGAGGGTAAGTCCAGATACCAGAGAGTGGTAGTAACGAAGACGTATTTGGAACAATGTTATGTTTGTTGTATTAGAGGAAAAACCGCAGACAGTGCCTAATACAGAAGGCTGCATACTAACCTTTTATGGGTACGGGGAGCTCAACTGCGGAAAGCTATTGGGATAGTGCAAAAAAAAGACCATGAGATTTCTAAGCCAAAGCCAGCCTCCGGCATAGCCATTTATTCTTTGCGATAAATGTTGAATCTAAATAATTGACGCGAGATTCTTCACTGTGAAATCCCCCTAGCTAATGTGTTTTGTAATAACATTGATCAATTTTACACGAATCAAGATTTTTAAAGCGATCTTGAGTGTACACACATATTTCATGCTGAAAATGCACTACAAGCATTATTTAACTACCGGAAGAGAAATAAATGCACTTCCTAGTCTGTCGTCTTTGTCGTTGCCCTCTATGAACCCAAAGATCCCCAATCTAACTTAAACGCTCCACATAAATCTTTGGGTAATCAAGTCAACTCTTCCAATTGCAGTACGTCCTCAAAAAAATGTGCAAAGTGCAGATTACGGCAAAATATAGTGCATATATGGTACACACTTATTTATACAGTCGGAGTTCCAAGATTCGAGGTGGTCGAACATGAAAGATCTAACGAGGCATATTCTCCTCTTCTTGGGATGCATCGCTTTGGGGAATTATGACAACAGCCTGCTGGCCTCGTCGCCAGGCATTGGCGAGGTTGCGGAGCACCGATTGGAAACCCACTACCTCTTCTGTTGGTGCGGTCTCCGCTATCTGTTGGATATCCTGCAAAACAGGCGAAAGGCCATCCTCTACTGCCTCAGTTTCCTCATCTTGTCGTTGGTGGCTCTGCTGTTGACAACAGATGTCTACCAAAGACTCCAAGTTCGCGCCGGTCTCTGCTATAGATGCAGAGAAGGGGACTGAAGGTAGCGGTAGAGGAGATTGTGGACGAGCGGTTTTGAAATCCTCGGTAGAATTCAAACCTGACTTTTCCAAACGTTTTTTCCGACGGAAGCGCATATTTATAATGTCTCGTGTGGTACAAATTTTGCCGAATTTCTCTATAAATATGAAAGAGCGGCTGTAACTTGTATGGAACCAAAAGGACAAATATAAATTCATATGATAAAACCTCGACCAAGATGCCTACGGCAATGAAACCCTGTTACAAAATTCGCAGTCGGAAAAATAGTACAACAGGTCAAGAAAAATCGAAATTTCATAGCAAAACATTCGGGAAAACCATTCGAGTTCTCATGAACTTTATTAAAAACATGTGCTACATCTTGTGCTAGGGGCAGCAAACCAAAATGGACCAAAAATGCAGTCTATGATTAAAAAATGTTTTATTATCGCATACATTAACCCTTCAATTAAAAGAACCGACCAAGATCTTTACTATGACACACAAAAATAGGGATTTGCAGTGGATGCGATAGTACAATAGGATGTCAAGGCTCATTTGTATTCCAAAAAGACACAAATCGGGGTCCTGCCAAGGACGAAGAAGAAATATTGGGGAGAAATTAAACATTCGTGGGGAAAACGTATTTGCTGCCTACACTTACATCCTTTGTAAAGTCAGTACAAGAACTATAGATGAAGAGTTCGCATACCAATAGTTGAAAGTTCTTAGATTTGGTGAGACCATTTCCTTTCTCTTGTAGCATAGAGATAAAATTATATAAAACTGTAATAGGGCTTCTTCATTAACATAAAATTTAAGCTAATTCACGACTATCTTTCATCAAAGATTTATAATTCCCGACCATTTGGTGAGCGCAATAATCACCAGAAATTTATGAAAAGAAAATATAAACGAGTAGCTATTAATATCGAATTTTTGAGCCATGTAATTTCATAATTCTCTTAAAAACCAAACTCTCCAATCACGGAAAGACTATTACAATGCTAACGGAATTGAACTTATGGGTCTCAGTCCAAACTTTAGAATTTACGACAGAGAAGTTAGGTCACTGTCCCTCCCGCCCCCTTACACGAAACACGTTAATACCGCTTTGAAAATTGTCACTTAATACAGTAGGTGAATTTCATAAATAAAAGGACGAACCTTTTATGTGGTGCTTCAGTTCACCCATGTTGGGATTGAAAGCAAGAATCTGTTCAATTTCTGCCGCCTCCTTTGGCGTAAGCCGGCGATTGTGAGGATAAAGCATCGCGGACTCGGGATCCACGGGATGACAGTGTCGCATGTCGTAATTGACTATCTGAAGTCGGCCTTCGCAATACTTTACTGAAAAGCAACTGCCACAACCGATCTTTGTAGTGTGCTGGTTACGTCGCCGGATCGGTTCACTACGACGAGAGCCGTAGTGCACGCAAACGTAACGCAATTTCTTGTACTTGCACAATGCCTCCTGTCGGTTCCCCGTATTACCAAAGAGACCGCTTGAATACTTTATATATACTGACCCAGTTGTTTTCTCGAATTGCTTTAGTCTAGTGGTAAATTCCGCATAGGAGCTCGCAGACATGGTTGGAAAGGCCTCACGGAAGCTATCACTACAGTCGATATAAGCTATCAAACTCGATTTACTGAGAAGCAAAATTTTACCAGGAAATTCAGAAGAATCAAGTTCGAGGTTAGCTGTACTCATTGGTGGTGGGTGATTATGAACCATAGAAAACTTAACAACCTTGAAAGCACCCTTCACACTGGTGAAATTAATGTGAGAAGGACAGGGACTTTCTAACTGTCTAAAGTAACAAAGAGAAATTAAATTGCTTCAAAGTTCGTGTGGTGCGATGAATAAAGAGCTGTTGGGAGCTCACTTGTTAGAATTTGAAGAACCCTGAACATGCAGAGTGCAACCGTAGCATATGTGGTTGTATATCAAGGCGTGACGTCTGATATCGTGCTCTCGATATCGTTTAGATCGCTTAATGGTGTAAATGTAGCCTGTTTCCTAGAACCAAAGTTACTGATATGATGCATAAAACCTCCGAGAAGTTTTTTAATGCCATTTTTAGGGATTCAAAGGAGATGAATTCCAATAGTTGGAAGGATTCTAAGAACTGTTGAGTAATGTCGTAATATTCCGAGGGGGTTTCGTAAACATCGCTTTGAACTAACTTCCAGGAATCCTCCCGAAAGTGGCGACTTGATGAATCCATACCCAACTGCGGTCGGACGACCTTTAAGACTCCACCGCACTAACAGACAAGGCTGGGCTAACCAATGGGTTGGAAGTTAGTCACCTTGAAAACTAAACGACAACTTTTCTACAGTTAGCTTGTAACAGAACTAAGGAATCCTCAAGACAACAATAAATTATGCAAATTTAAATGCAACGTAAGGTTAATTGTAAGCGTCGTTAGGAGGTTTTATAGTTTTTCACCATAATTTATGATGATGATGATGTCGCGAGCGTAAAATTTCGCCGAACTACGTATAGGTCACTCTAGTTTCTGCATGGACAAGTACCTTACCGGCCAGGTGACGACTTCAACGTCGACGAAGGCTCAGTCGAATGACAAGGTGTTCATTCCCTGGGTCGAAAAATAGTACTTTTCGTTCTTTGTAGTACAATTTTTTAGTCGCCCGAAAACCGTAAACGACGTCGCTCAACAAACCGAAATAGTTTCTGTTCTGCAAAAGTGCCTTGAAGGCGCTGATGTAATTAGATTTTAGCGTCTCGATTCAGTTTAGCTGCCAAATCTCCTTTTTTATGGGCCTCCGGGAACTGGAAAGACATCTTTAATTCTCGCTCTTGCTCACCAGCTTTTCGGGTTTGGCCTCCACTATTATTCGTATTATTTCCCACAGACCTTTGTACTCGGAAAGAGTGCTAGAACTAAATGCCAGTGACGAGCGGGGCATTGCGGTTATTCGAGAAAAAGTCAAAAGCTTTTCTAAATTGGCTGTTGGAAACAAGATTGAGAATCCAAGTGCTTCTATTTCCACTCCATCTTACAAACTGGTTGTGCTTGATGAGGCTGATTCAATGACTGCTCCTGCTCAGGTGTGCAATCACTCCCAAAATAACCGTCTTTCAGGCCGCTCTTCGACGTCTTATGGAGACCGATATGAAAACCACCCGGTTTTGCTTAACTTGTAATTACGTTACTCGTATTATTGGCCCCATCGCTAGCCGTTGTGCTAAATTTCGATTCAAGCCTCTTGACACTGCCGTTGCAAGATCTCGACTTCGGCATATTGCTAGTGCTGAAAACATAGACGTCTCAGATGATGTATGTTGTCGATATCGCATTGGCCTTATTCCTTCACCTTAACTAGACGTTAGACCACCTTTTGGTTTTGTGTGATGGAGACCTGCGCCAAGGTATCACCCTCCTCCAGATGACATTCCGTTTTGTTACTCCTTGTGGTAATGAAAGATCTTTTAAAGCCGTCCCAATCACTTGTGCTGACTTGGATGAAGTTGCTATTGTGGTTCCTGAAAATTTCGAAAATGCGCTAATTTCTGCTGCGAAAAAAGGCGACTTCAATGCCATGGAATCGACAATACTTGTTAGACGATTTACTTAAATCTTCCTTCCTATCCATAAATATTATTTCATCTCTTACATTTTAGGATTTTACAAGAGAAGGACTACCAGCGCCACAGTTATTGACTCAGCTGCAGGCAAAAATATTGGAATCGACCGAATTTTCAGAGCGTTCGAAACAGAAGATGTTGCAAGTGATTGCGGTGGGCGGCAGTCTTGTGTTTCGTTTTCTTTCAGTACTATCTTCTAATTAACGACTATTGCATTCATTTTAGGAGATTGATCTAAGGATAATTCAAGGTGCGGAAGAGTACATTCAGCTTCTTTACTTGGGCTCTCAAATGATAAGCAGCTTATTATGAAGGATGAGGCACTTTGATGATTGCATTTAAAACACATGTCTTTTGCTGTCAGACTTTGTTTATAAATCTTGTAATAAACTTTCGTATTTTTGTCAAGTACGTTTCTTATGTTTACCTGCGTCCATTGTGGTTGTAAGGCACTGAAATATATGACCCCCATAAAATCAACGCCCTTAGGCTGCCTCGGTATCACTTGTTTTCTCGCCCGCACTTCGCAGGTCGGAGATCCTTTACTAGACATAGCTCGTATAGAAACGCGTAAATAATCGCAGTCAATGGAGAGTGATGGGGAAATGGCTATAAACCCTTCGGAAGTCGCGGCGAATTGTCTGATAAGGGTTGGCCATCCTTGGCGTAACCGTTCTACTTCAACGGGGTCCGAAGTCAGGAAGCAGGGAGCTTTTTGTGCTTAAGCACTACATTGTAGGACTTTGTCGATAATGGCAGTTGGTGTTATGGTTTGAGTTTGGAGGTGTTTGACGAACAGTTTAGTCATTTACTACCGATGATCCGATGAATGGACCGCTCTTGAAGACAGTTGTTATAATGTTAAAACTCATATGAGAATTCCTGATTAAATTGAGGTAACTAACAGCACAAAATGTGGTCATTATCATATTCACCCAATCCCACCTTTTGCTTGTTTTCAAATGTCTCCTATGCCCTAACCACGCCTATGATGTAATTATAGTTTGATCAATCGAGTAGAGCAAAGAATCTCCTCCCCATGGGCTAAATGTCGTGACCCAAAAAATGTCAACAGATTTCGGCCTATCCGTAGGCTATAGTTAAAACTAGTAGAAGTTGTATGGGGGGTTCGGTGAGCATTAAAACCCTTCCGGTCAATGTCGTATCGTTTTTTTTCCGTCATTATTAATACCCGGAAGTTTGGTTCGACTATGGAATTTCAAGGAAAGTAATAGGAGCAAAAATAGGCATTTCGCGCAAAATGGTATTTTTCGTGTCTTTGGCGGGACTCTCGGGAAGTGTCTCCAAAAGAAGTCATTAAATTGGCTGCTAAATATACACAATCTTCTTCTGTGGTCCCACAAAAGGAGGTACTTTTGAGTACAACTATACGGTTACCGTACAAATGTAGCCTAAATCATTAAACACCCTCGGTAGATTAACTCAAGAGTATTTTTACAAATGAATATTACGGAGGAAAATAGAAAGGATGGGCGCATATTGTGCAAATCCTGCCGACTATTTCAGTAACTGCCTAAAAAGAGAATTGTGTAATCAGAATCTACTTCACACATTCTGCCATCGAGGAATCGCAAACAAGAGCACATGGATCATGTTTGATTCTCCTCCACAGTACAAACGTCCCAGATTGTTTGATGCGCAGTAAATACACAAAAGTAGGATATCTTGGGCTTCTATGCACCGTAATTTGCTTCCATTGCGCAGAACCGCTGCTCCGGACATCGGTGACTCGCAGTAGATTTTCGCAGTCTAGTTAAATTATTTTAAAGCACTTTTGTCTTTGCTCGAATAGGAAAATGTATACCTAGTGTGAACTTTTAAATTTATTTTCTATCCCAATTCAGGAAGCAAAATGAAAGGAACAATTTTGTGGTTTTGTAGGTCTAGTCGGAGCCTAGACTTTTACCTGGAGTAGGTAGGCACGAAATATTTGTCGTTGGCAATAAAGCATTCTACGACCCCAACATTGTGTATCATTCACACTTGTCCCCGTTAAAAGTGAATGCTTGGTTTACGGCTCAGATTGTCTAAAGTTCTCAGGATCTCTGCGTTTTCGTACGCATTTGCGGCCGCTTTTCCCCGACTAAGGTTTGTACCTCGCCTTCCCTTCGTCGAATTGATGTTATGGACTACACCTCCCACTTATTGACTGGTTGTTCAGGGGAATGAATGTCTATGCTGTGTCTATGCTGTGGAGTGGAGGCCAAACCACCGCGACAAGAAGAGTCAGTGGACAGCTTTCCATTTGCCTACGCCTGACGACAAAAGTCTAATTAACGCCGAGCTTATTTTTGGACGTTTTCTTGAACAGACACCATTTTTTCTCCCCTCCAGTTTACTATGTGGTGCGTTCCGCACTGCAAGTTGTCCAAGGACTTCCCTGACTGACGCGGTCCACACCGCACACAGACCCGTGGCACGTGTGCCGGGCACCACGCGTGGTGAGGATGATCTTGACGCATACAGCTACGTTTCACGTCACCACTGTGGCATCCACTTATAAACTTTTAAAAATGACAACCTACACTCATCTTAACCGCAAAAAAGGCAGCATTTGCCACTTAACAAGACTCTCTCATGATGTATTCTGAATGGTATAAATATTCGTGGTTGTAGAGAAAACAAGACCCCGAAATCAACTGGAAATTGTTTTTTTTCTTTCGGTACAAGTGATCACCTCGGCAGTGGAGGTGCATATTCAGAAAGAACATTCATGAAGTAACTGATCTCGAAAAAAATGTTGACATGGAAAAGGAAAGACGGGGAGGCATACATCCGGACAGAAATGTCGAATCAGTGGATTGTTACTAACCCCTCGGCCAACCCCCATCTATTTGGTGGAGGCTGTACGGGCAAGACGAGTCTTTTGGGAAAAATGAAGATTCACACGGCCCAGAAAATGGAACGTGGGGCCGAGTTCACTCCTTTTTATCCTAAACGTCAAGTAATGCCTTTCACGCGGTAGGAGTGTAAGAAGTAACGGTAATGAAGAACATGTTATCCCATAGCACTCATTTTTCTTCACGACTAGGCGGTGAAAAAGACTTATGGCCTGTGGATTCCTACCTGGAAACCCCGAATTCCATGTTGCTAAAGTTACAATTACTGCACCCGTATTATTTGTACAAGAGAGTCCACAGTGGTGGACGCACACTGTCCGCAGAAGCTTACAACCCTAAAAATAACCACCGTTTAAGTAGGTGGCAAAGCGTTGCAGTCCTGCTGAAGGCCCCACGAAAAAGTAGAACCCACATGCTCGAGCAGAGGCAAGTTGACTGAAGAAGTGGGCAAAAGGTCCTCTTCGTTGCCTACCGCGGAATCGTATTCACGTACCTGGGCCAAGAGCAAACAGACGATATTCTTGACCTTCACTCTAGGAGAAACTTCTTTTTCAAGTTTATTGAAATGTCATTAATAATGCTGTTTTCTAGAGAAGTAATCCTATTTTTCAACTTGGGTTTGCTAACATTCACCTTGGTTCTCACTATTGTCCATCTCTATTCGACTGAGTCTCTCCCTCGTGTGAATGAAAAGCATAACGTATTGTTGTATCCGTTCGGTAGATCCTCCTCCAACACTCAACACCGGATGACGCGGTGGAGGAGACAACTGTCGACTACTCTGGCAAATAGGTAAGATTAAAATCATGTAGATGCAACCTTAGTGCTGAACGAGAGGTCATCGAGAAGGAGGCAACGCACAACTGCATGAATGAGTGGCAGAATGATGTCAGAAGTGCGTAGCCTAAGTGCATTTCACTGTGGATTGGATTCGTGTATGGCGTGATGTAAAGCATGTTAGCGTGCTAACCCAAACACGCAGCCTACAACTTGTGCGCTCTTCTAGGCAATCACAAACAACCGGTTTGTATATCAGTTCCGAGCATGTGCAAGAGCCGGGCTTTTGATCTCGTGCGGTGCCTGTATATTCACCCGGCTTGAATAAGGCGATTGAGATAAAGAGTTCATTTTTAAAATTCCACTCACCAATCAGTGGAATTTCTGCTTTTTCAGGTAGTTGGATGAAGGAGGTAAGAGTATCCTCCTCGCCCGGTCCTTTGCTGTGACAGAGACTGCTAATGACCCGTCGAGTCCAACTTCCGTCAGGAGGCTGTCAAAAAATCCCACTCCGACTCCCCTGTTTTTACATCATTCCTGCGTCCTTGGGAGTAGAATTCCGCCCTATATCATGCAAGGCGTCCGGTCTGTCGGCGACACCGCCGCATTTCACCAACTACCAACTCACACGCTTGCCTACTTTATGACCTCCTACCGCCGTCTAACCGTTCTTTTTTTAATAGTCATCTCGGTGCTTGTCCTCGTAGTCTTTTGACCTCACACTTCTTTCTCCCCTTGCCTTCGGGACCCTCACTTTCACCTCGCCAAATATTTCGCCTAAATAAGGTACAGAGTGAAGGCGACCTACGCCTGGCGAGTCTCGACTGCCTCAATGTGGAAAAATTAAGCCAAAAAAAGCAGGGTAAAAGTTGGAGTCTTTTTGGGGCGAACGCTAAACCGAGCCAAGTGTTATTGCCAACATTGAACGGTGGAAATTTACTCACACAAATTTCTTTTTAGTACCTCCCTCACCCTTACACTTTCTTTAATTTAACTGATTATTTTTATAAAGTTGAGCAATCATATGTGCTTGTTTGCTTGCAAAGAAGACGATTTTTAAATCACAAATCATCCGACAATTTGTTTCACAACCACGCCGACTGGCTTCTCAACCGGCCGTGGTTGACAGGAGGCGAGGATGAGTGTCAAAGAGTTGGCGTTTTTATCTTCTTCTGACTGATCAAGCACAATGGCATAATGTGATGCTTGGCGGAGATGATTCTCTTGCAAGGAGGTCTGAGACGGCAATGCCCTAACAACATAGAAACTGCGTCGATTGCGTGCCCGGGGGAGGGGGGCGGTGGTGCTGTCAAACTCGTCAGGAGTTCGGGAAGATTCATTTTAATTGGCACAAGTCCACCTTCACGGGAAGACACATTCCCGCGCTCTGCCTCCGTGCGCAACTTTCAGCAAAATTTGATTATTTTTTATACATACTGACACGAGGGATTTTGTTAGGCATGGTGCTTACAATACTTCAACTCGTGTCAATTTGATTCGTTTTTCCTAGCTCCACCAGGCAAAAAGATTTGGAAGAGGCGGTTTTCAGAAGAAGTCATGACGGCCGGGAAACCACTCACAAATTGCTAGTCTACGAGCAGTTTTTTATGGACGTTGAAAACCAACCCTACGTTGACTAGACGGTGGGGATGAGTTCCGTTGGACACGAAATCCGCCCGGTTTAAGCACCACTCAGTCGATTTCAACTTCCGAATAGTGAAGGTCCGAATTTATAATTTTAATCAAATCTCAAAAATGGACAGTCTTCGGGACGTAGTACTTTCAAGTGAACATCCAGAGCCGCCAAACGATTCCCTTGACTGCCCTCTAAACTGAACCAGACACAGGGCAGGGTATTAGCAAACTCCCAAAATAAATGTCATTTAGACTAATTTCTACAAACAAGCTCTCGCAAACTTGTTAATGCTAATTACACAATTTTGTCCACCTCGGATGTTGGCATCTAATTCGGAAACGTTTATTGAGAGAAGATCATTCGACTAAGACGCTATTCCAGCATGTCTTACACTCGTATTGCATTAACGAGGGAATGGCTCGCAGGGGACTCGTCTTCCGAGTCTAACACCGGCGGAGAAGGCTCCAATTCCCCCACCCCCAACTACTCCTCATTCCATAGGGCTGGAACACCGTGGATGACGGAGGTTGCCAGTTGCACTGTTTTTCATTTCGACAGGGTAATCATGTACATGTACCATATCAAGGGAGAAAATGCCCCTTAGTGGGGGGTTTACACACAAGTGAGTACTTGCCCCAGGGCCGAGTGGCTTCACGTCACGTGGCCTAACCAAACCTGATTGCGGCCTTGCATTACGCGAGGAACTACATCCTGGTTGAGCCTGTTAACGATAACTTGGTGCTTCCTGTGTGCACGATGTTGGCAAGGGGCTGGCAGCATTGACAGGTCACAGTAAACAAAGCCGACTGTAGGTGTACGTTGTGATGCGAGTATTTGCTTTTCAACAAACCGACAGTTCATCGCCTTGTATGCACGTCTGGAAGGGAACCCGGCGCAAATAAATACATTAGCTTGTCATGACAGTCACTGATATATTTGTTAAGCTGTCGAAACCTCCCTGACGTGTGTAGGCGAAAGATTGTGTGTGTGTGAATACCTCCGCGACTGTGGAAATAGCAGTCGGACGAGCCGGTCAGGATGGATCGTTGGCCTACCAACTAAAAGTTGTGAAAATTAACGAGATGCTGATGTTAAGACCTGAGACCAAAGCTCTCATGGGATCATCTTAGTGAGGTGGGCAAACGTCAAGGGTGAGAGCTTTAGTGTATCCTCAGTTCAACACATGTAGTAATTGACGTGCCTTATTTATCGTATCACCGCAGCACAGGTGACAGGACTTACACGAAGAAAGTAGGGGGATTGAGAAACCAGGTTTTTTCGTTCAAGCCTATGATGGAAACACAAGCGTATTCACGGGAAAAGAGCTCAAAATACGGGGTCTGCACACATATAGAGAGTATAAGTATTCTCCTAAGCACAATCGTAGAGTTTTGTGCGAGAATAATCGAAAGAGTAAACTTGCGAGTCACATTTTATGGCCTCATTCACTATGTCAAGTCACAGGATAAAACAAGTCAGCACGAGAAAGGCCTAACAAGGCCTAACAGGGAAGTGGGGAAGTCAGGCAATGCAAAATAAGGACTACGAAAAATACCACATCGGCTGTTCATGCTCAAATATTTGAAGCATTGAGGGGAGGGGGAGGGGGGTGGTAGCAATGAGGAGCACCACGTCACCATGACTCGTCCATCGAAGCACCATTGGTCACGTGATCAAGGTGACGTGACTGGCAAGGTCGCAGCGTGCGAAATAGATTTTGGACATAAAGTAGAACATTTGAAGGCGGATATCATAACCTCGATGGAAGTTAGATCGTCTTGGCAACCAAACTGTACCCCTATCACCGAAATACGACTAATATTTCTGTGGACCTCGTACGTTTGGGCATCATTTGATCACTCCCCAATTTTAATGCGACTGATTATACAGGTCTTATTCCGTAACTCTCTAAAGTGAGTTACCTGTCTGAGTAGGCGCCCGCCGAGAGAGCATTTGGGTCCGTAAAAGCAGAAAATCCAATTTTGAAGGTTAGAAGTGATGCATTCTTAGAGGAAAGAATCCCTCATGTTATATTTGAAATTGCTTATATAAACTAAGCCTTTGTCTAGAAACATAATCCACTCGCAATAACGTGTATGGTCGGAAACTTGTCCAATCAAATTCTTTGACACTTGACTTAACAAGCAACTTTAATCCTACTTTTCGTTTATAAGATTTTAGAGTCCATACAATTACAACTCCGACGTATGGCGCCTCGTTACCCATTTACTGCTTTGACAGGTTAATAAACGAGTAACTCCCACGTTTATAATCAGCTCTCGCCTCTGTCGATTTCTAAAGTGGATTTTGTGTGGGCACTTTGTTCAGATTGTTCCCACAAAGGAGGCATCAGGCGCATAAAAACACTCCAATTGTGTCGTCTTGTTGGCTTATTTTGGATTAAGCAAATACTCTCTGCCCGAGGCCTACTTATGCGAGTGTCTAATGCTTGGTACGTAAATTATAGTATCATTCTCTGTGGAGTCCTAAGAAAATGAGACTGCACCGCTTACCGAGTTGTAAAATCATGGGTTAGTAGCACTTTATCTACTCAACACCGGGATGAATAGCAGACTGCGTTTCAACAATTTTGCTAATGTTAGGCTTCACATGTACAAATTTACATGTATGCACAGAAATGAGACAGACGTAAGACGATATTTGCAAAAAATAGTGATTAATGTGTCTCGAGAACTAGGGTCTACGACTGGTAAATCGTAAGACTGATGTTGCATCTTCACTCGGACACCTTTTCATCAGGATAGGCATGTAGCTTACCGTGATTTCCTTATTCGTCTGGTATATTATCATTATTTAAAAATCATTATAGAGTACTTTATGTAAGAAATTTATGCTTTAAATAGAAGAACCGGCGAATATGCTGGTGATGCTTGAATTTACAAAAGCTCTTTGGCAAATTGATCATTTACGAGAAACATACAGGCTCTTACTCAATTTATTCACCTCCGGGATTAACTCAATTTTCTGCGTTTAACGCGCGTAAAAGCAGTTAATAATTAACATAAGCAGGTGTTGAGGGCTGAGGATGACGTCATTCAAATATGATGTTAAATTCATCACTAGCGGTCGATCGATGAGAACTGCGAAAAAATCGATTCACTCTCATTTGTCGTGTGATGAGAAAATCCTACTAACCAACAACCTTTTAATTTATTTATGGCGGTTTCAATTATAGCCATCCGAATGCAAGCAATCAAGTGATGTCGGAAGGGGTACGGAGTCGCTACGATGTGGACAGAGCCAAGCAGGCATTTGCGCGCAGACATCCTGTCATACACCGGGCCAGTGTTACTAATCCAGACCAGAGGGAATGAGTCATCTTCCAATCGCGCTTTCTTGGCGGGCGAGTAGATGGACATTCGCGTGGGCCAAATTAGTAAGGTACAGAAAGTAATATCGACGAATCTTGGTACCAGCTATCAAACCCACAAACAAAAACAAGGAGCCAGCGAGAAATATAAGGGTTGCCAGTCTGTGACCGCAAATGGTTGTGATATCATGACTACAAATCATGTGCCAAAATCCTTCCTAGTTCCAAATAACACCGAGAGTAAACTGCATTACACGACGACCTTATAGGATTTTGCTTATTAAGAACGCGAAGGAAACAGGATACGTTAAAGTTAAGGACGACCTTCACTTAGGTCCACTTTATTCTTGAAGTCCAACAAGCAGTATAAAACCGGTCATAAGAAATGTAAGGAACGAAAATATTACGATGGACAAAGGGCACTAATGAAAACCGGCTTGACCGGGAGAATAATCAAGGGTTGGGAAGGGGTAACCTCCAAACTCGCACAGGCTTAGCATAAGACACCATATGTTGAAGCAATTACCGCACAATTCGCGCAGAATCGAATGTTTGGTATTTTGTCGAGCCTCAATCTAGACGTCTGACACTATAAATCCATTTGAGGCAAATCGCGAGTCTATAGATCAGGAACGTCATAGCAACCGTCGTTTGAAAGCCCTACACCCAAGTGTTGTAATTTCAACTGACAAAGAAAACCTCGCTTCTTGTTCCTAAAATGCGTAACGAAGTTACTTTAGACGCATTGGAGGAAAAAATTTATCACGACTTTCAACAGTTTAACAGGTGCGTGGTAAGTGTTCATCACGACGTACGTTGAAGATGTCACAAGTGTAATTCCGGAAAGGTAGATAAGATTCCACGGTTGCGTGAAGCGTGGCATAAGTGTAGGACAAAGGTCTCCGAAATTAAAAATTCATATATCCAAAAACAAAATTTTGGTAATATCCACAATGTATCCACGGAGGAACTCATAATCCGTAATGAAATTATCTCCACTAGCGATGAAGCTTAAGTGACGCTACACGCACGCTGGAAATCTTCCTTGGTGTAAAATCTCGATATCGTCAGACCTACCAAATGTCGCGAGGCCGTAAGCATAGGGGAAATTCAGAGAACCAAGCACGCTCATGCAAAGGCATGATCAATGCGCTTGTAGCCTTCCAGTGCGCTCTTTAAGCGCGCAACTGCATTGACATCCTATTGGCTTATCACGGGGTGCAACCTAGGCGCTGCTATCGATTAGTTTAGTTCGACCAATCGGCGGGCGAGAATCCCTTGACAGACGTTGGCTGGCTACGGGATGGTAAGACGCGCTTCGTTTGGTCATTCCAAAATTTGTCTTGCTCTGCTCAGCTTGCGGCGTGAGTGCTAGAATGTTAAGAGGGGTTATTATCAAAGAGGAATGAGAGCAACTCGATACATTTGGATCACTAATTTACCATCATCATTTACGGAGGACGAATTACGTGGAGTTTTTAACAGGTGAGGTGTGCTGGGCTTACAGCCATCTTTAATGCTCCACATGTTAATTTGGTACACTTTGTTTAGCTACGGAAAAATTCAAAGTGTAAAGCTTCTTGATGAGGGAGCTGTTGTTGCTTTTACCGAAACCAGATCCGCCACAAAGGCTGTTGAGAGCTCCATAAAACTCCGTAAAAACAGTCTAAAAATGCAATATTGTGAATCGCCTGAAGCACTCTGTGTCGAATCTTCTCAGCTACGATCTGACCAACGGTAAGGATGTTATTTGTCATCAACTAAATACTAGGTCGGACTCGCTATCGGATTCCAAGAGCATAGCTGGTGAAATTGACACCGATAGTACCTCATCGTCACCGTATAGTTCTCACAGCTCTTCTCCTCGTGCTACTTACCTAAAGAAAGGGTAGGTGTGTTTGTTGGTTCGCTCTTACGTGTGCTAGTTATTCCCCTTCTAGACGTGATCACCGGAAAAGTCACGGCGGATCCCAAGACCGGCCCCCCAAGTGCGATTCTCGTGGTAGCCGACGTCAGGATGGCCTTCGGGGACTGAAGATTACTCAATTGCCTCTGAGGTCGTCTGATACTAATTTACGCGAAGGTTTATTTCATGAGTACAAGAAACATGGAAAAATTACCTCATTGGCAATAAAAGGCACGGGATCTAGTCGTTTCGCACATATCACATTCAAACTCAGTGAAGATGCAGAAAAGGCATTTGAACATTCCAAGGGCAAGGTGTTTTTCGGCGTTTCAGTCCGTGCAGAGCTTGTTGATGGCCTTGATATTGAGGATCCGGATTTATGTCCGCCTGAACATGCTATGGATGAATATCATCCAAAGGCAACGAAAACCCTTTTTGTCGGGAATTTATGCTCTGCAACCGTCACTCAGGTTGAGCTGCAGCGTGTTTTTCAGACCTACGGGGATATAATCGAAATTGATATAAAGACTCAGACTAACCAACCCGGAACATCATATGCCTTCGTCCAGTACACGGACATCAAGAGCGTCGTAAGAGCGTTAAGCGATCAGGAAAGTATAACGATCTCTGGAAAATCGGTAAAATTGGGTTTTGGCAAGAGTCAGCCCTCCAATGTTGTATGGCTCGATAATCTCTCCCCCAGTGTTACTGAAACGTTTCTTATGCGGCAATTTGGTCGATATGGACGCTTGAAGGATATCGTGGTGGATTCTAAACTCAACCGCGCCCTTCTGTACTTTGATACCGTTGAAGCTGCACAACGTGCTCTCAACGAAACGCGGAACCGGTCTCTACTAGGAAGAAAGGTCCAGATTGATTACGCTACCCTCGAGTGCCAAGTCGCGTTCATGGAAAAATTCGGAACAATTAATAATTTCTACGGGAAATACAGGTATTGTGCGGTTTTTATCTAATCTGGGTGTGCCCCACATAGGGATAAGCTTCGCGAAATAGTCGAGGCTTATATGCCCTGCGGAGGTCTTATGTCTTATCTGGAAGAAAACAGAGGGTATGTTGGTCATTCTTGGTCTGATCGACATTTCTCTATACTAGACCGCTAGATGTATTACTTCATTATAGATCCCAGGGCGGATTTAACAGAAGGACAAAGGATTTAGGTGCACTAATTGGATTATCTGATGCATCAAGGTCTAGCAAGTATGGATATAACCGATCATCGCATCACTCCAGTTCAAGAAATGGATCACCAGTACGAGGATCTATTTACTCCAGGAGTTCGCCCCAAAGGGATTATAACGGTCTATCTGGATCTAGTTTTCGTGGTAGTGGTGGTTTACTCTCGAGTCTCGGATTATCTAATTATAAACATCATTCATCCGCGGGTGACTCCCCGAGGGCCTCTTCAAATCGCGACCGCGCGAGGTATTCCCGGTGTCGTAAGTCAGTAGCTCCTGCTTCTCTCGACTGTTCGCGGATGTCAAATGGCGGAACATCCTACCAGCATTCCATGGGATATAGTAATGGTGACATCAGTCCTCAGAGACAACAGTCATGGTCTAACAATAAGAAATCCCATTATGCTGCGTCAACTTGCAGCGACTCGTCTGTGGAACGTAAACAGGATAAAAGAGAGCCTAAACAATACAAGCAGGGTTTAGAGCATCAGCGGAGCTCGAGCAAGCACAAGTCTTCCCATCGAACCAGTCTTGAACGTCATCGGCATAAAGATGATCCTTCGCCTATCCAAGGGGGCTCAGGTCGCCGGCATTTGCGGGATTCTGCGGTTTCCACACCTGACCTAGCTCAAGTATCGAAATCTAGTGAAGGTACCTCCGGGGGGTCACAATGTTACAAAACATACAGGTAAAGGAAAGGCGGTAGACGTCTCGCGTTCACTTGGTCAGCAGCACAAAACTTCTGTCATTTCCAATTGCTCCTCCAACGGTGAGGCGCTCACGAAGCTGCAGCGGGAAAGAATGGAATTATTAATGAAATTGACAATGTTGCAGACGAAGTACAAAGCGGAAACTATAGCTCCTTCATCTTCAAATCAACCAAAGCAAAATGGGTAGGTTCCCTAGCATTAGTCCCAAAGCTCTGTCTGTTTGTAGGTTTTCTAATGCCTTGACTAAGATCCTCGACCCTTTTCTAGTCATTTAACTTTTTTGTGTTGAAATTATTTTGCTATTACATGATGATAGTTTTGGCTGTCGCAAATGTATTTGAACTTGAATCTTAAACGTTGTAGTTGGATAGGATGGCAAAAACCACTACTGCTCATCCGCTTGTCGTTTTTTGCATCTAGTGTGGATATAAATCTGAACGGCTCTGTATCAGTACCGGATTCGCAGCCCAATCGAATAACCTCCACAGTAGGTTGTGACTTCGTTGCTTCTGGAAGTTCGGGTAGTGCAGGCCGAAGTAGTAGTAGCGATCCTGGTGACGTATTGTTTTCCCCTAATATTATTCCTCGACCGTCATTGGATCGCTTGTCGTCTTCTCAAGTGCCACCACCGCCTCCTCCTCCGCCTCTGCCTCCACCACCGCCCCCACCACCACCGCTACCCCTTCGGCTCTCCTCTTCAACCGTCGTTCCTTCACCAGCTCTACCCATTTCGTCCCCTAGGCCCTCTTCTTTCGAATCAATTGCCTCTCCTCCCCCCTGGGATACACAGTCAACAACAATAGAATCTGACTTGCCTCTACTGGCTACTCGAATTCATTCACCCTCGTCCTGTTCTAACCAACGATTTGTGCCCAATTCTGCTCTAACTTTTACTTCTAAAGCGGAGGAAAGTCGTCTCCCTTCCTCGCCGAAAATTGCAACTGCCACCTCTCAAAAACTCTCCCTCGACTCAGATTCAGAACAGGCTGTTGACGCGTTGGACTCATCTCTCGACGAACGCATTAGGCGGTTAGATGCGAAAATACAACATTCTGCAAAAATCCGACTCACTGTGGGTTACAGCAAGTTCCGCATACGTCGGAAAAGTGATCTCATCACTTCAACAACCACTGGTGCTTCGTCATCTTTGCAGGCTTCGATGCCACTTTCTACCTCTGTCGTATCAACCGACATCACAGTGTCTCCTTTACGATTATTCGCTAGTCCAACATCTCCTGATGTCGTTAGTTCGACAACATCCCCAGGTGTACGACCAACTGACATTTCGGAGTTTGTTAAGAGCATGCTTTCTTCAAACAGGCCTTCCTCATCGAAGATCACTGCTGTAGATTCCATCGTTCCCCCCGCTTCCAATTCCACAACTTCTCGTCTCTCTCACCCCCACCCACCACCACTATCTCCACTCACAGCTCTTTCCAATCGCCTTCCGCTCCTTGATAGACCTGCTCTTTTGAGTCCAATCACCCGATCCCCAATCCACACACCATCGCCTACATGTGGTGGGGGAGGTAACAGGAGACCTGATCATCTTTCTGACTTGAAGCAGCAACAACCATCGACAAACACAAACTCGCGGTCTTCAACAGCTCTACACAACACTCCAGAAGTCACTTCGACTCTTTCACCCTCGACTACAACAACAGGTAGCTGCTTGGTCCGGTCACCAGGCAAAGGTACTGCTAAGGCTCTCTTAAGTCCAGGAATCAAGCCTATTTTAAAAAAGGAGAGTTTGGTTACTTCGACTGTTTCCTCAACCCCCAAAATGGCGCCACGGCCAAGGGAAGGCCAAAACGATATCCATATGAAAGAGCTTTTCCCACCACAACCGGCACAGACGATGCAAATCATGAAAAGAAAATCTCAGCAGCCGGTATCGCCTGCAGTACTAGAGAAAGATCCAGGTTTTCCTTCGCTCTCACCTTCCTTATCTAAGCCTCTTCAGAATGGGCCTACTGGACGTAAGAGGAGATCATCCACATCTTCAGTAACACATACTTCGCCAAAGTCGCCAAAAACTACGACACCTTTAAAAGCAAAATCACTTGAGGACGAGAAATCGGCGGATCCTTTGCCAAGACCGGGACCCGAAAAAAAGCAAGTTGAGGCAATTACCTCTCCGAAAACCAAGAAAGCCCATGGGTTTACGACGCCTCCTATGAAATTATCCAGAAGACCGTTAGCTTCTCCATCAACCACACCGTTTGAGCGCAATAAACTTCATTTTAAAAAACTGCCAAAAATTAAAAGATGCGCCTCATAGAAACAAGTCTCCCCTTTCTGCCCTGACTTCCAACACTCTGCCGAAATGCACAAAATCATCGAACGGGCCGGAGTCTCGAGGAGTCACTTCGAAGAGTGATCCCGGCACTAGAAAAAAGCGGCTAAAGAGGAAGAGGCAGGAAAGCGATGAAGAAGATTGGAAGCCACAGGGTGCTATAGATTCTATGAAGGTCGAAGATATTGTTACCGAAGGGGTCCTTTACGAAACAATGTATGATAAAATCAAGCGTAGGGGAAACAAAGACACTTTAAATGAGCGCCCTGAAGCCAAGCCTGAAGCCCTCAAATCGTTACTCAAATCTCGAAAACATAAGATTAATGTAGGTATCAAGAGCATTGACCCAACGCCTTATGACTCGGATAAAAATTCGGACGTAAATGAGACGCAAAGTGAACATATTTCGAAGCGCGCAACCAAGAAACCACCCCATTTGACACCCCAATCAGCGGAACCTCTTCACACTCCTAAGTCACACAAAAAGTCTCGATTAAAGCGACCTGAAAGTGAAGGTGGCTCGAGTTCTGAGTCTGATAATCGCTTGTCAGCTCAGGTTTCGACAAATAGACGGAGGAAGGTCTTGTCAGTTTCACGCAAGCGTAGAATAAGTGGGGATACCAGGCCTAAAGCTTTGCCGGGCAAACCCAAAAAGGCTGCTGCAAAACGGCGCGTGGCCCGCAAATTAGTTACACTTTTCTCTTCCAATTCGAGTGAGAGTGATTCCGACTCTTTTCACTCGGCTAGAGGTCTCCCGAGAGCTTTCTTTCCGGAGCGTGGTCCACGACGCCCAGCCTCGTCAAGATCCTCGTCAACTTCGTCGACTCCTCAAATCAGCCGTTCCTGTAGTCCTGCAGCTGCACATGGAACCAATCTTACCAATTTCAATAACAGCAATGGGGATGAGAATGGAGATCATGAAGAGGCCACCGCTGATGCGCTACCTCTGCTTGAAAAACAAATAAGCAGTGATGTTGAAAACGAAGAAGGAGATGTAGCGCTTGATATGGAAGCGTTTCTATCACCACCTCCAGCGCTGCCTGTGACCGCGGAATTGAGACCGCAAAGCGAAGCCTTGGTGAAGAGAGAGGAAGGAGTAGGCATAAAAGAAGAAGAGTTGGCTAGTCCTGGAGAATACATCGTCCTTAAACCACCTAGGTCATCCGCTGGTGGCCTCATTCTTACCTCTCCTTTGGTAAAACAGGTTACCGCCACGAAAGCGGAGGAATTGGGAAATCTGGAGGAGTCTGGTCTTGTGCTGCTGTCTTCAGCTGCAGAAGCAGAGGCCATTAAACAAGAAAGTGAGGAGCTCCAGAATCCGTCGCCCTTGCCACCACAGACTCCAACACAACCTCTTACCCTCCTGACTCCTGTTTCTGTCATCCCGGCTGCTTCTGCAAATCAGCAACATATCACTTTACTTGTCAACACCATTAGCAATGCCCAATCGGGTTCTCGAGATTCTCCTTCCATTTCTACCTCTCCCACGACTAAGACCCAGTCGACGTTTGTATTGGCACCTACATTTTCGCTCGTAGCACCCGTGGCTATTCCCGCCGACCCCAACCAGCTCATTATTAATCGCCCTCCTCTAATTCATCCAGCCCCAGATGCACCAACACAGAACAATTTGCCCACCACTAACCCCTCCTCTTCCAATATGACTGAATTTGTACAGCATATAATCGAGCAAGTGGCGCATCAAAAAAAGGAGGAAAGTTCACAGGGCCAAGAGAAGGCTAGGAGGGTTAAAAAACCGGCTCAACAAAAGACCTTCCAGCTTGGTGCAGGGACTGGGGTGGGGATGACAGCAGCATCAACGGCTATTCGTTCAAATGCAGTCCCCTTACAGAAGTCTCAAATAGGGTCGACTTCAGTGCTACCGCCACCACTAACGCCTGTTCAGGCGCCTGCGGACCCCTATGAGCCGAATTTTGACGAAACGGAAGTCGTGGAAACTATGCACCCTGCGGGCAAAGACACAGTCTCTGAAGTGATAAACTCTGTAGTGCATGGAGAGTTTGAACAAAAAGAATATGTTCATCGTTTGGCCAATGGCACGCGAATTTCTCCCGCATGTCAGAATTCTATTGTCGTCACCGCGAATGAGGTAGTGCTTGCCCCTGCTAGACCAGCATCAAGTTCGGAGCCACAGATCAGCCCACTGGCAATACAGGAGCAGGTGACAGTTTCGCAGCAGCCGACAAATGCCGTTCCAACTTCGCTGTGTTCGACACCGTCACCATCAACCTCATCTGGCGTGACGTCTATGACGAGCCTCACGGATGATCGTAGATTATTGTCTAGGCCTATTCAGCCTCCATCGACTGTTGCTGTCGTGAGTTTGTTTCTGGTAGAAATATCACCAAGATCTCCGAGTCTTTTACATAGTTGGTGGGTTAGCCACTTTGGTTTAAATTTGCTAATTGTCATCTTAGTGAGCTCTTTTTGTTTTATGAGCCACGTGCGAGTAGGTTTTATTCGACGCCGATTCTTAAGACATGCAGTTATGATACTGAGTGTTGCGTTTTTCGTACATTTCTTACACCATTTTTTAGAACAAAGGTTTCGTAAATTTTTTAGTGCATTACATTGTTTTGAATTTATATTTTGAACAAACCAAGGGGGTAATATTGGTGTCTATTGTCTGTCTTTCATTTCAGCCGTCTCCTGAACCGACCCCTTCTCTTCCATCGATGCAACATCAACCGCCACAACAATTAATGGAATCCTCTCCACTTAACGAACAGTCATCAATTCCTGCGAATATTCTCAGTCCACTTCAAGTCCTCACTTTTATAACTCCAAATAGCAAGTCATCTGAGGCTGTAGCCCAGCAGATCTCGCCACAAACGCAGCCGCAGTTGCAGGAGTTTGCCGCTTGTCTGGCCAAGAACTACTTTTCTCTTCTTAGTCATGCACCGCCACCGCAAGCTTTCGTAGATACTGTGGACTCGGGGAGTAAGAATTCGCCAAACCCAGTGCAACAAACACCTCCGCATCATCCGCCGCCATCGTCAGGCACACCACAGAAGACTGCTGAGCTCTATGCCGCTGCTACCATGGCTGCGATGGCCGCCATGTCGCCCTCACCCTCGGAAGCAGCCGCGGCAGCTGTAGCAGTGGCGGCTGCCGCTCCTTCTGCCAAACAGAACTCCACTCCTTTCTCTCATCAATCACAACTTTCCACCAATTTTTGGTGGCTAGATCCTCGTTTCCTTGAAGATGTGAGCCTTCTTGAAAGTTCAGATTTTCTCAACTTGACCTAACCTTTATTGGGTATAATGCGGCGCTTTTATCCTTTTGTGAGCTATTTTGCACAATTGCCTGATTGGTCAACCAACGCTCCAATTTCGCTGCCATTTGGTCTGGAGTAGTCACTCGTCCCTGTGCTTAATGGTTTTTAGTGTTACTTAACCTCAGCTTTGTTGGATGAGCGCTGGTTGCCACTTATTAGCATGACACTTTTACCCGCCAATGAAATACGAGATAATAAAATCGCAAATCTTTTTTCGGGACGGTTCTTAGGTTCTGCGTAATTCCTTGTTATCGTTGTTGTCTTTTACCAGAAGCCACAATACTATCTTCTCCAACTCGTTCGCAAAATTAGAGGTTTAGTTTTGCGGGTTTGGCTGCTGCTATTCGAGTTTAGCCACTTTTGGAAATAGGAGAATCATTTATAAGCAAGGAGAGCTGGTTGTAAAAATCCCATGTTTTGGACTTTTTCTCGCATTGATTTACATAAACTAGCGCATTAGGTAGACTGCCAGTCCCCTTTTGCATCGTTCACTACACCCTATGGGACTACTCTCGAAGTCCACATTATTGATTAATGGTTACCAAATTCGCTCCAATTTGTGGCCACCCGCCTTGGTTCGATAATCGATTGGCTTATTGGTTATCGGTGTCTTTGTTCTCCAGAAACTGTCGTTAGTGTGGCGAGGTTGCATGTCTCTGAAAAACGAGCGAGTATCAGTGCGGATGCTCTACCTGGCGGGCAACCAGGACTTGATACGGACTTGTCTACAGTTGATGACAGCGACGGGCGATGATTCGGGTGGGATGTCGGGGACGCTGCGGATAGCTCAGAGGATGCGGTTGGAGAACTCGCAATTGGAGGCGGTGCAGTGGAAGTTGCGTGAGCCTGCAAACTATTGCATGTGCCTTGCCCTTGCTTCCGGTTCTCCGCCTCTCTCCCCTGCCTCCGCTCCTATGACGCATCGGAATTATATGGAAGACGCTTACTTTGCACAACAGAACCTGGTCCTACAAAATGTTATTACCTACCTACAGGACAAAACGGCTGCTGGCATCATCAGTTGTCCCTCCTCGCAGGAGGTGAGGTTCATTTAATCAGCTTTTTTAAAGCCCTGATCCCTTAGTTATTGTTCAGTCATTCCTACAAGTGTTGTTTGTTTACCTCGTGTTGATGTATGCACTTATTTGTATTGACAGCTTGTTCTCGCGGTCTCGTGTTTTAAGGTTATCCTATGCCTTAGATACATAGCTTGCCCTAACCTAATTTGGTGACCTTGTTCTCGTCGCTTGCCTATTCAATCATCAGCCTGGACTTGACCAAATTACCTCACCGGTTTGCTTTTCTATGACATTTACTTGGTACGGATACACTTTATGTGCAACTGCTTGTTTAAACAGGGTGCATTTCATGGTAGAAAGAATGTGCTAAACTGTTTACCTTACATTTGCTGTGTTGTGGAAATTCGAGTAATTAAGCATTGCGAATTTGAAAACTTGTCGAACAGGTAATGTTGTCCTTTTGCCTGTGGTCGAACTCGCCTTTTTGTCTATCTAGCTAGACCCTCTGCGATGAAGACGCACTGTTAGTAGAGAACTGGCTCCGATCCCATTCCCCACTAGGTTTTCAGTCTTTATGGGTGTGAACGATCACGCACCACTAGCATCTTTTTTTAAAAGTCCAGACTTTCGCAGCAACGCGTCGATGGTTGTAGATCAGTTGTTTTAAGGGCGTCTATTGGCAGTCATCAATCCTTTGCAATCCGTGTTCACACTGATTGGCTGATACTGATGCTATTACACTTGCATTTTCATGTGTTATCATAGCAGATTATGGCCTTGGGTATTGTAGGAACTTCCTTGCCTCTTTTATGCGTTCACTATGCCATCGAATCGTCTGCAATTTTTAATATATTCCTAGAATCCATTCGTGATGCACATTTTCCCTCCCTGCGACTTCACAATTGCCCAGTTGCGATGTCTCTCGCCGGAACTTCAGCAAACCCTGGTGCAGACCTCCGTACCATTTATGCTTATCGTTGTCGTCTAGAGGTATAGAGAAAAAGACAAAGGGCGATTCTCATTCAACACTTGTATCAATTCTTCCCTCCATCCAAGCGAGTCCTGCGATTCGCTCTTCTCCACATGCGAGCGAAGCGCAATCTGCGTTCCCACACACGCGCACACCACAAAAACGTACGTTTGGAGGCTAGCTCGCGCGTACGCACGCGAGTGCGTTTGCTTTTGCCTGCCTGTTTATCGATCGCACATTTAATTGGTTGATAAGGTCTGTGACCTTGTCGTGTTGGATACGCGTGATCGTGTTCTGCAGGCCGCGTGCGCGCACCCCCCTGGCAAAGAATCAATGTGCACGCGCGAGTGCGCTTCTAGCGTTGCCGTGACTACTAGTTTCTGCCATAAGCAGCAGTGGCAGCAATCGCAGTCCGCGCAACTGTCGTGTAAATTTTTAGTTTCGAGACGTCTGACCAGTTTTTAGAGGAAAAAGGCACTCATTTCACATTTACACAAGCGAACATTTCATGCTTTCCTCCCCCCTCCGTTGGCAGCAGTTATTGGTGTAATGATACTGTTCATTGTACCTGTAAATACGTACTACCCGTCTGAATGTACCCCTAGTAAATACTACTCCGTTTTAAATGTGTATATAAAAACGTTTTTTGTGGAAAATAATCTTTTTTTTTTCATCTGATGTTCAGGTTCATGTTTTTTTGCTGAGAATTTTTACTTGCGATTATTGCTATATAGTGTGGGTCGTGCTCTCTGTCATTGTGACAAAATAACAAGATGTATAACTCATTTCTGAGAGTGTTTTAGTTGATCTCATCCATCAAACAAGGCCAGTCTACTTTTCCGTCAGGCTTCTATTTTCCCTCCAGCCTTGGCAAATGAACTGTACTGTTCCTTTGTTTACGTCTGGGATAACTGAGCTTTGGGAATTCAATCAAGGTGTTCGAAGGATTGTTGGTATCTGACATCCGTCACTTGAACTCTGCATAATTTGGACTCTCCCCAAACTGACGTGAGTAGGTGCTGCCGGCAACACGAATAGGGAGGGGCAATCACGTTCGTCCTCGTTTTGCATTACTTTAATATTGGCTAATGTAGGCAGAAATATCTGAAGCTAGAGGGCTTCCGCATCGTAAATTCCGGCGAGAAAGCTGTTCTCGGAGCCGTTCTGGCAGACCAGTCTGTGTCTCCACTTTAAGTTTCAACTTAAAATGAAGTGGTGCATATACGTTCCGTGCTGGGTGTACAGTTGTACGAAATAGTGGAAATAGCGGACGTCGGAGAAGGCACGACCGACTGTGGGTGCTCCTCCATTCGTCTTCAGTAGATTTACGCATCAGGCACTGCGGTCGGGATGGCTAAAGATGAAATAATTTGGCAGGACGGATGTGCACAGTGTCGGGTAACCTCCTAGACCGGTGGACGGGACACATGCACACACACGCAGAATTTGAATGTAATTTTATGGCAATTTTGTTGGGGCACCACCGGACGGTCTAACTGTTGGCCTCCAATTCCGGTTACTTGGGCAATATAAGCTGTAACCTTCAGCCTCCAACCGCCCCTAGCAAGAAACTTTCAAGTAAATCTTTTCATTATAACTTCTGTTTACACGATAACTGGGTTCGACTCGCTAGGTGTGCTGCTTGGGTAAAGGAAAACTCTGTGGGGAGGGAAGAGAGGGAGAATTGCTTGATACGAGTTCATCAGCACCACCTTATTGGCAGTGGTCAGTGTTTATGGGGTCTCGTCGAAAAGCATGTGATTTCTGGTGATGGAAAGATTTATTTTCTCCTTTTAGACTGTCCTCGTTAAATGCATAAGTTATAAATAAACCAGTTTAGGAGTGAAAGCATTTGAGTTTAAAATCAGGGGAGAGGGGAAAGATTTTTGCCGCAACCTTCGATGGGTACCGGTAAGACAACGATGATGAATTTACTTTTAAGTTTTTCCATTGAGACCTAAATAGGTAAATTTCCCGAAATTGAGACACCAGTTCCGAGTACTTTGTTGCCTGGCGCTTGCCAATGGAAGAAGGAAAATTGGGGGTTTTAAACCCTCAGGAATGGTGGGAAAATGGCTACGAGGAGGGAAACGTGGCTCTGGTGTTTTAACTGAACCTTCTTAAAGGTGGACCCATCTTCACCTGGTGATTTTTACCAAAAAGTACCACCTTATTTCGCTATTGCACCACAAAATATCGTTTGCACTGCTTCGAACGAAGTAATTACACTCAGGTGGAAATCGGAATGACAGAGCGGAGCGTTTAACTTCGCATTTTGTGCGAAGAAGAGATGACTAGGATGGCCTACGCCTACGAGTGTAGGTGTGCAAATGCGTGCACAGCACCTCGTGGTGCCGTTTGGATGTTGACCCAGCTGGCGACCTCGTGGGGAGGTTAGTCACCTTCTGCCCATTCGGTCGCCTCTTCTCACACGGCCGAGTCATCGGCGCTTCTGCCTCACCACGAAATCGGGGTTACGTGGGTGTCGCCTTCCAGCACCACATTGTGAGGTGGCACTGTCAGCCCCGCCTCCGCCAGGGTGGAGATGTTGACCTTTCCTCACCTCTCCCCCGCTGGCCCACCATCGCACCTTCTTATTTGACTTATTGCATTGAAGACACGCATGAAAATGGCGTGGCTGGGTGACGTGGAAGACAAAGAAAGAGGCGGTTATGGCGGCTGAGCGTAATTTGATTGTTTTGCAGTCTTACCATGCAACGCTGAAAGGAAAGTCCGGCAGCACTTAAACACACGTGAATCTTGAAGCCGCAAAACATTAATTCCCTACCTAAGTGCTTTAGATCACCCGTTACAAGTACACCATTCCGTGACCAAGGCGGTCGCTCACATCAATTTTTTTAGGCTACAGATCGTATTCAAAAGTGTTGTAATTAGCTGAGGTAGGTAGGCGGTTGGACGCCAAATCACAAAAGTGTACAAAGGCATGCCAGTAAAACGTATTTCATCTCATTTACTAGAAATATTCCATTGTTGTAATACGTTACTATTTTGTTAATGGCCACTGCCCTTTCGGCCCCACATCAGCGTCCAATTAGTTTTGGCGCCGTGGCCTCGGCCCGTGTGTCTGCAGGTCCTCACCATCCCCACCGTACACTAAACAATAAATCATCCCTTCCAGTGTGAAGTACTACAACTCCAGACCAAATTTTAGACGCTTCATCATAATTATTACCCGAGGAATGAGAAGTAGACAGCCGCTGTCCGCCAACATTATTGAAAAAAATAGCCTCTCGGAGTGAATTCTTATCTTACTTAAGGTGAAGTCGGTATCTGGAAAGGGGAGCTAACAAGAAAAGAGGAAATAACAGTCAGGGAGTTAGATTGCAAAAAGACCATAGTCGAAAGGAGGAAAACGTTAATTGGTACATGAGGCACATATTCATGCATAATTAAGTTAACGAAAGTGACACCAGTTTTAATAAGTGCCGACACTGTGCCGAATTCGCACTAATATGGGAGCTTGAATTGCACCACCTTGTGAGACGATCGCAGTTGACGGCCTACCCGCTCCTTAACCATAAACACTCGATGGCTACATGAAGATGTTGACATCGATTGTCGCCAAGTTGCGTATGAAACTTGGCTTTCGACAGCAGGGCACACGGAGGCAGACACGAGGGAGCCTCGATGGTGGTACTCACGTCCCACAAACAATACATCTCATAATATCAAAGTGGACGTGCATTTTTGACCCATTGAACCCGGTCAACATACTCCACGAAGTCTTAGGAGTTGAAGCATGCACTCAAGTGTTGCTCAGGACAAAGTGTGACGTGGATACCGTGGGCTGAAGTTGGATGTTGACAAAACGTGGAAGAGTTGGAATAGGGACCAAAAATTTTATAAAAAACTATCTTTTTGTTCAAAGGAAAGAGTATCATTTAAGTGCTTTAAGAGTACATTTTTTGCGATGCCTTTACTGACCGACCGAAATTGCGAATACGATGTCCAGTAAAACACGTGTTCCGAAAAGTTTACACTGATGTAGCACTCTCGACATGCCCCAAAAGGAGTAGTGTCGTTGTCGGCGCAGAAGGAGCTCATCCTCTTTAGGTTTGGTGTCGAGATTTGTGCCGCAGTGTCCAAGTGGATTGGCCGAGAGATTATCCGGGGGGCCGGATAAAATCCTGGAATCGAGCCACTTATTCGTGCATGAACTCTCATGAAGGGCGACGAGAGTACAAATTTTGGAGATTACTTGAAAACTTCGAGCCCAGTCAACATGGGAGTTTTCAAATAGTAAGGGCAATTGAATTAAAGGTGTACTGACCGTCTCTCGAAGAAGAGAACCACCAGTGAGACAACATGCTGTCAAGTTTATTAGAAGACAAAATACGAGGATACTTTAGACTCAGTCAGGATTCACTGACATGACTAAACCCCAAATAAAATGCCTCGCTGCTCGTAGATTCACGAATGGGCTCTTCAGAAAGTAAAAATTAGTTCATATTTGAAATCGGTCTTTGCAAGGTTTTAAGGATGTCTTCAGTACTCCAACATTTGTAATAATGAGATTTCATTACAATATGCTATTAGAAACTAGTACTGCGAGAGCTTGCTAATCGGGCACAAATGCAACTCAGAGAACAAGGATTTTAATGGAGTCCATGTAAGTGGTAATATAATCAGAAAACGAAGAAGTGAATATTTCGAATTACTGGTGAAATTTTGAGGAGATTGTTGGATTACGAAATAAATCCAAAAATTGACTTAGAGCAGGGTAAGAGATAACAGGGCCACAACATCTAAGATAGCCTCATAGATTCCAGTTAATCGCATGCATTTTTCCTTGGTTAAAATAAGCCTATTAGGGTAATTGGCACGGAATAATATCCATGGTTATCAAAAAGGGTGCTTAATATAATGAAAAGCGACAAAAATGATTCATTACTAGATGTCTGATATGTACCTACTAAATATGACGTACGTATGCTTTTTATTTTGCTAAAATTCACGAACGCATTAGAATATTTTCGCAAGAGCGTAGTTACCAGGACGGTTTATTTTGCATAAGAAGTTACACAATGGGGCTTCTGTGAGTACCTGCCTCTGTGAGGAGCCAAAGGATCTTATTTTGGCAATATAATCGAAAAGATGATGTAACGAACGGGGGTTTAATTGCAAGACAAGGCGAAGTTTGCTCGGATTGGCGTGCCAAATGCGACAACAATGTTAAAGTACTATTCCATTGCGGGCTGGTGGTAATTATCTTATTAATTAACAATGGTCTATTTTAATTCCACTAAAGTGCAAACATATCAACCAAGTAATTTGCACTTATGCATGACAGCAGATACTTAAAAAGTCTAAATAAACAATCAACACACAATGAACAAAGATTGACCAGAATTCACTTGATTTAATCCGTTAAACAGGAGAAAGTAGTTTAACTGTGTCAATACCCGTTGTTAGCGCTGGCAGCGCGTATTACAGGGGTTGAGCTATGGTTGGTTCGACGCATGGCTGTGGGGGAGTGGTAAGGTTATCGGCCGTCTTAGTTGTGCATTATAGGATGAAAGTATTGATTTTTCAATTCCTGAGAAGATCATATTGTCTGATAGTTTCGAGCAGCTTGCGAAGGAGTGTAAAAGCTATGCCAAGAAGGTGGCCTATGTGTCCGAAGTAAAAAAAGCTGAAGCTAATTATTACTGGTAGAATAATGACCATAGGCGGTTCAAGGATGACACACGCTTTATGCCCTTTGCAAAAGCGACTTTTGATTTTCAAAGTAAGGCCCACCATCTACTAAGTTGGCTGAAAATCGCTTCGAAAGCACTCCGGAGTAGACCTGTTAATCTTGGGAGTATTTCGTCGCTGTTGATGTATAAGGTAAGCGCGTAGGACTTTCCATCACGCAAACATTTCGCTCGTAAGTGATATCAAATAGACATTTAACTGCGCCCCAACTTTTTTCAATCGTAGAAACTTAGTGATACTTATTTTTCGTTGGAACCGACTTACAATCACGTGCGTTTGTTTACGGAACAATTGTCCCTTTTTGCCCGGCCGGTTTCGTTATCGATAACTTTACCATTTCTTGATGAACCCGTACCGAAATTTGGTTTTGAGAATTCACCATTTTCGCCGCGCAATGTCTTAGCCAAAGACTACGCCCACATTTTGGAGCAGGTGGATGGTCTCTGGTCTAAAATTGGTTTACAATTACGTGGATTTGATAAAAATGCAACCGAGTCTACCGTATTTTTAAGTAAGCACCCCTAAAGGAAGTCCTCTCAATTGTTATTATTTGGTATACTTTTTTGCTTTTTTGTGCTTTTAGCTCTGCACAATGAAGTAGCCGCGCTTTCTTCTTTGATTGCTGCTGCGGCTGAGAGTAAGTCCAGTTTTTAGACTTTAACCTCTACGCTTCCAACGCTACTTTTGCCTTATTTTAGTTTGCGAAGTAAACTTTGGGTGGCCTTATGCTACATACCTCACCTTAAGTGTTTATAATGTATCGAGTTTCATTTTGTTAATGAGTTTCTTTACAGACATTGTCTATAGGTCCTTTATTTTCAATCGCGCACATGACATTAAGAGATCATTAAGTCTATGTGTTTGCTTCCCTGAAATTGAGCCGATTTCTCGAAATACGAGGTGTCATCAGGTCAAATATTCGGTTTTTGTCATTACGGCGTCTGGCAACCATGGTGAATGCATGCACATCTGGCCAATAGACGCGCATTCTAAAGTGTGCATAATTTTATTTTGTAGTGGGTTGGGTTAGTTATTTGGATGGGAATCGCATTCCTATGTGGTATTAAAATCTTACCGCATCTAGCACTGAAGTTATTCAGGTATAAGTGTTGGAATGAGACTTACAGTTTGTTAATTTTTAAATAGTAGGTTCGAAGTGGTAGCCTTTAATTAGTGCCACATACTGAGGTATATGGATGCTTATCCTTGGTAGGTTGGTGCATGAAACATTTGATTTGGTAATTGTTTAAGTACTTTAAATTTCTTATTAGTCCTTTTTCTATTAAACTTTTGACTTCAGGTCTCAACGAATAATCTTTTCTAATCGCAAATTAATTTAACACATCTCTATAAGTTTGGCTATAGAAGCGCTTGAATATGTTTAATCAATTTCGAGTTAATCGGGACTTCTAAGTATTGGACATTCGAAATCTCAATAGTTTGATTCCATTAATGCCGCCCAACCAAGCGTAAAGTTTGTTTGCATTATAATTTGTTATATTTGCTTTCGGTAAAATCGTGTAAATTGTTATTTAGGTCAGCCATCGTACAAATTTCACAGGGTCCTAAATCACTCGACAACTTAGTGGCCTCTAATTATCTGCAATTGGTTTTTATTATTTCAGAAACAGACGGTATTTGCACTTCATTGAAGCAAAATTTGCCTAAAACGGTTGAAAAGGTTACCTACAGAATCCTCAAAGTGAGTGGCCTATTTCCTAATCTGCTTGTGCAACTCGTGAAGCTTGTAACAACTAGGCGCTGTGCGTATTTGTTTATGATCGGCATCTACAGACTTGCTTAACTCTAGTGTATCGTTCTTGGTAATCGGTGGCTTATTTGAGGCACAAAAGTAACTACGACGCACATTTTGGCACTCGTTTTGGACTTCTTAATCCTTTTTTTCTTTGTCAGTCTCCTCTATTTCAGCATAAATTAAATCTTATTTTGGTGTCTGTAATAACCTCAATTTTAATCACCATTTTCTACGGTTTTAGTTCTATTGTTTCCGTCTTTTACACAATTTGGCTCTTTCCTAAGTAATATATTTCAGGACTTATTTTGACTTAATAGATCAAATTGTATTCTTTTTTACTCCGAACTTGTCCTTGTTTTCATCCCTTTAGGTATTGGTTTTTGATGTGTTGATGCATACGAGACCCTTCGGTTGTGAAATTTAGTCTTTCATTACTTTCATTCGTGACGACGCCTTTCCTCGTATCACACGTTGTTGTTTTACAGGAAGCTTAACTGTCAACCACAGTGGTTGTCATTTGGCATTTCTTAAGCACCTTTTGAAAGTTCTAGCTGTTTTGGGCAATTTTTTTTAAGATGATTGGTCGTAATTTTACACAGAGCCTTTTTAGTTCCTCCAAATTATTTATTGTATTGTAGTATGAAAATTTCATTCAAATCCATCGCATTTACGACACATCCCTTCTATGTTCGCAAATGGGAGGAATGTGTGAGACACTGGTAATCACGCTTGCTGTACACTTTGGAATTAAGTATTGGCAACGACCGAAAGAACGCATTTTTATTATAGTACTTTCTGGCTGACCATACCTGGTGAATGTTCAATGCAAAACTTTCTTGTGGGTCGTTATGCTTTACCGTAAATCTTGGGAGTGAGGGTTTTGACCCTCTTCTGGTATCCAGCCCCTTCATAGTGCCCTCATTTAATCACTACGCCCATCGATCACAATTTGATGGGACTTGGCAACTAAGCCACTGATCTTTCACCCATATTCGCCTTTTTAAATTGGTCGGGTATTTGTGACCCTTTACTCGCGTGAACCGTAATCCTGCGTTCACCTTGGCCCTTTACCTTCCGTTCTTTTAGATTGAAAGTGGATAACTTTACAATAATAACGATATAAAACTTTAAGAACAACCGTGAAATCCTTTCAAAGCTTTTTTTAGTACTGTCCAGTTTTCCTTTTGGAGATATGCATTTTTAATCTAAATTTAATGTAGATTTTCGTCTTTGGTACCTGCTTTAATATTTCACATATTGATAAAATCTCATGTTAGTCTTTCTCGCCCGTAATTAAAAATGGCATTTATTTGCTTTAACTATATTTCTCTCAGCCAGAGATCAGTCGTAGAAATAGGAGGTAGAAAGATGCAACCTTGCGGTTTTTCACACCTACATTATTGTGTTGCAACTTTTTGGCATCTTATTATTTGCTAAATGTCGTAAAATAACGATAATTATGGTTGTGTGCAACATATTTTATATTTGTTCCAAGAACCCATGTCTAACTTTGCGTCTCACTATTTCTCCTTAGCCTCCCATATTTTTAGTTTCTACGGTTAGTGACCCGTTACCTATCTTCTGCCATAAAACGACAACAAATGACACCATTTTCTGCTTTTTATTTCTATGCTTCCGAACAAGGAAGGACTAAAATAGCAATCTCAACTATCCAAAATGGGCGTCTTCCTCTAATTATAGGGGATTGTTGTGATTATTTGCTTTTATTGGAAGTTACTTCGTTTTGCAATCTTAGTCTTATTTATCTATTTTAGGTAGAGCACTTACGGTTGAAGAAGATTTCTCGACGTCTTGACAATGTTCAGACATTGATTAATTATCTGAAAGTAGGAAAGATGCAGTCGTCCTGGCTCGATCTTTCAGCCAAGGGAATTGTTAAGTTGACATCTGACGAAAACAAAACGTTAGATCTGATTGGACGTGTTCACGAAATCTGGTTAAAGCAACTTGAACTCCGCGAGATTTTCAAACGGATTTCTCCGGATCCAAATTCGAATCAGGTATGTCATTTATGCATCTCAATCCGTATTCGTACGCATTATTGAGTGTGAAAGACTTTTTTTCAATCTGGCTTGACTTATCTCGTTTCTTCTTTTATCCGCTTGTTTCAAATTTAGACTTGAGACGTATCACATACTTCGCCTAGAAGGCATACGAAGGGGATACTTGATCATATAGGTTTAGAATTACTAATTTGCAGTCTAAACTTGTTAAATTACAGAATATTAACTTTGTGTAATTGAGAGGAAAAGTGGACATTTCACCGTGTTCAATCGAAGAATCTCTGGCTGGTTCATAGGTCAGTGAAGGTGAAGTGAAAAAATGTCACTAACATATCTTTGAATCTGGGGATTATGATTCAAATGTTTTCAATCCCATTTAACGTTGGTAATTCCTTACTGTTAAGAAAATCCCGCCCTATACATCAGAGCGATGATTGGCTGGATTTTTGTAGAGCTCTAATCAATATTAAGTATCATGGGAGGGTGATGTTGTCTTGATTCGGCAAATCGTAATTGCCTCCTACAGTGCTACTCTGTGATAAAGATGGCATAGGCGGATATTAGTGATAGTAAATTTTTTTGTCATTAATGTTCGGCATTGAATGGGTTCTGTCTAACCTTTGTGTTTACAGATCTGTAAAAACTTGTTTATATATAATATTCTTGCCCTTTTATTTAGTACACCAGACTTTGATGTGCCGTTAATTTCGACCATCAATGGAATATAGAATTTGAGATACCTGGATGACTAAAAGCTAGCAGACCCGTGATGGTGAAATTGTCAAAACTTAAATACATGATTTCGAGATTTAAATTCTGATAACTTGAACGTTGCATTTGAACAGGTTACATAGGCAGAATCGACTTAAATATAACCGATCAGTGATTAAAACAGGTTCCTTACAAAGCAGACTGACTATCCGTACGGTTTGAGATGTTTGCAAAAGCAGCAGAATATGACGCAACCACCTACGATTATTTCCGTGGTTTGATTTATAAATTGTACACTTTAGCCGCTGTCAGTGGAGTTCATGCGTCCAAAACCTAACTCAACTTCGCTCCCTTTGCCTACATTTTCCAATATGATTCTTTGTGCCCGTGGTGGTGTCGGATGGTTGTGCTCTTGTCTCCATCGTCTAAGGGCTTCGAATTCTGACCCGTGTCTTCGATGCATGCAGTCGTTAAAGTGCCTCAGTGGAGGTCAATTCAACTTTTGCAAGCACTTTACGGCTAGTGGAGAATCCGGTTTCGTCAGTGAATCAGAAAACGTCTGGCGCCATTGTCGCCGTTACCACCGTCTACCTCCGTCAAATGTTCCCCATCTTCTCTCCAAACAGCGCGCACGGAAACGCTTTCGGTCACTATCTTTTCCTTGTCCCATCGCCTTACTGGAATGCCTTCCTATCTCACAAACCTCAGAATCATCTAAAGGTAAATACTTTTTTTAAAAATGAGACCGAAGTTGATTCACCCCTCAGTGTAGCCAGTTTTTGGTAAGCATATCACCTGGTCTCGACAGTTTCGTGTTCACACTTGCTATTCATCCTCCCTCATCTTTTAGTCGCTCCTAAAAAATTTTGTTTTCGCACCCTGGAATATGCTAGTTTCAAGAAGTAGAAATGGTTAGCTCAATCATCAACATGGTGAAGAGCTGACATTTCAATTACCGCAGTCGCCATAATTGGAGAAATTTGTGGTTCTGCCGCCTAAAGTAGCGTCCGTCAAATATGTCCTTTTCTTCAACTACTGAATCATGCACAACATTTTCGTCACGTTATAGTCGCACCACAATCTGCCAAGCATAAGACCACCTTTTTAGATCTTCCCTACCTTGCTAGTGGAAGTTTTTATTGTATTTGGCGGTACCCTAGACTATCATAACGTGAGGGTCACTACACGTATCCTCCTGCGTGCACACAGCTAACGAATAGAGTTTAAATAATACTACAATTAGTTCACTCTCTTCACATTTCACCTTTATTACTTCGTCGTTTTTCTTGATTTGATTATTTACAACCATCTTTACAACTAGGCTTGAATTTATGCAATGTATTAGCACAGCTCATCTGCTGCGTCATGTCCCTTAATCGGAATCCTTTTCAGAGATTTTACTGAAAATATATCTCTCCTTATACTTCGATTAAGACTTCGGTTGGGTGAGTATTTCTAAAATTCGTGCGATTTACGCAGTACACAAGCGAATTATGTCAACCTAACAAAAAGATTCGCTTAGATAAACAGTTTAATTATTTACAGGATGTACAGACTCATTGATCTGTGTTCTATTTACCACCGTCGTTGGGCGCCGTATGTATTTTTTCAATTGTGGTTTTGTGTACATGAAATAGAGAAGCTTTTCGCCTCATTCATTAATGTGGGCGAATGTGGTGATAAATGGCAATGAGCCGTACCCGAAGTTATAGCGAATTATTAAGAATTTGTACACTCATCTATGCTTGTTCTGTAGGATTCCCGGGTTATTTTTCCCGTGATTAAAGTGAACAGTTTCGGAGATATTTTCTGAATGATTCATCGCAATGCTTAGTGCCCTTTTCCCCCTTTGGGGTTTTTCGCAAGAGGATAAGAAGTAACGTTTTTCCACACATCTGTGCTCCTGCGTAAAATGCAGCTGTGACTTTCGAATCTGTTTTGTAGGATAGCCAAAGCGCCTAATTGCGGAAAGGGTAAGAGTGTGGTAATTTAAGGTCCTTTGGGAGGCATAATTTGTTTCTACTAGTCATCCGTTTACCCTCTTCTGCTTGCAAACTATAAACACACCTTCAAGAGTCTTGAATTCGTTTTCTGCGGCGTCTTTCCTTTCATCTCACATTGATCTACTTCAACATAGTAGTTTAGTCTGAGTCTCCAACTGCGTCTAGCACTTAAGATTGTAAAAACTGTGGCTGGATAATCACATCCGGTTTCATATTGCCACTATCTCATCAAAAGACCCTGGGAACGGCTAGACATAATAAATAGTTAAAATACCAATAGCTTATTTTTTATGACGATATAGTTGGACTTGAATAGACCACAACCGACAAAACTAATTAATAAATAATTTCGGTACTTCATTGCAGAACAAAATAACTAATGAAGTCGTTGGGTATTCTTGACGATTAGTCTCAGCAGCTTTTAGACAGTAATGAAACCGAAGCCTTTCTTTTAGAATCATAGGTTTCAAGTGGTTACTAACAACATCTTACTTGCTGGAATTTCGTGCTGTTGTGACCCACAACGAACACTTTCCCCTTTAGATGAATCGAGCACAAGCAATCAAATGAATTCTTTCGGGGAAAGCACTCCGATTAAGGCGGGGCAGTGCCACAACTCACCAGAAAATGTAATGATGTCTCCACCTTTCGAATCTAATCCAAACGTAAGATGGATTCAGACTAGTGTCAGTCCAATTGGTGGCTCCATTCGAAAGAATTCACAAAAGTAAGTATAATTACCTTTCTTCTCTAGGATAAGTAGTCATTTGTTAGGTGATTTCACCCTTGATTTTGCTATATATTGAAAGTTTTTTCCTCGTTAACCAGTCAATACCTTGCTTAGTGATTGCTTAGCTAATTTGATGGCCCAACTTCTTTACATCTTATCGCATATTAATATTTTACGCAATATCACTTTCGTAATACGGATGGTACGAGGAAATAGCTCCTACCACCAACCTTTGGACAAGTTTTGGGTCTTTATGTCAATAAGCGTATTTTATTATCACTTTTTTACTCCAATGACAAGTTCACATACGGTATCATTTCCAATTTTTTGAAATAGGATCATTAAATATTTCTTTGATACAAAATTAGAAGAGTGTCGTTTAGTCTTCAGCTTGGAAAATCGTTAAAAATATTTTTTACCTCTTAATTTCATTTAAAAGCTACGAATTTGACACTTAATTGAGCACTCTTCCAATGAGGCATATCTTTTAATACTGTAATACGATAACATAAACGGTAATATCGAGATTTATAACTGCCCCGTTATTCTACGCAAATCCTTACTTACTTATTGCCTTTGAGGTATCAAATCAAAAGCCTGCGTGTATTATGTCGTTTCGTGATGAGAATTAATTGTAGTGCATTAAAAAATTACCGACATAACTAACTAAACTCCTCATCATTAGTAGTACGCAAGGTTCCTTTATCTCAACATAGATCAGTTCCTTACGGGGCTCAAGACCAGCCCTCTTCACAATCTGGCGACTCCACATTCTCTATGCTCTCTACCGCTGATCTCGACAATGAGGGTGATGCGGTGGAAGACATCGCTCTTGTTGGAGCGACTTTAGTGGCGCCAGAAGAGGAGGATTCTGCCTTTGTCACTTCATTCACTTCACATTCCTTACACGTTGAGAGTGACAACGAGGAAATTGGAGATAATAATGATGGCGGTCTTTTTGAAAACTTATACCGTGGGAATGGACAGAAGGGGCGGCACTCTCTGACTCGAAGTCTTCCTAGTTTATGTGGTGAGTTTGCTCGGAGAGAAGCTACCTTGTAAGATAATATCGCTCTCAAGACTAAATGTCACAATCTAATCGAATAACAGATTTCAAGAGCTCTGGCTGTATGATGCCTTTAAATATGTACTTAGTCGTGTGAATCGGATTACTAATGACAAGAAGCATTTCTAGAAAAGGTTGGGTTACCAGATGAATTTTGTAGCTTACATATTTGCCATATTTCGCTAGGGATCTTGTCACCTTCGAATTAGACATCTCATATTCCCCCATCATTGTGAGTTTTTTTTGATTTCCGTTCCTAGTGGTAACTTCTTTCGCCCACTAATCTGTTCATTCTCGTTTATAATTATTGCTAAATTTCAGTGATGATAAATTCTGTCTCGTCACTTAGGGTAGGACATTAGGAGGCTCGGCCTCCACCATGGCAAACTACCCATCATTGACAGCAAATGTTATTTTCTGTTAGGGGCCTGCTGTGCATTGGTGGAGGTTTGGAAAATATCTTTTACTTCATTATACCCCTTCGGAAGATAAAATTAATAGCTGAACGACCCAATCCTACGTCTTTTGTTATATATGCAATCGCTAGATAAAAGAATCGGAGGCTGCAGTATTTTGAGATCAATGGAGAAATTCCCTGAGAGACAGCAAGCGAAAGGAGAAATGTCTATGGAAGAGGCCTACGTTCCCATCTTTCTGCTGGATGAAGAGAATGAGGAGGCGGGAGGAGGAGACACTACACCTGGTGTAGAATCGGACTCAGATATGGAGATCCAAGAAGGCTGCAATCGCCCCGGTTGGTCTCCGTTCAGTTGCCGTTCCGAGGATGTGAGCCCGTATTATTGCCGTTACTTTTTGTACAACGTAATTCTTCACTAATGCTTTTTGCCATAATGAAATAGCTGTTTAGTCCCAACCACCGAAACTACTATTTTGCTAAAGAGGGTGAGCTCAGAGCCTGAAGGGTCCCACACGCAGTAGCCCTTTTCTTGTTTATTGGTGCAAAATAAAAAGCCACTTTATATCAAGTAAATTGATAACCTCGTTTACGGTCCTCTGAATTTTATAGTGATATGGTTTGAAAGTACTATTCTAACGCATTGTGGGGGTTTGCTTGTATCCATATGGAGCTTCTTTCGATTCTTTTGTCTGAATTTGAGAACCAGGAGATGGTAACGGACCATTAATTTGGGCTACTTTGTACATTTCTGTTAAACTTAAATGTGTCGTTGGGACAAATCGTTTTGTCACAGGTGTGAAGAGTCTGTGTGTTGTCTGATATTTTTCCATTTCTAAGGTTGTACATTAATATCACCGTCAATTGCTATTTATATTGGACGGAATCATTGGAATTGAAAAATTAAACAATTTCGAACTGCTCATTTACCCTAAGCTGGCAAGTTTGGCCGCAGCACTGCGTCTGTCACCTGAGGACTCAAAGAAGCTCTCAGAGGTGTTACACAATGGCCTCGAGGTGATCAATTGGATGGCCGACCTTGAGAAGGCCCTCTATTTGCCTTACGAAACTAGTGCCACTTATAGTCTCCTATGTCGTCTCCGGCCCGATCTCAGTCGGATGGAATTGGACAAGTGTCTGAGCAGACTCCAGGTGAGTGTCCGTTCTGAGTATGTGTGAGAGCATTCTATCCTTTCCCTTCGTCATCGCTGCATTTATGAGTTAATGTCGTTGGCTAAAGAGTTCAAATTTGATAGGACGTAGGATATTAAGACGGGGAGATACGGTAAAATGGTATGATCCGGTATCTCCCGAATTATTCGCGTCTTGCTTACCTCGTATTTCGAAACAACTCTTATGGCCAATTTATTTCGTCAGATAATCGACCCTCACCCCTTTGGCAAGAAAACAATCGACTCGAACGCCGGATATGTTATTGGACATTCAACCACACCAACGGTCTTGGCACTTGCTCGGTTTTCAAGACTTAAGCTAACCGGGCCATAAGGATAGTAAACACGAATCGCGACCTTACTATTCTATATTCACGCGTCATTTTTCGGTTTTTTCCTTATCTACACTGTTATGCAATTCTTCAGTAGCATGCTAGACCTGATTCATGTGTCAAATGGGATGCGACTGGGATGTGGTGGGTGTTGGTGTGTCCTACTGTACTTTTATACTTAATTTCATTCCGTCCTGTCTCTGGTGGCCAGGAAATGTGGTGATTAAATGGCTCGATGATTTAAAATGCCCATTTCAAGTGAAAATTCTTTCGTTAGTAACGCAGTGCGTGCTAGCAGCACCCGCCTCACTAATTTTCTTTTAGAAACCCCTGTTCCCAAAGTGCCTGAGTCGTCACCTCCTTTCATCATGATTTTCATGGTTGCAGCCACCTTAAATTCTTTTATGAAATTGTCCTCCTCTTTCGAGCTACATTTTGGTGTGTCCCTGTATACCCTGCGAACTTCGAAATTTCCACGCATATTTCGTAATTTGAATTTTACAGAATAATTCTTGAAATACTCTTATCTTGTGACGCCATTGCTACCTTTTCTCCAAACACGACAGTCCAGGGGAATGTAATTTTTGTGTAATAGTAGGTTGTAGTGGCTGGATGTGGGCGATACTAAATCGACGACAGTCGAGTTAATATTCCCTTGCTTTTAACCTATTTTTCAGTACTATAGTGGAGAGCTGAAACGCTGGCGTCAAGAGCTAGATACAGTGATTGCCAAGCACAAAGAACGTTTGGCAGATTTCGAGCCACAGGCTGACAAATTGCTGGCTTCCGACCACGGCTTCCTTAGCTTCTTCCCATCCTGGCTTGACATGCTTGCTTCCAGGTTTGTCGTTCTCCTTTGTGTTCACACGCTTTTTGTAATTAATTGTTATATATTTATTCGTCTCCCCAGGTGTACGGAGGTGGAGCAGGGATTGCAGTTACAGTTGCGTGTGGTCGACTATATAGACCACGTTAATTATGATACTGATGGAAAAGATGCAAGAAATTGTGAATCAAGCCGAGCCTGTAATAGCAGAAGCCCAATGTGTTGTGCAACACTTAACTGGCACAAAAGATTCGGAAGTTGGTGTCGGCACCTCCTGCCACCAATTCAGTGAATCGTGTTTTCGACTTAGTTCGGCAAATATTCCCGCACTGACTGAAAGGCTCCAGGTATGTTTCTTTCTACTCCGAATTTTTTGATACAGACGGTGATCCGCGCTAGGAAAGTTCGATTGTTGTCCGGCGACACAAAAATACTCGTCTTGTGCTTTTTATAAAGTTGGGAGCAACACCAAATTTTGCTAACTCAAGCACCAGACACTACTATCTCTGCGGCTCCTATTCGTTACCGCCCAAATTATCCGTTCAGCGAAGTGTCGCTGAATTCTAAAAGTAAATTTAAAACATCTTGTGATCTGGGCCTTTGGAAAGCATGCGGTAGCCGAATCTGTGTAGATCGAAAAGTTTACACCATCCAAAGTACGCATATGACGTCAATCTACAGCCATAATCATTCGTTTCGGTGATTTCACTTAGCGCCAGGTCGTTTTTCCGGTGAATTTAAAAAATTCGAGATTGCTGAACATAACGCTGATGATTGTCGATTGTCTAAAAACACTTCTGAGACTTGGAGCTATTCAATCGTGAAGTTGTGAATTATACATAGGATTGAGGACCCAGTTTGAAAATTATGGTGATGACCGCGAATGGTTTAATGCTTCCTACAGGATTTGCTGGAACGTGCCTCCGAGCTGGACCCCCACCACGGCCTTCCTCGCCGATCGTCTATTGATTATCTTACCGACAATCAAGTTCTTCGAGCCCGTCTTAGGTCCTCGCTCGCAAGTCTGCACAATCTCTTCCCCTTCTGTTCACCTCCCTCTCTCCCACCACAGCAGCCTCCCACCTCTGTATCTACCGCGTCGCCGTCCCCGTGGGACAGACGAAAAGTGCCCTGCATAGCGTTGCTCCTACTGGCACTGGCATTTCTCTGCTACGCGGTTACCCATCCTGGCTGGTACGGTGCAGGCGGGCTGAAGCGTCGATGCGACCGCGACTGTGCAATCTGCTTTGGCTTGGTTTGGTCAAACCCTCTCTGCATCATTGCTTCTTCTTTTTTCTACCCTTCATCTGCCTCCCAAGTATGCTGTCCTCAACCTCCGCCAACATAACGCCTGTTTGTTAACTTACACTACCAAACCTCAATTTCCTTCATGTTCGTCTTGCCTACTAAATGTCGCCAGACCTTTTTTAATATGGTTATTAAATTAAGTTACATCAAGGTGAAACTACGTTTCAACGTATGGAAGGTTCCAGTTGTGCGCTTAATAGGTGACAGAGGTGACGCACATCAGATTGTCAATGGACGAGGGGCTTTGGAGTTAGAGAACGGGTGCTGGTCCGAATTCCTGTACCTTCTTCGGTAGCATTTTTACAAAAGAAAACGTAGTGAAGTTCCTCAACTGAAAGCTGATTCTAGAGAATGACTCAATCACTACAGGTTGTCTTCCCTGCTAGTGCGTCTGTCTAGCTTCACAAGAATGGTGTGCGCGCCCATCAGAAGTAGCTTCGTAGGTGTGTCACCCTATGGGATTGGACTACGCACCAACCGGGAAGTCGACCCATTATCTTTCATAAAATTACATCAAAGTGGTAACTAAAGGGGACGCAGCAGTACGACGTCAACACGCGAGAGGCTTCGCTTTGATAAGGGTACGCGGGCAGGCGGGTCGAAAATGCAATGCGCTTGTGAGGAAGTATTCGCAAGGTCACAAAATGCGACCAAGGAGCTATCTAAGCTTCCATCGCGGAGGAATCTCCATTCCCAGCCTCACCCGGCCCGCTGCCGTAAATCTTCACACTTCGGTCGAGACTGCACGAAATAATTGATTTAGCACTGGGACCGAAACGAACGCCGGTGGCGGGAGATGTGTGCGCCGTGAACGTTGCTAACTTATCCCATTGTTTGCAGAGAAAGACGCGCACGTCACTTCCCGCGACTGCCAAATAACATCCTGACTGGTCAAATTCAAGGTCATTGATCTCATAGGTGGAATTTGCCCTATCCAATTCCGGGGCCTAGATAACAGACGGAGTGGACAAAATGAAGAGATTGCTACAGTTATGAAACAGGTAATGGGCAAAAGCATACCAAAGTCTTGAAGTTCTTTAATTTGCGCAAATCCCACAGTTTAATCTGACCATCTGCACCACCGGTGGCAAGGTAGTACCCATTTTCTGAGAATGAAACTGCTGTAAGTGGTTGGTTGGCCCCAACACCATGGGTGAAGTTGGCTGCGTTGCGACGTTCTCTAATGTCCCAAATTTTTACTTCACCGTCAACTGTTCCTGTGGCTAAGATCTGACCATCGGGATGAAATTGAGCGCACGTGAGACCTAAAAATATCAGTCATTATGGGAAAATAACTTTCAGGCCACAATTAGGCTATTTTAAAGATAATTAAGAAAAATCCATAGAGGCCAAAAAACAATTTTAGTAACCAAAAGTCACTTAGTAAAAAACGATAAATCCATGTTGGTACTGTTTACTAAATTAGTGCCTGGAGTTTCGCGAAAACCACCATCGCATGCCATTCGTAAGAAAAAGCTTCAATACTTGCTACGTAATGGTAAAATCTAAAGGAGAACCAAGACCATCAACCACGAAAACGGTCGACAAACATTTCGACTGGCATATTGTATAAAAATTGCAAACTACGAAATCGATGAACCAAGGTAGATCGATTGAGAAATACACACCTTGCAGTGATCCGGCCTTCTCCACAGTAACGCGGACGAGAACCTGACCCCGCCGAAGGTCACTGAGTGCCCACTGACCATCGGCGGAAGACGAGAGGAGGTAGTCGCCAATGGCGTGGAGAGAAAGTCCGGTAACCGGACCGGCATGGACGCGAATTACGGAGGCACATTGTGCCTGCTCAACACCCCACACCCGAACAGTGCAGTCTGGCGACCCAGTAAAGGCTAACTGCTCACTGTGGTGATATACCACTCGTGTTACCTTCTTTGTGTGTCCACGCAAAATTGATACCACCTAAAGGCAGAGAACACATAGCTGATTAAATCAATCCAGTGATTAAGACATTTACGAGACATGCGGATTAAAAAGGAAAAAAACACAAGCAAGTACAAATAGTTCCAAGCTTCTTTGGAATCCTAACCAGAATAGTCAATATGAGCCAACGTAGGATCACCCAAGGCAACTTAGAGAGAGTGATATGTCCCACTACCCAGCACTCACGTATAGAAATGAGAATAACGCAGACACAAAATTACACAATTTCAAGTAAGACTAGACTAATTCAAAAATATGAAGGTATTAATGCTTAGAAGGGAAAAAAGAAGAGCGAATTACCTGAGAGGCTTGCGTATTAAAGACAACCGCATTCTTGTCATTACCACCAGTGACGATGCGCTCAGGTGTGGCTTTGCTTGCATCCAAGCAGAGAATGCCCGGAATACTGGGTGAGTGAATGCCCACCAGGGAGGCAATCTGATTGTATTGGGAAATGTCACGAGACTTGGCCAAGCCTTCGGGCACTGTCTTGCCTCGCTTTTTACGCTCTTCTGTCAATTGGGCGGCGCGTTCTTGCAAGCGTGTTATCACCTGCTCTGATAAGCCCACTTCCTCTTGCAACTATAAGAAAAAAAAGTGAGAACAGAAAAGGTCGTGAGAGGAAGGCGCTCTAATGACGAATTACATTAGAGTTATCAGTGGCGGGGGATTCAGAGACATCCTGTGATTGTACAGCGGGTTGGGCAGCAGCGCCTATACCAGTGTGAGGTTTTAAAGTGGCCAGGGCCTCACGTGCAGCGGTAACTTCCTTCATTAGTCTAAACATTAGAAAACGCGTTGGAGAACCCGCACATAAGAACAAGAGTAACCTTGTTTTCCAAAATACCTAGAAATCACACGACAAGCGGCGTCATGCTGGTACAAAGCGTGTGAAAGTTCCTGTCTAGCTGTCTGAAGTTGCTGGCGAAGAGTGAAAGAATGTAACATGACGGCATCCCATTCGTCCTGAAGAGTTTTCAGGATTGCGGGAATTGATGTAGCATACGGCGGCTTAGGACGCACTAGAGGTGATGTTTTAACCTCTATTAGCTCCTCCGCGGAGAGAGGCTGCTGGTTTATAGGATCGCAGCCAGTCTCTGCGAGGTACTTTTCGATAAGACGACGTTCGAAGATATGACCGGAACGGGGACTAAGAACGGGTTCTTCTGGCACCTCATTACTGAGTGAACAGCAAAGCGACATATTCTGAACACATAAAAGCCGTAAAACAGTAGGAAACGTTAAAGATCAAAAAAGAAACAAACGGTCGGAGCGACACAAACGTTTATTAACAATTTGTACGAGAGGGGGCGGTAGAATAGGTTCTAAGGTGTAAGTAGTACAGCCAGTGCTAAGACGCGATCAACGAGGCGATCATTCTAAAATTTCGAAAATTAGACGAATAGAAGCCATACCCGTAAAGATAATAGAAAAAAGTAAGAATGTAGAATGCCAGTTTCACCCATCCTTCTTTCATGGCTCGATTAAGTTCGTCACTATTGAGGATAGAGGTTGGATGGTACAGACCCAAGCCCGACCTAACTGGGCGATTAAGAAACCTAACAAATTTGTAAACAATTCAGATGCGAAACCTCTGCACGTGGTAAGCGAGAAGAGGAATATTAACTAGCAGCGCCCCCACTTGCCAGGTCAAGAGAAAAGAAAGTGTGATCAACGCGTGGACACAATATTCTGGAAGCACTAGCTACAAAAAATAAGGTCAAAGAATGCTTACCGGATTTAGATTTCGACACTGGTCTACGGGGTTTTTATAGTCGGTTTTCAACTCATCAAAGGCAATTATCTAAATAAGCAAGCGTATTATTAGTAAAACAGGTTACGTGGTATATGATAAAGAATATCAGGGCAATTGTAAGCAAAATGGCAAAAATATAGGCGGCAGCGACGAATCCGAAACCCATGTTTGAAAGGACACGTTATACGAAGTTTGAAAACCATACGATGATGTTGATACTGAAGCCTAGTCGGCAAATGAGGTGTAGTAACGACTGTTGACTTGCTTAAAGTAGGCATTGATATAAGGTAGAGACATATACTATTTTTCAAGATATTTATGGGAACACCCCGAAGTCTCTAGCATGGCCGCTCGTCTCCGAAACTACATCGAATTAGTGCTCAACTGCATATACTCTTGGGAAGCAGTTGTGAATTGTTAATGTTCTAATCCTCGCAAGTGTGGTTCCATTTTAATTAAGACCAAATTGCATGGCGTTCTCGATATTATCGCATTTTGCTTCCTTACTACCTAAACTGTGGTTAAGCAACAACTGCTTATTCAAAATTGCCATATTTGCTCTGGGTGCATGGTGGTGAATTTAGCGTGAATGTGAAGGACAATAACATCGCTGGTGACATATCTGTCCTTATTTTGCCCAATTTTTAAAAAATTGTAAATAGTCGGCTGATCTAAATTTGCCATACAATTTTTTGTGTTCTACCGACGCTAAAACTGTCTGTGCTATACCAGTAGATTTTTAACCTTATGTTCAAATGCTCCTGAATTCTTGAAAGACATTAATTATACAACTTTCCATTTGGTTTCTATACAACCCATTCATCAAAATATATTGAGCAAACATTTTGGCAAACGACTTTCCCTTTCCTTGTTGAATTCAATTCATGGTCGCTAATTTTCATGAGTTCTAACTTTCACCCTGCCTTGAAGTGAAGGGTGTCGCCATTTTTTCACTTCTTGCGCTTTGAGCCATGCGTGACTATCCTTAAACAACAGCAGGACGTACATAGGTTTTTCCAAAAATTCGGGGCTTCCGTTTAACAATCGATTTTGGGGTCGCCCTCCATCGTAGTAACATATTTGTAACAGATAACTTTTAAATAAATATGCCATAGCTAGGGGGTCGTGTTGAGGGCAACGGGTAAATACTGTCCAGGAAGAGTCTCAAGAAATCCCACCTTCAAATGATTTATAAAAGTGAAAAGGCGCAAATTTGGTTGGGAAGCCTTCGAGTAGCATCCTCGAGTTCGAAGTGCTAGAATGTGCCTTATGTTTAAAAAATAAATGACTTTTCACAGGGCACCCTAGCGGAGCGTTGAACCTTGGCGTGTTCACTGGAAGATGAGATAGGGATCGTATGTCGCGTTCACTAGGCGCCCCCTATTCTCACTTGCTCTGGATTATCTTCGCGCGATGTGTGCCGAGGCTTTCTTGAGACGGCTTTTCCCACATTTTCGAGAAGGTCCTCTGTTGACTTTCGAAATGTTGGCCTTGACTTTTAGTTTTAGTCATTGTTAGCTCACTTTTATATTTTTAAGTGATGCCTAACGTCTGAGTTCATTTGTGACGTGTTTTTGGTCATTAAAGCTGGCTATTGCGAACCCATTCCTTAAAATAATCGGTCAGGGAAATAAGAACGGAGCCTCTGTGGATCAAGCCGTTTTACCTCCAGATGGAGCCTTCCGAATGGTTGGATAACTCTGAATTCGGCCAAGTTAGCCGACATTTACACCATTTTACAGTTCGGTAGCGTGGACTCCATTCGAAAATCATTTTGTTTAATGATACTTTTACCCAGCAGATTTAGCTCTGGAGCAGAGACAAACGATGGGTAATGGTGAAAATATGGGTTTGGGACTTGGGCCACTGGTCTAGACAGGGAGAGCATTCGAGTATGATGTTACACTTTTAACCCATTTTGACCGAATGGCCTGACGGTGATGCGTCATTTCACCGCTTAGACACCGTTCCAGCAGGCATGTACAGCTACAAAGTGAAACTGTGTCCCCACTAGGTTATTACGCACATTCAACTGACTCGTTAGCGTTGTGAAGACTCCGATCACTGCTTCATTTTATATGGTCAAAGGTGGTTCATTTGAGAGCGATAAACCGCGTGGCGTTCCACAACACCGAGTGGCACAACGAGTATCGAGTGGACTACAAATAACTTCAGTAGATCCTACGGGTCCCCGAGGCAAAATGGCGGTTGGGACTGCGGCAGCCGTCGTGGAGGAAGAGGTGGGGCCCGCATTGGAGGAAGAAGTCGAGGAGGAAACAAGTTGTTTTACCACTAGTCAGTCAGTTGTTATAACGAGATGTCCCGGTGGCAGCAAACACACGGAGACCGAGATTGTGGAGCAGAAGGCGAGCAAAGTCAACAATGCCCTACAAACTTGCGAAGTCGGTGATGTGATTCAGGGACGGACGAGAGAGAAGTTGGAACTTCAGAGGCTCAACGACCGGCTTTCCAGTTTTATCGAGAGGGTAAATAGCATAAGTTTCCTATTTATCATCTTAATTTTACTGCTGACATTCCATAAAGCTTTGACTTAGTAAATAATGAATATTACAAAAAGCAAGGCCAACTGTCCTACAATATTGAAACCTACTGGCAACTAATAAATCACGGGGTTCCTATCAAAATTCATCAAGATTTTGGATTTTTTCATACTAGAAGGCACTGAACAGGTAATTAATTTGGTTATGAAATTTCTTTTCCCCTGGATTAGTATCTTTGTTTATAAGAGGAGATGAGGAAAACATCACTTGTGGGATTCTTCAACCCCTTTTTTGTTGAATAATGTGCTAAGTTATTAGAAAAACCGAAAATACTCAGTTTTTTTCGATGTGCGTATTCGCAGTTAATTTGCGTGGGGACACGTTCCCGTAAACACACAACTTTAACTGATTTAATCAGACCTGTTTGTAAATTCCATTTGCCTTTTAAAAAATATTAGTTCCAGTACAAGATACAGATGCCGAGGCAAACAACAGAAAAAGACATTCGCCTTAGCGCGATAATTTTGTTTAAATCGGCGATTGAAGGCAAGTCGAGTGGTGAAAAAATCGGCAACACTTATAGCCGTATTCAAAAAGTAAATACATGTCGTAGATGATCCAGGGAGTTTAAAAATGTAAATATAAATCTCAAAGATGTAGAACGAAAGGGACGACCTGAAAGAGTAGACGATGGTGTCCTGAGGCGATGGGGGAATCCGATCCCCGTCAAACTGTTAAGAAATTATCACTGAGGATCGTTTCTCCATAGTCTACAGATCAGGATCATCTTCATCACATAATAAAGTGTTAACTGGCAAGAAATTTGAAGTCCCTTTTGTCTGGGTATGAAACCGTTTTCTCGTGCGACAAAGGGTCTAACTGGCGCCGCAAGACGCAAGATGTGTAGTAAACATTGACCCTGTCCGATGGAAAACGATGGTTTCCTTCCGGAGAAGCACCTATTCGGATACCCAGGCTATAACTAACAGTAAAGAAGATCTCCGCTTGTGTGCGGTGGGATTTTTTCGGCAATTGAATTATTGGAACCTCTTCAGACTGTTACAACGGCAGTGTATTATTGACACCTTGAGCGAAGGAAAAAGCAGTTTGTAATAAAACGTTCTATTTTAGTCTATTAAAAGAAAATAGATGGATTTCCTAAACCCGATAACCCTGCAAAAAATAACACAGAGGGAAGGCAAAGGCGTTTGGATTAAAACTTTTATCTCATGCACCCGATCTCGCGCCGTCGAATTCCCACCCTTTCCGATCATGGAAGCACACATTAAGAGGCGAAAATTGTAACAATGTCGAAGAAGCGGGAGCGCACTTCAGCAGGCTTTTCGCAGTACAATTTCAATAACTTTTTTTAACAAAAGGGTAACGAACAGTTGCGCACAAGGCGACAAAGCTGATGGAGGTTATTTTGTTAATTCTCTAATTATTTGATGCATATCTTCGCAAAAAAAACTTATTTGCTTACTTCTTAGTTCACTTGATATTACAATTTCTGATGGTTGATGAGAGCAGGAAAATCCCTTTTTTTGGAAGGTAAATGGCGCTCCAAAACTCGCCTCCCTTTTATTTCGGTCGACAGCCGACGGCGCCATATTTGTGCCACAATTTAGTCGCACCATCGACTTAAAACGCAATATTTTTGACCGAAGTGTCTCCTTCTTGAATACTACATGTATGTTTGCCGCTGTTGCGTCCCTGAGCCCACTAACAACCTCTGCTTTGCTGCGGTTCTGAGTCGTCTGCCGCCAACGTCCGCCATCAGATCCTTTCGGGCGCCACGTCGCCCCAACCGTTGGCGTCCATCGCCTTTTAACTCCCGTTTTAACTGAATGAGAACTGACTTGGCGCCGTACCTTTGATACAAACACAAGCCAAAACAAATACAGAGGAGAGATTCGAAGGCCTCGAACCTCTCACTTTATAACAATATGCCATGGTCGGCAAATGTGGGGGCTTACACAATGTCTTAAGCATTGCGTGGTTGTTTCACGAGTTTCTTCTGAAAAAACGGATCTTTTCTCCAAAGTCTGACTTTGTAAGTGATGCTCGGGTACAAAGGGGGTTCTGGCTTGTGGCTGTGGACGCCTGGTGGGCGTTGATTCTAATCTTACTTCGTATATTCTTCCTAAACGTGGTTTATGGCTGACTCGATTTGTTCTGAATAATTTTTTGGCAGAGCTCAGAGAAGTCATGTGAACACAAAAAAAATGTCCTCTCATGGATTAACTGCGTCATGCAAATCTTTAGAGAAAATTATCTACACATTTATCACTCCTTGAAGTCATTTTCCACTAATGCTGACCCACGCCCATTGCAGTACCGTCATTGCATGCTGACTGGAGGCCATAATTTTGTGCGCAGGTTCGTCTACTCGAGGCACACAACCGCAGTCTTGCGAGGGAGGCGGCAAGTCTGCGCTCCAACTACGCCGCTGATATAAATCGCCTGCGCGGTGTCTACAACACCGACTTGGAACAGTTGCGCGCCGCACTGGCAACCTCCGAGGAGCGAAGCACGCACTCCGAGGTCCGAGCCAAACGAGCCGAGGCAGAACTCAACGAGGCTCAACAGGAGTGAGTTGCATTTCTGTCCACCTCTTCGCTGTAGAAATATGGATGTAAAGTAATCCTTGAGACTTAAGTGGTATTCCAACCATGAGTAGTCCATGGTGCCGTAAGACAAGTTTTGTGGCACAATCGTGATGAGAAAAGTTTGAGTGCCTCCCTTCTGGGGTCGGGGATGCCAATCAAGAGTTTGCTTCGAAATAGAGCAAAAGGTTCGATTGGACTGGTTTGATAAATGCATCGGCTTGGCAAGAAAAACTTAATTGTACAAAGATTCCCGAGTCCCCAGAACCGTCGGTACCAAACGACAGTTCAAATTCACTTTTCCTGTATGTGGTTTTAAGTCCTATCGCTCCGGCTACTCCTGGTGTACTTAATGGCTGCACCACCTAAAGAATTTCTAGGAAAAGGTTAGTTGTCAAAGTGACTAGGAGATGAGGCAGACGGAGTCATTAACAGGGCGTCCGGTCAAAAGCGGAGGGAAGATCGGACGGAATGGGGAGCCATGGTGCACTCGTGCTTGTCGGAGAGCTTCTGATCATTTAAACATGCTCAACGGGTCGGATAAGCTGAAAAAATAACTTAGCATCCATGTACAGCAGAGCCTTGCAAAGCCCAGAGACCAGAGCGGAAAGCTGAACTGCAATCCCCATAACCAATTGTAAAACCATTACTACTGCCCGTGATCCATACTACTTATAGTATTTCAGGGTCCCATAATATCATCTGGAAGAAATATCATGAACCGTGCGCATATCATAGTTCCACTATCTTACCTAATTAATTTTTTTGCGTAGGCCATACATCAACGGCTATTTGACTGCAGTTTAAGAACAGGTAAATTGTGAATGGGTGTTTTAATTTCCAAGAGGTGGGACGTTGAACCTGAACTTGGAATCCCCTTTTGAAGCGCACGATTTGTGGGTTCTTTTTACTGGAAAACAAGAAACACACCAATTTCCTAATGACACGGAATTAGACACTGAGCCGTAGGGCAGGCCTATTGCCTGGAGTATGTCAAAGGGAGTGTAGTTGGCATTTAAACGGACGCAGAATGCGGGAACTCCACAAATCTCCCCGAAGGCTACAAGACGTGATGTTGTCCCGCCTTTTTTCATCTTAACACCTACCAAATGCGCCTCAAATTCCGGCGAATTAAGGACAAAATGGTGTTGATAATGCTGCGGCTGGTGCACTACCGTCCTATTCGGAACTTTAGATTACGCACGAAAGAAAAGCAAATTGCCTGTGATCAGGAGAGGTTGAAAAGTCTCAGTGAACAGCTGAAGATGTCAGAGAATGAAGTGCAGGACTTCCAACAGCGTTGCACCACTATGGCAGAGGAAAGGGCCAAGGAGATGTGTGACGTTAAGCGACTGCAAGAACAACTCAAAGAGTCCTGTGTGGTGAGTTTCTGAGTGTCCTGACTCCCATCTACTTTGCCAATTCAGTAATTAGGTGACTTTCTTTCCCGGGTGACAGGAAAATGATCGAATTGCTGTGGCACGACACGTTGCTGAAACCGACGCCAAGGTGCTTCGTGAGGAGTTGGAACATAGGAAGAGGGTTCAAGAGGCGGTAGGCTCCTTCATTTTTTTTCACTAGACCCTCTGCGTGAAGAGGTACTCTGTGAATAAACGAAAATGTGGGTTAGTTTAAGTTTAGACAGCATTAAGTGCCGAAAATGCAGAGAACCAGCGTTGCATTGCGTATAAGTGGCGGTTTGAGGGGATAATTTCAAAGATGATTATCCACTCTCGGCCAAATAACCCAAGAGTTTTCGCTTCTATAATCCACTCATGAAAAAAACTGGTTTTTTCTGTTAAGAACTGTCACCTTGCAAACTTAATGGACTCATGCAGATTGTCTCCTTGCCCGTGTACTGCGCCATGTGAGAGAAAACCCCAAAACCGGCGAATTCACTGACTTGTTGCATCGGTTTGTGAGAGTCTCAAGTATCATCTAAAACTTTCTTCTTTCGTGTTGTCTTGCATTCTCTGAATGGATGCCGACGACTTAACAAAACCTCATCAGCACACTTGGAGGTCAGAAGGTGAAAATGCCAGAATCCACGTCTGAGGCGCCAAGCGCGACCGAAATTTTCTCCTTTGTGAGGGCTTTGTTGCCGACGTTTACATTTAGGAAAGGGGGCGATAACCGGTGTGTCGTTGTTGTTGCGTGCTTCATGTCATTTTTTTGTTCGTTTAAGGCGACCTTGACTGTTGCACATGAGGATTTGTCGGTCATCACGATGCCTCTCCGTAGACTTTCGAGAAGTTCTGGCTGGTAGATTCGCCAAACTTGTGCGTCTGCCTGCGTGCAACAGCTGGCCGACGTCCATCCACGCACCAGATTCTGACTTACAGATTTCTCTCAAGGAAAAGACTTAAATGTCTTCTCACCGACATAGTTTTTCCGCAAAAATCGCTCAAAAAGGCTTATTTGTTAGGCGAGGACCACAAATCTCTAAAAAGAAGCGCAAAGCCGTCTTTCCGAAGGCACCTTGTGATCCCACTTTTAAACTGCTCCTTTCCGCCTTTAGTATGTTCCCGTCTTAGATCCCTGGGGTAGTTAAAAGTCTCCGCGAAACTATGGAATGGGCGTTGATGTTTAGTCTTTGTTCATATGCGACCGAAAGAGATACCATTTTGTTAAAGACATTCCTTTTATTCATTTCGAAGCTTTTTTGTGTTTATATCGCATTTTTACTTTATCGTTCGCTGAACCCGTTTACTTGTGCGAGTTCAAATTAATTCACAGCGCAGCTCAACAAACATCAAGAAACATTAAAGAGGCGCCCGATGTTGGCTCCAAAAATTGCGCCCTGGCAATTGAGTATCGTCAAGGGGCCTCGTGGAAGACCGTCGACTATTCGTGAAATTGGATCTTCACTGCGAGCTAAGCAAACATACCGCTTTGTTAAAAAAAATCTACGTACAATGGGGAAAGTGACAAAGAAAATCCAGCATTGTTTAATTGGTCCAGCGCTGTATTACTACCCGATGAGGTTCGACGATCACATTAAGCTTCAATTCCTCTTCGTTAGATTCATTAATTTCTCGAGAATAAGTCATTTTACACCATCCTCAATATTCACTCGACATTTCAATGACCGATTTTTACCTTTTTAGTAAGTGCGATCAATTCTAAGACCAAAGAAATGCAATAGCAAAAAATGATTTTATAAAGCATTTGAAGGGCTTATTAAATCTACAAAAAAGGTTTCTTTGAAAAGGCATACTTAATTTACAGGATCTTCGGCTTGAAGTCGTAGATGACAATGGCGGTTTTTCCCAATCGAATACAACAAATAATGTGAAGAACTGCGCTTTTTGCCTTTTTTTTGTAAACACACTTACTGCCCGTTTCGTAGTTTCCAACGTAGAGCCAACTTAGAGAAATTTCCCGAGCCCAATTTAATTCGTCGACGCTATGATCCGTTTCCCATTGGAAACGTGAAATTAGATTCTCTACAAAAAGCTGTGGCAAGCGCTCGATATTTTTGGTTTTAGGTTTTTAAATAAACATTCTTCTTAATCATTTCGGAGACATTTTAGTGCCAGTATCAAATGTGCATTTTATCTTTCGCCGAATAAAACGTCATTTCTACATCTATTTTTCGTGTACGAGTTCAAATTAAATTGTTGTGCAAGTAAAGAAGCTTAGGGAAACATAAATGAGGCATTGGGGCACAAATGAAAAAAAATTGCTTGATGTTGATTCCAACTGCCTCTACCTGCCTGTCCTTATCGTCCCCTTCGCCCAAATTGGCGTCTGGTTCACAGTCAGAGTCACCCCGCGGTTTCCACGGCAGCTTATTTTCGTCTCACGAGTGTCAAATGCCGTCTGAGACAGGCAGTGGTGCAGGTGGTGGTGGTGGCGGTGAAGGTGTTCGTGCTAACACTGAGTCACGGCAGTCGAGGAACGTCGTCTTCGTCATGTGCCACAACATTCCACCCACCCACATTTCTGGATGGCACACCGAGGAACGAGGCGAGCCACAGTCGAGCCTCTTCAACACGACAGACAGGAAGTGGACGTTTACCTCACACCAGCTGCGTCAGATTCCTCATGGACGACGTTTGGACGAAGTGGTCCTCAACTCTGCACAGACCTTCGATTGAGAGACGCCGTGCAATGCTTCTGTCTCCACTCGCGAGAGTGGTTGCGGCTGCCACCGTCACATCACCCTTGATGGTCTTCAGATGTGGCGAGGTGAAGGTCCACCAGGGACAAATTGTTGAGAGGCAGGACAGAACGAGCCACCATGCCTGATGATTTGTATTGTTGTGGTGGAAACTATGAAGTGGGCGTTTGAGTTGCTCACTTCAGCTGCAACTGGGGAGACTCATTGCAATGTACGCTGATTACTTTTCTCTCTAAATTGTGAAGCTTTTCTTCTTGCCTATTTCATAAGCTCTTGCATGTTTGCACGTCACCTTTATTTTATTTTTTCCTCGAGACCACATGGAGACAAAAGTTGATTTGCATCTCCTTTTCCTCAAAGCGTTCAAATTGAAGCTCAGTGGAGTTGAACAAGTTTCGGGGAACATTCATGAGGCGTCGGCAGGTGGATCCGCTAATGTGAAAGGTATTCCATGTTGGTTCAAATCGTTTTTTTCTGACAGTTGGAGCAACGTCAAGGCGCCTCGAGGAAGACCACCGATTTGTGTTATTTGCCTTTGAGGCCACATGGAAACAAAACTCAATCATGGCATAACAGATTTTGATCCGTTTATTAACCCTAAAAGTAAAGTTTTAGCTCTCAAATGCATATAAGACTTGGCAGACGTGAAAAATTGCGTTTTTTTGTTTTCTACTCATATTCAACACCCGCTTCGTGGTTCCCACTCTAGTGCCAACTTGGAGCAATTTTCCCGAGCCCATTCCTTTTACTTCTTCGAGGCTATGACCCGTTTGCCGTAGCGAACCCTGAGGTTAGAATTCTCTGCAAAAACACACTAATCTGTCTGAGCCGAAGCCGAAAGCAGCCTACTGTCTCTCCTGACAAGAAGCTTATTCCATGCAACTAGCGTTAACTTCACTAAAGTCCTTCCACTGTGCAGGAATTGCGTGAACTCTCGGCTCTCGTCCAGCGTGAGTCGACGCAGGAGGCGTTTGCCGTCTTCCGGACGGAGATCATGCAAGTCCTGCGAGAGATCCAGTTGGAATATGAGCAGCGCTTGGAAGCGGCCAAGGCCGACATCCACTCGGCATACGAAGTGAAAGCGCGAGTTCTAAGTCACGTGGGCGGGGGAAAACGTAGAGAGGAGGAGGAGGCGGAGGCGGCCGCATCCCACCAACTTCATCATCTCATTATGGAACAACGTCGCAAAATCTGCACCCTTGAGGAGGCTGTGAGTGATCCTCGTCTCTTTTTTCCTTCTTCTTCTTCTTCTTTCACGGAAGACAGCCCCACCGACTTTTGCTCATGTTTTGTCAATGCCCTGGTGATTTGCAGAACGCCCACATGGAAAAGACCATTCGAGACCTGAGGATGATGGGTCAGGAGAGACAAAAAGACAACGAACTCACGAAACACCGACTGACCGCGGAGTTGAGTGCATGTCAGGCGGAATTGCAACGGTTACGGGCAGACTTTGAAAATCTTCTCGATCTGAAAATTAGTCTCGAGTTGGAAATTGCCTCCTATCGACGGCTCATTGAACACGAGGAGCGCAGGTAGCTTTGACGCTATCATTTCACCTGTTCGAATGCACTACGGTGCTTTTTTTTTCGCATTTTCTCATCCCTAGCATAATCTTCATGCAGAAAAATCCAAATTAACCATTTGGCTAAATAAAAATACCTTCCTGATGACAAAGGACACGCGATGAAAGGCTGACCCCGTGGCGGACGGACTGGGGTCTGAGGTAGAGTCCACTGCGTGTTGGCGGCAACTTCGTGCGGAATGTAGAAAGAAAACAACCGGCAAAAATTCATATTACTAATTGGGAATTACTTCCATCGTCTCCACCACCCACCGGCGTTAGATGTGCTGATCAAATGCATTCGCGATAGTTGGCAACGAGGGTGCCTGTTGTAATTACTAAAACTCCCTCGCCATCCACCGTCCTCTCTGCCGCTTCCAGTTGAGTTGCCAAATCGCCCCGCGGTGCCCGAGGAAAGCGGCGCCTTTGAAGGCATCGGCGACGCGCCTTAACTTTGGTGCGAGTCACCCGGTGCAGCTCCACGAGGTCACGTCGTTTTCTGCCGCCCTCAGTAAGCGGCACGCAAACAGGGTTGAACAAGTCCATCCGACGTGGACATACTAAAAGACAGCGTACTTCTGTCTGTGGAAGGCGTCTCCAGGGCTTGGACGCTTTTTTGGAAGAAATGTAGACGTGAACCGCTGGACATGGCATCTTCACTGCTTGGGTCATAGTCCAGTGGCCGCATTGACGCTCACAGTCGAACAATTTAAGCTCCTGTGGGGCGATTTTATCCGGACAAGGCTTCAAATCACAGACGTGTCGACCTCAACTGAGTATCTCAACTAATCTGAGAGGTTTTTCCAGTTTTTCCGCTTGGAATGTGAAGTGGAGTGGAAAATATTTGGGAAGAAATATTGATAGACATTTAACCCCACTGCAGAATTTGTATTCAGCCTTTTCAGACAAAGATGCCTTAAGATTGAAGGCTCGTTTGTCTTTGTCTTTTTCTGTAAAAGTAACTGACGTACACGTGTCAATTCCCCCTTCTCATAGAAGCTGTCAACTTATGACATCTTTCGAAAGAGAATTTAACTTTAACTTGCTGAAAAGATTGTCACATAATCTGGACGACCTCAAGATTACACAAAGGCTTGAAGTGAAGCATTGGGACGTTGAGAGGAGCATGAAGTGGTTCCTTGCATCACACAGTCCGTCCACACCTCGGCCGGAAACATGTCGACATTCAAAACCCGTTCCTCTCACTATCCGACGACTGTCGTCCTCGATGCCTTGAAGCCGCCTCCTGGTGGTCTGCTCTGGTTGTCAACCCCATATTCAGTCAGTGGGGGTGGATTTTTTGTCCACCGTCTGTTGGAGCAGTGGAGAATTGTTACATCACTTGTTTGTCATGGTTTGATCAAACTTCGTGAGGTGTCAAACCCGTAAAGTCACTTTTCAGCTCTGCGTTTAACCTCAGGCGAATCAGTAGGCACCGTTTTGAAAAGAGTTGCACGAAACAGCTGGGGACAGTGTTTTGTTCAAGCTCGGTTATAGTCGCAGGGCGGTGAGGACGACAGTTTTTGGGCACTTAGTGGGAACTGGTGAAGGACGGCTTCTTGTCAGTTTTTCCCGCACCCCCGGCCGGTGAAAGGTCTTGAAACGACCCATTGCAAGGCGCATAGCATATGTAAAAATAAGCAAAAAGCCCAATTTTTCGCATTGTTTATTATATTAGATTGAGAGAAATAACTTTCATTGGCATCTACGACAATCTGTCAACGACTGAACAAGTCAAGTGTGCCTTTTCGGGAAGACTTATTTAAAAATATAAACGGTTTGAAGCGCTTTATATTAGCATTTTACTTGGCGTGCTTTTTTCTCTTAAAAACAAATCGAAATTACGAGATGACGGTGACGTGCTGGCACATTTGGGGGGGGGGGAGGGAACGGAATTTTATTTACTTTCCCAGTTTTACACAAAAGTTTTAACACAAGTGCATGAGAAGTGTTGTTTGGATGGAATTCCGATGATCTTCCCTGAGACGCCTTGCAGACACGCAAATTGCCAAAATAAAATTTTTGGAGGCAACATCGAAGACTTTTGTTTTAGCTAGTACATTTCCCTCTGATTGCCTCATGAATGTCTCCCGAAGCTTGGTGAGCTGCGCTATGATCCCCTAGGAAAATGGGTGTAAAATGCGTTTTGTTTTTATCTGGTTCCGGTGCAAACCAACATAATATTGAGATACCAACAGGAAATGAGTGAGAAGAAAAAACTTGAAATTTATTAATAAGAAATGCCGAGTGTAGGTTAAAATGCTTCGCAGAGTAGACTGAACCGAAACGCTCGTTTCATAGTTTCCAGGCTCATGCTAAAAAGGCATCAGGCTGGGAGCATGCGCGTCATAGTCAAAACTCACTTTCAACTTTACTCTACGGACACTCACCAAATTCGTTTCGTTAACATTTTGACAGTCCACCTTGTCAGCGCACATGTCGGCCACTCTCCGCAGGTCTCCTGACTTGGTGTCACCCAAAAACGCCTAGTGGTAAATTTCCTTTTGCGTTTCCATCATCGTCCAGTCGGAAGATGTCCTGGTCGAGTGTGTCCTGGAGTCTTCAGGCCATTTTTTTTTTATAATCGCCACCAGCCTTACTTGCATTTATCACGTTCACCATTGGCCGAGTCACTTTCAATGTGCTTTCGAAGGGCATCGTCCTGCCTTTCCATGATTTTAAAGTTTCCTTTACATTTCTTCCGCTCTTTCGAAAAAGAACGCAAATAGACGCTTTGGGGCTGGCGAGGAGATGCAGACGGACGTGGCACTTTGGAAGATTACACTTTGTGACGCCATCAAATTCGGGGTATATTTGAATCCCGGAAATATGAGAAATTTTGTTTTCGACTGCTATAACTTGCCAATTAACCTCAGTATTTTTTTTCCTCCTTCTCCAGGCAACACACTCTGGGCTGTTCACGTAAGTTGAGCTCTTATTCACAAGAAAAACAAAGTTTTTTGTCTGTCTTTTTTTCTGTAAATTCATGCAACAGTGTTAGTGTTCCAAATCTGCCCTCGACGTCGATTAGACCGGAGCCTAAGGTGGCATACCGCGGCAATTAGTTTGAATGTTGCTAAGATTTCGGTAAATTTTTAACCAAATTGCGCGACAGTGGCCGGTCTGGTTAATTCACCTTCGACGGACTGTGGCTCAAGTTCAGGGTGTAGTAAAATCAAGGGGAAATTGGAAGGCAGGACAAGAAATTAGTCCGTTTTACTTCTTCGTTGATGCATTCACACGAAAGTCTGATTGATGGACCTTCTTGGGTAGGAATTTAATGAGACAATGCAAAGGTAATTGCCAGGGCAGGAGAAATGGCAAGGGGACGGTTCATCGTTTGTTCAGAGGTGTTTTCGGGTTGCAGTGTAGAAGGACTAAAATCGCGTCGGTGCAGGATCCCCCCCCGAGCAAACCTCTGTTGTGGCAAAATTTTAGCTTTAGAGAGGCCACGAGTGGAGCTAATTTTGCCGGATCCGACACCAAGGCGAATCAGTCATACTCGCAGTTCCAAGGGCAATGTCTCCATCATCGAATGCGCGATAGACGGCTCTTCGGTCACTCTGGCCAACACGGGACCCCAAGTAGGTGCACAGCGACTCCGCCTCTGAGAACGGGGCGCAATGCCCGACGCTTTTAAGGCAACTTTGTACACTTAGCGAATTAATCCCCAATCTGTCCGGGGGCTTTCAGTCATCCACGATTTGGCCATTTACAGTGGGCGGCCTCCCTGCACCACGAAATCAGACACATTCATTGTTCAGAGAGATGAATTGTCCCAACGGCCGGTGGTGTTTCAGCTTAAACTTTAACAAAACTATGATTTGCTGCATTTCCTCCTTCATTTGTAATGAACCGACAGAAGAGAAAGTGGTTTAGTGTGAATGAAAATCCCGGAGAAATGCATTTCAACACCGCCTCGAGGTAACCGCTAAGCGCGTGGTACGGGGCCCCCGCCCGCTAAATGCAAATAGCAGCTCATTGCACGACCCCGTAATCTCCTTGAGTGCCGACTCCAGCCTGTGTAATGGCGTGGTGCGTGACGACCCAGCGGATTGCCTGCAAATATCCGCTTCTGGCCCTGAGGAGTCTGCCAGAAGGCTCTTTGGCGTCCACGGCACTCCGAAGCGCTGTGAGTTTGTATTTCAGTTGTTTCCCGGCCAGTAAGATGTTTCGTCGGACGTATGGGACAAAGGATGGTGTCCCATCTATCGGCAGTTATGATTGGCCACTGTTGTTTCCTCCCCCTAAAATGCATCTCAACACAGCCATCCGTCAAGACGGACTTGTTTTCTCCTGCAGCGGAGATGGACTGAGTTGAATGGTCACCGGACGACCCATCGGTTGCATCGCGAAGGCAGAAATGCACTACAGAAATGACAGTTTTAGGATGACGTTTTGTATTTGAGTACTGGTGGCTCTGGCTCCGAGAGACATTGGAAAGACAGGATGCCCCGGAGGAGTATTTAAAAGTCCAGAATGGTGACTTTGTGTACGAATCATCCACTTAAATAACCACAATTAAGCAATTTGTTTGCCCTGTTTTTAGGAAGAAGACATCAGTGGAATGCGACTGATTCGTCAGGTAGATGACCACCTGACCAACTCCTTCACGATCCCCAAGGCGACTGTGTTAGAAACAGACCCAAACCGGAGGTCCATAAAGGTGCGCCTCCCCCGCCACCACTTACGTTATCAACCTGTCTTCCCCACAGCCCTTCAGGTCGCATTTGAGAAGGTAGAAAGAGAGCGACTCGTAGGAAAGTGGAAACCCTCCCCGCCTACACTTTCAGAACGGTTGATCCTCTTTCACAGTTCGCATACAACAAGGCTGAGCGTTCATATACTCGCCTCAGTCGCCAGTACAGATGATTTTTGTCTTGCAGCAGCCCTGTCGACTCCATTTACTAGGACAAAGACCTTTCAGGGCCAAACGTGAAAACACTCGCTGACCTCTCATAAATTCACCTTTTGTGAGCAACTTACAAAACACCCTTACACGAGAGAAGATTTTCACAGCAGCAGCAGGAATTGAATGCCTCAAAATTTTTCACTTGAATGGTAAAATCGCACCTAAGTTAGGTTAACTCAATGTTGGGGAGTCTTTCGCTTCAATGCCTGCAATTGGGAAGGGCGTTTCCAGCGGAAACAAGGTTGCTGGTAGGCGCGTCCCGATATTAGGTTGAAACAACCCCACTTTCCTACTTTTAGAGCTGGTAGAAAAAACACGAATAGCGAAAAGGCTTTTCCTATAGCTTCTTAATCACATACAAATATGAACCTCTGCGTTGATGCGTAATAAGTTAGTGTTTTCGAAAAAAAGGTTGATCAGAATGTGCTTGACCTGTGTTAACCCAATGACAAATAATTTCAAGAAATCTACGACTGGAAGCTTGAAAATCCCATGCTTAGACAGGTAGGAATGTAAATGTGTCTGTCAGCCCAGATTTAAAATAAAACCTTGATTGATACAGAGAATCCTCCCGCAGGCAGAGCTTTCCTAATATTAGCAACAACAAATTGTTTTACGAATTTTTATGACTCTCTAGGAAATTACTGAGCGAAATAATTGAGAAAATAGACCGACCTATGCTTAAAAAAAGTCAAAACACCACGAAATCCCCTTGTTACGGCCATTACATCTCGTGGTAGATCTGGTCGGAAGGCTGCAAACCCGTCGACGACGATGGACTCGAACTGCGTGATTCGCGTTGGGGAATCGGAAGCAACACAAGAACAGTCCTGGTTGCGCCAAGCGGAGAGGTGAGTTGGCAGACTACTTGTGAGAGAATTCTGTAGTTGAAGGGGGAGGTTAGAGAGCAGCCGAGGGTTTTATTCCCATTCCGCTGTTAATCAGGTTACCTTCACTCGGACAGCCGAGGTGGCAACTCCTGCTACATCCAATTTGTCATCAATGCAAAAAGGACTTACTTTTAGGATATCGAGTGAAGTGGTATTGAGAACGTCGCTGGCGCCACTTGCGACCCGACATTAACAGAAGAGCAAAAAAGTTGACTTGGTTGCAAGTAACGAGACAAACTTCAACGCAATTTACTTATCAGTATAGACTAACAATCTTCAAAAGAAGATACCTTACGAGAGAGGTGTACCACTAATGGCGTAAATGTATGAAAGGAGATAAAATGGCGATGCATAGTCACCAAGACAGCCTCAAGAGCCGCGATTTTGTAGCGGGAAGATTTGCCCCACAAACTGCAAAACCGATGAATTTTCCTTTTTCGATTTCCCTCACCTAGGAGAAGGCCTCCTACACCCTTCGGGTGATGTCCCAACCCTGTGTCTCGGAACGCAGTGCCTCAGACCGGAAATGATCAACACCCCAGTCCGGCTTTCTTCTATCATCATTGTTTGAAGTTCAAGATATGCCAAAAAAGATGCAACTACCTCAAATTGCATACATTTAACTTCACGAAGGGGCCTTATCTCGGTCAATTAATTCAAGTAGGAGTCTAAAAGTGGCATTCTTTACTAAATATAAATGCAAAAAAGTGTAAATAGGGTGAGAAGATAGGCAGAAAAAAAGCAGAAGAAACGAGGGCTAAACAACACCAAGCATTATCCAATCAGCACAGAGACGGGGATGGGAAAAAAAAACACGAAATATCAAACACGAATTGGTGCGGTTAGTTGACATCATAAAATAACAGGTATAAATAATAACAAGGTGGCAGTTCCCATGAAAGTGGTGAATGAGGATAGAAAAAGAGGAAGAGGTGAAAAAGGGGTTTACACCTTCCGCCGACGTCGCAGATCCTTTGAGCTGGATATTAGGACGTGTAATTTGCAGAGTCCAAGGCTCCTCTCAGTGGCATTCGTTTCCGCCGTCACTAGCCAAGATGAAGGTATGAATACATTAGAAGGCAGGTAACAGCAGGTATGCATTTCTGAGGTTATTTCTTCATCAGAAAGTAAAATGAAGGGCAGTGATCTCTGCGCTACTGGTTCCCTTCATCCTGACATGCAACTTGGCCATTGACAACTTATTTTCACAACGCCCTCTTTCTACGAAGCGCTCTTTTTCCGATGTAAATACTTCTCGCTTAATTCCATGACTATAGTCGCTTAGCATCCATTCCCGGCAAAAATTCACATTAAGCATTAGACATTCAAGCTTCAACTCTAAAGAAGAAAGAAGCCGGGATCTTACCGGGATGTACTGATGGTGGTTTGTTTTGCAGTAAAATAGTTAAGTTTGAGAGAGCTGATTGGTCAAGGAAGTAAAGGGAATCTGAAATATCCTCTTCATTCCATTCAGCTTCAGCCTCGTTCTGCGAGGGTCGAAGTAGATAAGCCTTCTAAAAAAGCATCCAACAAGGTCAATTTGCCAATATACAACAATATTTACTAACAGTATGGTTGGACCTTAGCTAACCCTAATAAGTAAATCATATCAAGACCGGACAATCTCAAGACAGTCAGAAATTAATCAAAGAGAATCTGATGTGACTTAAAAGAGAAATCATCAGCAAATAATAAGGGAATGAAGAAAAATCACATTAAAATAAAAAAGCAAACTGCAGCCTTTGCTAACGGCCACAAAAAATGACGGAAGGTGACGGTTTCCATACACGCTTGTGCTCAGACTAATGCCTTCCCTATGAATATCCGCCTAATTCAGGGCATGACAGTCGGATTGCGACGAAGCTGCCAGGTTGCCTTCAATGTGTCCAGCAGGGTCAGGGCTTTAAACGCAGTGTTTGAATTTTAAAAGAGAATACAAGAAATACCAGGTGATATTTCATATAATTTGAACTAGTGAGGCTGAGGACTCACATCTAAAATAACCCCCAAAGCATTTATTTAAGGCCCACACGAGTATACCCATGTGTTGCAGTGAGAATGTCGAACTACCACTCCAATGAGGGGAATCTCATTCGATAAGGGGATGATCTCTGATTAATGCAAATGAGAAGCCACCTTACAAAGGTTGGGAAAGATGAATAGAACTAGAGAAAGTGCATAAGACGCAGAAATTACACACATTTACTGAAGTAGAGAACCATACACGTGGTACGATGACTGTGGAACTCGTCACAAATGGCTCACTTTATACTTACTTGTAACCTTCGAAGTTGGCCGCGTCTTAATCGGTTGGTTCGGGTCAAACGTCGCTTTAGAGAAGACTTGGAAACGGACCGATCTTGGGTATGTACGTATTGGTCGTGCGTCGACTGCTTTTGAGTCTCGGAAAGCGCCGAATCAACGCTCTCGTCATCCTCATCAAATACAATCCACACCTACGGAAAAGGAAATAATTTCGCAGCCGTGAAGGATTACTGAACATACAAGGCGGGTGATAGTAAACAGAAATTCTTCCGAACAAATTGATTCGCTAGAGAAGAGAGTTTTCCCATTTCAACAAGCGTACTGAAATGTTGTCCAGAAGGGAAACAAGAGTGTGATCTAAATCATCGAAATCATGAAATTTTTAACCTATGTCGGCACTCTCACAACAATCACCACTTTTGGTTTGTATGATAAGCCTGCCTCTTTAGGATAATTAGTAGCATTTGACGCAAAGAGGATGATTATATTGACTGGACGTCTGTATAAGACAGGATGTCAGTAGGCAACACAAAGCAAAAAGGCATGTACATAGAAGTATCGAATTTCCTCAATGAAATAAACAAGAAAAGTACCAAAAATAACAAAAGAAACCGCGAACCAAGTCCCGATTTACTCTACCAAATCCAGCCGTCCGTTCGCATACAAAGAGGTAAGTGACTCATGTTTGCACAGGAATTATAATACATAAACAATGGGTTGCCGTCTGCGATAAACATGGTCTTATACAAACTGCATTAAAGGAAAACTACTTTCTTGAATCGACTTTAGCGCATTTCGCAAGAAATCCCAATACAGTCAAACACAACGAGAGATATGTGAATTGTTTTTAAGAGGTCGATGCATGTAGCAAACCGAATGATGCTATAGCTTGCCGTAAGTGAAAACGGGCGTCAAGCCTTTAAAACAAGAAAGCTTAAAATATGCATAGCAGGTCAATTATGATTTTTATGCTACACAACTTGTCGCAAAATCCTTGTGTTTTAATCCTCTTAATAGGCCAGTTAAACGATGCGATTGACGCACTTTTCAACTAGAACGAGAAACAGGTCCATTGTTAATCTGCTACCGACATTTCGTAACAATAGGCGAAAATGTTCCCCGATTAATCATATCACAAGCTACGAAAATTTTCAATGATATAGTTTTTGGCGTCGATGTCATGGTTTAGTACCAACACATGCTAGGAGAAGCACTGAAGCCTACCGGTTCCCGTTGGGGATCAAAGAAAACGCTGGGCAGACAAAACTCAATGGGAATTTCTTTAGAGGTCGTGTTAACCGTCGAATGGCTATCACTGACAGCAGCGACCACATCTGTACGGTTTTTTCGCAGACTGTACTAAGTCTGAAGAGCCTCGAAGTAAGGAGGTGGAAAGGAGGGTCCTCCCACCAAATGAAGTTTTCACAAGATTATCTTTCTGGTCTAGATGAAGAAAAGTGAAGTTAAGTTAGTCGATTCGGGTACTAAGATACGCTAAATTTCGGGATCTCGTAAGAATAATAATGGAGACTATTTGAAATATTACACCATTTCTTTTAATTCAAAGGAAATGCAGTACAACAATAAACTTAAAAATCCTTCCTATGAAGTAAAAAAAGGGTTCTGTCTACCTGAAACACATGTTCTAAAATTAAATCACCTGTTTACTAATTTGTTGCGGAGTTCGGAAAGAGGACTTTATCAACAACAAGTTATTCAGTCAGAGGACTGAGCGTCACAAAAGACGACAGGACTATTTTTGAGATGAAATAGTTAATTAAACCAAGTAAAAGAGCAGTAAAATTTATAGACACGAACGATACACACACTACAGAACCAAACTTCTACTCAATTATTAGTGTAAATGCGATACTAATTAAATTGGAAAAAATGACTTAGTTTTATGTTTCAGAAAATCAGTTGTTCTGAGGGATCGCTGAAATTCCCAAAATTAGGATTTTATAGGATGTTATCTTAATATGTCGTTTCATAAAACAGCAACCATATTCACTGTCCCGGTTTTATATTCATCTCTTTGTAATTTAAAACTATAATTCACGCAAGTGAAACAGGAGCATCCACCAGTGCAATCAACGGACGATTTAAACGACAACGAACTCATTTACCGGAAGAAATAAGGCGAATATTATCGACTCCTCCAAAGGTGGTCGTCAGAGAATCACCGAGTTGACCAAGAGGTGTGATGGAGAAATTTATGAGCAAGAGACAGACGATTGCGAAAAGACTAGTAGTAACCTTCTTACGGACTCCTCGAGGTAGCCCTATTCCTCCCAGTACGCGACCGCTGCCCATGGTTTTGTTAGCAGTCACGGGCTTTTTGCAAAACTATGCATTTTGCGGCTTGCTTTCGTATCAGTGGTGCTTTGCTGGAGGCTTTGAAAAGGAAGGAAAATAAAGTAGACTTTACCAGTTAGCATCTGTTAAGGTTCTATACCCAAATTATAATATCTTTTATAACGCCCTTAACGCTCATAACCGAATTGTTAAAAAACCAAAAAACCACAGTGAACAAGTGTTTGGTGTAAACAGTGCCCATTTAGACCTCTCCTAATTTTAAAAGATATTGTGGTGTACACAAATAATTCCCAGATGATGTAACCGAAACCCTACCTACGGCAAGATAATGATGTTAAAAGAGAAGGAAGCTCAAATGTAACAGATACATTTCTCAGCATGTCTTGAACTTCCACTAAGATGAATAAGGCAATAATTTCTATCAATATTGGTAACTTATGTGGAAGAATAAAACTAAGTAATGATAAATGTCTTTCAGACGTATTGTAAATAAAAAAAGTCCCGATGGTAAGGTTAAGGTGTTTACTTGCTCGAGTGGACCAACTGTGAAAGGGGGAGAGGGGGGAATTAGAGTAAATAAAAGATTGGTACTTTTTGGTTAGGAGTTATTTATAAACCGGAACAAACGAAGTTACATATATACCAATGCGACCATTGCCTAAACAAATTGAGACAAAACATTTTTACGAGTGTAGGTACGGTTAGCAACCAGAAGAACCAAAAAAGCGTTACTCAGTGAGATTTAGCAGAGATCGCCAAAGCCTGTTCTGGTTTTGAGGAGAGCGAGGGTGAAGGTAAGGAGGGAGAGCAGGAAAGGGGAGGAGAGGAGACGGGGCCCGGTAGTGTGCCCATTCCTCCCAGGACCGTTGTGCATTGAGTGCGACGGAGATTAGCGAATTCCGCCTGGTACACAAAAGCGAGATATTACCGGTACCCCTGTACAAAGATTAACTAATTCTCCCTACATACTTGCATATCACCGAGACATTTCACGAGATGATCATAACGATGTCGCCATTCGCTATTTTCCTGACGTAAGTGGGCATTTTCTTGTCTCAGTTGATCAAGCTTGTGCTCCAAGCGTTCCAAATACTGTAAATTAAGCCAAAATAAATACATATATTTGTAAAAAGTAATGATAAGCGGCCTCTGTCAAACAACCTACCCAAAAATGAATGGCAGCACGTAAGGTAACTTACCAAGGAGGCAGAATCTTAATCTACATGCCGCAATGGAGCAAGGCGTAATAGGAAGACACAAAAGAAATAAGTCCACAATAGTAACACCGCTAAAGTTAGGATAAGCCAAATTCTATGTTGAGTGCGAAACCATACATTGACACCACTACTAAACCCACGTCAAGATTACACAAATAAAAATGTAACAATCTTGAAATAAGAGCATGGGTTGGTAAACAATAGCTTTACCAAACAATTTTTGACCTAGACAGTACACACTCAAAGTAATTGGCGGTGAAGTTAACGGGATTTGCACACGATCACTGTGAACAAAGTTAGCTAGGCTCTACCCATCAGCCGATGCTATAACCACAAAATAATCCACCTGGTATCACGTGAAATATAAACAATATAAAAAGAAGTTATTAGAGACAACAGAATAGGTACACACCTCCTTCTTCCGGAGTCGGCTAAGGCAAGCAGCCTGGCGATTCCTGATCATGCGTTCTTGCTTTTTGACCAACTTATCGAAGCTCTCCGACTCCATAGAGGGCGAGACGACTTGAAAGGAAACTGGAGAAAGTAAAATCGTCGATAACCGGGAGACTAACCACGGCAGGTACTGAGGGCAGTGCATCGATCCTCACGTTCACCAGATGGGGCTGGATGGTACCTGCCAACATTGAGACCGCGAATTGATGACATCGGTGGTCCCGAGGTCCTGTGTTCGCTCTGCTACAGCAAATGTATTATTGTAGGTTTAAAATAAGTAGGGCTATACACTACAGCGAAGCATAGGATAACTTTAAAAAATTTATGATAGGGTTAAACTTACTGCATCATTACAAGTCAAATTTAATGAAAATAGTACCAGCTCAGGAGCAACAAAAAACTAAATTAAGCAAGTAGTGTGGAATCGTACAGGCTGATTTCTCGGCACAATGCCAGTTGTCTCATGAGACGTGTTCTTGATTAGAGTACAGCACTTCCGGACGGTATAAATAGATGCTCCTAACGGTATTCAATTGGAGATTACGCTATTACTAGAAGAGACTAGATTCCTGAAGCTTAGGAGACCCTATAATATTCAAGACAGCTACACAATTCACGTGGCTTCATTTAGACTTTAAAAGCCAAACACGGCGATGCTTATTCGGAATACACGAAGGTATTTAAATGAACACATCTCCAAAAGTAGCCTGAACCTAAACAAAAAAGACTGAAAGGCAAGGATATTTTTAGTACTTTAAGAAGACGAGGTTAGCGCGATAATCTGCCACAAAATTTGTGCATACGCATATTGAGAAAGTGGTGCAAGAATAGATGGAAAAGTAATTGAGGTGAAAAGCTATATAAATGTTGATTTTTGGACACAGTAATGTTTTAATAGAATGGCGAAAATAAAGGACACAAAAAGCTGGTTCCAAAATAAAGAAGATGAATATTATTTGTCCGATATAGTCTCCCTCAACCAATGCTGACAAAACCTCCATCTGGAGTTAAAAGCATGGAGTAAATGGGTCATTTAAACCTGCAGATAGGTTTGAGGATGCTATCAGTTTTGAATCACACAAAGACAATGCTTTACTTAATAAAAAAAATTAAATGCAAATCTTATAGTACAAAAGAAACCGCGTCATTAATATTATTGCAATACTACATCAGAAAAAGGAATGCAAGCCCTATTTTTAAATAACGATTGTGAGAAATTAAAGAAGATGGGAGATGTAAATTTTGTGAACTTATAATATCGGCTTAAAACTCTCACTCATAGTTTACCATTCTATTGAATTGATAAATAATTTGCACAAGCAGAGACAATAAGTAAACTGATAATTAAGCAACTACATCATTATTGAATAGCTCTTAAAGACGATAAATAATGATAACCCACACTTTGCCCATGTGAAAGAATACGAGGTATTTTGGCCGGAGCGTGATTTGAGACCCCAATTTGCCGAATAATAGCTGAAAAGTAAAAGGAATCGTATCAATTTATGTTCGCGATTATTATACATTAGAAAATAAAACCCAAAATTTACTTTGATTAAACTAAAGAATTTTCGAAGTTAAACAGACTAAAATTACTCAAATCACTTTAAAAATGTGTTTTATATGTCTAAAATAACATACGGGTACAACTATAGGGCTCCGTTTTAACAACAGAAATGCTCCGAAGTAGTGAACGAGTGGAAGAGGAGGCAGATGCTGTAGATTGAACAGCGGGCACATCGCATGATGAAGTGATAAGAGGTTCCGGCGTTTTCGGATGTTTTGTCGTGGAGAAAGTAGCCTGGGAAACCGTGATGGCAGAACTAGAATCGTCACTATTGCCAACTATCATTGTGTGGGAGACGTCATCGTTAGTCGAAGCAATTGGATCCAGGAGGTCAACGCTCCCCTGCTCTACGTCGCAGAGGAAGGGGTGAAGTTTATCACCATGGTCTAACGAATGGAAAATAACAACTTTATTATCTGAAACTTAGGAAAAGTATGAAGTGCATTTTTTAAGTCGTACTGCTAATGCCGCTGTCACTGTCAGAGGTATCGGCAATCGGTTCAAGCAAAACATCGTTGGGTAAGCCGAATAGGCTGAGATCAGTATTTGGGTCGTCGAAAATACTTCCCAGACCTGAATCCAGTTCTAACAAGGGAAACTAGGGCTGTAAGTTATTTAACTTACTCAGCTCTTCATTATCAAAATCAACCAAATCGCACAAAGGAAAAGATAGAGTTTCACCCGGGAAATCCATATCGGAGAATACCAATCGGAACTAGAAGACATAGGCAAAAACGAAAAAACAATATGAAGGAAAGTATACTCAGGATTAGTGTATTTCAGCGGCTTTGTTTAGAAAAATATCCGTTTACACCTACGCATTTTGAAAATTGTAAGGGCCGAGATACGTAAGTATCGAGTCTTGTAAGTTAGTTTCAATTTGCACAAATCCATGGAAGAACATGGAGGATATCTTAAAAACCAGACTCATTAACTTCCGTAAGCGCCACCGTTTTTATTTCTATATAAGCACATAAATTTAAGCGCCACAAGCCTCGTTGAAGGCGGTTATTTACCGTGGAATTAGGTAAAATATGGCCCTAATATTCATTAAGACGAGGTCGAAAGGGGGGAATTACAGCAAGACGGCGGGTTCCGCGATGGGTCGACCGAGTGTTCACTTACCCGCTATATTACCACACACGACAATATAGCGCACTAACGACAGGAAACCAGCGGCATACAGGGTTCTAGGCCAATCGTCGCGACAAAGTCTTCTCTTGTGTGATAAATATTATTTCTATGAAGTCTTGCAACTGGATAATTTGTAGTTAAATTTTTTTATATCCATGAAATCGTTTTTTGTGTACACGTTTAGAAGTCGTTGTTTTTGATACGAAACGCTAAAAGTAATAATATATCAAGCAACTTAGTGGAGATAGTCTTATGAACGTTGTTACACAATGGGCGGTCGTCATGCGTCACTTTACCATCAAAACAAGGGTGAATATTAACATTGTGCGCACCGTCATTCCTCCTTTTCGATTCACTTACGATAGCTTGCCTTCAACTTTCCGAGCGGCATCCTATAAAAGGCCTACTGAAAAGTAGCATCCTTTAGCGCTAAGTCGGATGTGCCGATCTGCCCCCACGAAATAATACCCAGCTGAAAGGTGCGATATCGTCCTGACCACCTGTTCCATGTATGCGTTTAAGGTGAAAAGGTGAAGATAGAAACTATGAGGATATCACGTGAGTTACGAAAGCCAAGCCGAATCGATACTTCACCAAACCGCCTGCGCGCGCTCTCTAAAATCACCTAGCGCCTTACCGTTCAACCCAAAGACATGCCCCAGAGTGCCGATCCTGAGACCCTCCGCCAGTACTAAACAAGGGGAATATCCAGAAGGCCGGAAGTAAGCATAACCCTCACAACGTTTGTGATCAATAAACTCGATGACCATATTATCCAAAAATACCACACCAATCCCGACTCTCCATGTGGAACATTAATTCGGTTGACATTTGGTGCCAAGATCGCCTACTGTTGGCACTTGAGTAACAACCATTACAACTAAACCAACCGATTCTGCACACTGTCATTTTAACGTAAATTGATATTAGCACAGATTCCGCTGCGCTTACAAAGTAAAAGAATGAATTTGATCATTTCATGAGATTTTAACTTGAGTGCTCGTAATTTTCCAATGAAAAAATACCACGAGAATGCAGGAACAATTAAAAAAAACTACGAGAATGGTTAAGAATTCCCGAGGTATAAAGTTTGCATGGAGTTCGAGTAGGCGTTATTAAAACATGAAGACAAGATTCGGTTGAAAAATTTTGCAAAAATATGCAACGTTTGAACCATTGTTGGTAAAAGAATCAATTCGGACGTTGATATTCAAGGCTTGCTTCATTACAAATCTCTACGGCCAGTACTGTATCTGAAAGAAAAAACACGAAGTTTAGCATATCAAGGAAGAGGAGGTGAACTTAAATACAATTAGTTTTTGGAGTCAGTGATTAGTGGTTTACAAAATCAGCAAGTTTTTGATGCACTTTGACCTAAGGTTTAAGGATACACAGGGTCAGGACATATGAAATAGCACAACTTTTGGAAACTAGAAGAAAACAAGGAGCAGCAACAAAGGCTATTCTAGAGTTGAACTTCCGGAGTCCGATAATCACCTGGGTTGTATTTTCTAACAGCATCATACTCAAAGCAAAATATTTTGGATATAAGTGAGGGTTTTGAAGCATAAAGGCTCTTCCGATCTTGCTAAAAGAGAAAGAAACTTAATTAAGCTGTGGTTTTAATTGCTAAATTGTCCAGTTCTAAAACTTGCCTCTCGGTGATCTGCGAAAAAAGAGGCGTCAGTACGACCATGAACAACAAAGAACCACAGAAAACCAGAATCGTCCCTATTAATGCGCCAATCTCATACTTGTTCAGTGTAGTGATATTCAAGATATACTCTGGAAGTAGTCTACAATAACTATTACCTACCTTGTAAAGCATACAACCGTTGACATGAGAACAGGAAGAAAACGATTGAAAACCGGACATACTGAGGATAGTGAGAAGGTTGAAGTCGATATTTCACAAAAAGGAAAAAATAGTTAGGCCCGTCATTAAAGAATACAAACTGCGCATGATTGGAAGGCATCCCGTATGAATGAACGAGTGATCTTGCTAACAGCATAAATTAATCCAGTATTAATTATTACGATGTGTCGGAGGACGAGAAACCACGAATGACCTTTCTTGTATGATCACACATAGAACGTCATTTCCAAGCATTCCAATTGCATAGAATATCTAGAACGTTGGCTAATTGGATGGTATTACCGTATGCAGTCACGACGAAAAATCATGAAGGTTAGTAACAACAAAAGCGTAAGATTAATGGAACTTGGGAAATCCAAGCGTGGCTATGTTTTAGTGACTGAAAAATCACCTGAACTTTTTGGTATTTGCGGATAATACCGTTTCTATGGCAGTACGAGGAAAAGTTTCCAGTGGTTTCCAATTTTGTAAGTAATTCCATTGAAAACTATAAATATTAGGAAATACAAAACCATTGGCGAGCGGCTTAGCCTTGTGAATTACCTTTAGCTGCGGTGCAAAATGTTTACCGCATAATGAAATCTGTTCCCACAACTAAAAATGTGATAGATAAGACATTTAGACACTAAGTTGTTAGACCTACAAAACAAGCACTACAAGTGCTTCGATTGTACATTAATCAAAGTTTATATAAACGTATAACTGCAAAACGATCAGATCGTAACTGATTCTTGGTAGCTAATAAAAAATTATTTAAGACAGAATGCTATTCTCCAAACTCACGGCCCAGATGATCCGCTACGCACCACTACACAGTGTCTGAACACGAACTGGCCCCATTCGAGGCGCGTTCTATATCAGAAAGGACAAATCTATCCAAGTGAAAACATATAATTTCGAATGGGAGGTATCATCGTCAGCATGCTCACCAGTCCATCGTCGGCTAATTTTCTACACGCCATTTAAATTTTTTATTTTCGATTTAATAAAGCTCGATCGGGCGCGGTTGTTTACAATAAGTATATATACTTTGTGTAAATAGGCCTTTGAAATTCTGTTTCATAATACGAAATATGCCTAATTTTTCCGTCTCTGCCCACTAATTACAATAAAATTGGATGGTAATAGTTACTTTATAACGTGCATCGCATCCGACTCCCACGCGGAGGCTTGCTTCTTACACGGAACCTCTGATACAGTTAACCTTCGCAATACTCCGGGGGGGCGGGGGAGCTCCAGTTTTTTTACAGAAGAAAAATGATTACGTATACGGGGATGCATAGCCATTGGACTTGAGCCACAATATCCTTTGTATTAGGCCATGAATCGAAGTACTTCATTCTTTTACAAATTCAAACAAGCAAATAGTTTCTACAATTATCTGTGGGTTCAGTCTCTAATATTCTTAGTCTTTGTCCTTTAATCTATCACGCATCATCTAGCACTACATTGGATCCGTGGATTGACTTGAAGGTGGCCAATAACTTCGACAAACCCTGAAAAACATCGGTTTATGGCTGTTAGTAAACAGGGTCTGATCCAATAAGGAAATATCCCAAAATCATTTGCGCTTTTTGTGTGGGACATCTTATCAGTTTAATATATCCACTTTAGTTCAGTCTCACTTGAAATCTAGTGGCATTTTTTTAGACAAAGGACTAGTGATTCCTCCTCCCGTGCAGCTCGAAGCTTTAAATACTGATTTATATGCTAAAGTTTAAATTCTGTATGATTAGATGTGTCATCACATTCATTTGCACGTCAATAGATATTCTCTTTTCTGTTGACTTTTCAATTTGAAGATTAATTTTTTTTGTCCCACTCAAAGATTCCTTTGACATATAACAACTTATCTTCTAACATATTGGCGTTTTTTATCAATCGAGAATCCAGGGATACGCAAACAAAGTCTTTTTACATAACCTGACAGGCGAACTCTCACCCTATATGTGGGCGTGGCTTATTCATAGCCATGTGGCATTCATCATTCATCCAAATACTCGAAGGATGTCTTTGGAATAGAATAAGATAGTCTTCACTAAGTTTTAAAGTGACAAACATTGCACTCCATTATTTACGAGTATAAGACATTGATAGTCCCGAAGCCAAGCGGAAATTTAATCTTAACCAAAAAAACCAGATTGACAACCCCACGTAGCTGAAAGGAGCGTAGCGGGTGTTGATCAAAACGCGGCCTTCACGGCACAATTAGTGACGGAATATGGAGATTTTTGATCGCGTGGAAATCGATTTCTTGTCAACAAAGCGGACAATAGGCGCAACGACTAATTGGCCCCTTTTTAGGCAGCAGTCACGTCGCACAACGGTGAGGATCTTATTTGTGGGAATGCATTTCTCATAGCATAAAATGTTTCCTATCCATCATCATCTTTATATTTCAGATTTTCTTGAAGAGTCCCTTCTTGATTTTCTTCCCTTTTGAGTACAAAAGGCTATTCAGGTTGATTTTCAAGGGACATATAGTAAAACCATGCTAGTCTGTGCTGATTCAAGGAAAAAATACCAATGGAATGACAACTATATGAATTGATAAGCTTCGCTTCTCCACTCTTTGGTTTATCAAAAAGGATACTAGACGAGATAGCTCCACTAATTCCTGTTTTGCCGGCGGAATTTTTCCTTGTTATCTCTCTAATAAGTCAAGGCAACTAGGCGGTCAGTGAAACCATTTAGTGGAGTAGTGCGAAGAGGTCACCGCCTTCCATCCTAACGCTACTTTAAGCGAATCACGTTGTCTTCTACAAAGCTTACACTAGGATGTATGCCAATTAATATTATTTGCTGAAGCAAGTGTGTTATGTCCAAATCTGATAAACCGAGTCAAGGTTAGCTTGTTCATTACTCTCATTTGGTCAGCCCTCTATCTCTTAAATGAACATAGTAGAATTTAGGCGAGGTGGATCACCCTCTTGAGATTGCGTCGGCACCCTTGCCTTTAAGTTTTATCTCAACGCACGGTAAATTTGGGGAGGTTTTTTTTAGGGTGTATGTCGATTGTGACTGAGTTTCATGGAAATTCACATTGCCATAGATCATGGGACACATTCAACAATGCTGTTAATAACTTTGTAAAAGACAAGAATAGAGGCATGAGTGGGACAGAAGGGGTGATATACGGGGTGGAGACTACAGCAGAGTTTTTTATGAGATATTATAGAAAGTAGATATTTGACCATTTCATAATGGTAGATTATAGTATATCTAGGGTATGATTAAGACATCATATCCAATACGCGGAGTTCCAATATTTCTCTAGAAGCCTTTGGAATTGCCCATTCCTTCGAGAAGTCTCATACTTCGCGTTCATTTTTTGGCTCATTTACCGTTTAGATGATGCCACGTAGTGGAATTTGACAGTGGGAATAAAAAGATTTGTTGAACGGCTGGAGTCAGTTGACCTGTAAATGGCGGTTTTTTGGTCGAAATAAGTATCGCCTTTAAAATACGGTGCGAATTTTGTTGGTACATGGATAATTCCGCCAGCGCTACATCGGGATTAAATGGCGGTTTTCGGTACCTTCGGTTTTTCTCAATAGGTGGGTTAAATGTTTAAATGCCGGAAAATCAGGCGACATGAAATGATAAAAGCCATGTTTAAGATGAGATTTGTGGCTGAGGAAGAAGTAAAGATTTGAGTCATCATTTTGGCGGCTTCTTTCCCGTCTCCATCACCTACCAATACTCCTCCGTACCTTCTCATTCCCTCTCCCCCACTCTCCGTCCCTTCTCTTCTCGTCCTCCTCATTCATTCCCTTCTCGCACCTCCTCTCGTCTTTCTCTCTTCCCGCCTCTCTCTCTCCCCCTCCCCCCGTTCCTTTCTTTCTTCTCTCCTCTCCTCTCCTTCTTCTCTTCTCTCTCCTCTTTCCCCCTTACTTCCTCTTCTCCGCTCCTCGTCCCCTTCTTCTCCTCTTCTCGTCCCGCCCTCTCCTTCACTCTTCCCCCCGACCTTCTCTCTCTCTCCCTCTCCCTCCTTTTTCTACTTTCCCGTCTCTCCCCGTCCACCTCTCTTCCCCCCCCTCTCCTCTCTTCTCCTTCTCCACCTGCCCTCCCTCTGTCTCTCTGGCTCATTCCCCCTGTCTCTCTTTCTCCCGTCCCTCACCCCCCACCTCCTCCCTTCTTTCCCTCCCTCCCTTGTCACCTTCTCCTTCTTCTCTCCTCTCTCTCCCCTCCACCTCCTCCTTCCGTCTCCTCCTCACTTTCTCCTTCCTTCCCTTTTTGCCCACCTCCTCTCCTCCCGCCCTGGCTCCCCCTTTCCTCTCTCACTCTCCCCTTCTCCCTGCGCCCATCTTCCCTTCCTTCCTCCTCTCTCTCCCCTCCCCTCCTTCCTCTTCCCTCTCTCTCTTCCCTGTCTCCCCTCCACTTCACTTCCGCCTGTCCCTCTCTCCCCATCTCTCACCTCCCTCCTCCTTTCTCCTTCTTCCCTCTTCCGCCCCGTATCCCTCCTTCCACCCTCTCCTCTCCCCTCCCCTCATCCTTCCCCCTAATCCTCCCTCCCCGCTTCTCTTCCTCCCCTCTTCTCTCCATCACTCCTCTCTTCCCCCCATCTCCGTCTCCTTTCCCCCTCCTCGTCATTCCCTTCGTTCCTCTTCTCTTCTCCTGCTCCCACCTCCTGTCACATCCTCTTCTCCTCACCCTTCCCTCTCTACCCCTCCGCTTTCTCCGTCCTCCTCTCCTCCTTCCCTCTCCCGTAGTCCACCGCCCCTCTCACTCTCCTCTTTTCTCTCTCCCCGCTCTGTCCGCCCTCTCTCTTCTTCCTCTCCTCATCCTCCTTCTCTCGCCTTATTCATCCCCGCTCTGCAATTCTTCCTGCCCCCTCCTCCCGCCCTTGCTGCCTCTACTCCTCCTGCTCCTCCCCTGCTTTCCTTCCGCCCTTCCCCTCCGCCCCCATCCCTCTTCTTCCCACTCCCCTTCTCTTCTGCTGGTCTCCCTTCTCATCCTCCTGCCTCTATCCTCCCCCTTGTCCCCCAGACTCCACCTCTCTCTGTCGCTGCCTCGGGCCTTTGCTTCCGCCCCCTCTCTCTCGACCTCTCCCCTCTTACCCCTTCCCTGTACCCCTGGCTTCCTCCTCCACCCCCCTTGTCCCTCTCTCTTCTTACCTTGTTCTCTCGCTTTCCCGTTTCGTCTCCTCCCCTCCCCCTTCCACTATCGTAGTTCCTCATATCTCTTCCCCGATCGCCTGTCCTGTCTCTTTTCTTCACGTGCCCTCATTCCTCTCTCCTCCTTCTCACGTCTCTTCTCTCTTCTTTCCTGCCCCCGTTCTCCTATTCTCCTACCACGCCCTTCCCTACTTCTTCCCTCCCTCCTGGTCGTACCTCCGCGCCCTCCCCTCTCCCGTTCCCTCCTTCTCTCTCTCTCCCTTCCTCTCATTGCCTCATGCCCCCATCCTCTCTCCTCTCTCCCTACTCTCCCATCTTCCCCCCTCCCTCCTCTCCCCATTTCTCTCATCCTCTTCCCTCTTCCCTTCCTCCCCTCTTCTCTTCCTTCTCTTCCTCATCATCACCCTCCTCCATTCCTTCCTCTTCTTCTTCTTACATCCATCCCTCCCCTTCTCTTCCCCTCCTTCTTCCTTTTCCTCATTCTCTCCCTTCCCCTCCCACTCCCCTAACTTTCTCTCCTTCCGTACCTTCTCACTCCCTAATCTTCCTCTTCTCTACCTGCCTCCCTCTCATGCCTCTCGTCTCCGTCCTCGCCCCCCCTTCTCCCTCCTCTTCCCTCCTCCCTCTCGCCCTGGTCTCCTTCCGCTCTCTCCTCTGTCCTCTTCGGTCTCCCCTGTCCCATCCTCTTCTCCTCTCCCCTGCTCCTCCCCTCTTCCCGTCTTCCACACACTCTTCCTTCACTCCCCTCTTCCTCTCTTCTCCTGCCTCTCCCGCATCCCTCTTCTCCGCCCTCCCTCATCCTCTCTTCATTACCTTCCCCTTTGCTCTCCCCTTCCCTTCCCGTCTCCTCTACCTCGCGCTTCTTCCGTCCCTCTCCTTCCTTCCCTCTTCTTCTTCTCCTCTCCTCTTCGTCGCTTCCTCCCCCTTCCACCTCTGCCTCTTACTCGCCTCCTTTCCGTCCTCCCTTCCCGACTCTGGCTTCCTCACTTCTCCTCTCCTTCCCTCTCCTTCCTCTTGTCGCTTCCCTCCTCATCCCCATACCCTCCCTCACCTCTCTCCATTCCTCCTTCCGTCTCCCATCTCTCCTTCTTCCCTCTCTCCTTCTCTCTATCCCGTTCTTCTCTTCCCGCCTCCCGCCCCCCGGCCTCTCTCTTATCTCCCTTTCGCCCCTCCCATTTCTCCTCTTCTCTCTCCCCCCTTCTCGACCCTTCCTCTCCTCCTCCCCTCCCCTCTTCCTCCTCCGCAGTCCCCTCTGCTTCTGTCCTCTCCTCTTCTTTCCCTACCCTTCCTCCCCCTGCCCTTCTCCTCTTTTCCTCTTCCTCATTCTCCACTCCATCTCCTCTCACCCTCTCTTTCTCGCCCCCTCTCTTCCTTCTTCTTCTCTCTCCACTCCTCTTCTTCCTCCTTTCTTCTCCCTCTCCTCCTCTTCGCTCCCTCATTCTGTCCTTCCCCATTCTCTGCATCGCTCCTACCCTCTTCCTCTCCGTTTCACCTTCCATTCCTCTTCCTCTATCTCAGCCACGCCCCTCCCATCTTCTTCCTCTTCCTTATTCCCTTTCACCCTCTCCACCCCTTAATCTATCCTCCTCTCCTTCCTTCTGGCCTTTTCCCCCTCTCTTTCTCCCAGCCTGCCTTCTTCTCTCTCTTCCTTGC